>CM047428.1:88240679-88807786 GCA_026168455.1 Theocolax elegans | reverse complement strand
CAGAATTTCTGAGGTATTTCGAAATGTCTCCACTAATTATGGTATTTCCTGGATATTCAGGAATTTCTGATTTATTTCGGGATGACGCTACTAATTACGGGATTTCCTGGATATTTCGGGAATTTCTGAGGTATTTCTGGATAACTCTACAATTAAGGGTTTCTGGATATTCGGGAATTTCTGAAATATTTCAGAAAGCTCCACTAATTATGGTATTCCTGAATATTTCGGGAATTTCTGTAGTATTTTTGGATAACTCTACAAATTAAGGGATTTTTTGGATATTTGGGGAATTTCTGAGGTATTTCTGGATAACTCTACAATTGGGATTTCCTGGTATTATTTCGGAATTTCTGAGGTATTTCTGGATAACTCTACTAATTATGGGATTCCTTGATATTTCGGGAATAATGAGGAAATTCGTGATGACTCTACCATTTACGGGATTTCCTGGATCTTTCGGGAATTTCTGAGGAAATTCGGGGTAACACCAATAATAACGTATTTTCCTGGATGATATTGGGAATTTCTGAGGTATTCTGGATAACGCCGCTACTAAATAAGGGATTTCCTGGATATTTCGGGAATTTCTGAAATATTTCAGAAAGACTCCACTAATTATGGTATTTCCTGGATATTTCGGGAATATCTGAGTAAATTCGGGATGAATCTAACACCTTACGGGATTTCCTTTTTGTCAGCTTTAAACGACATCGTATGCATTTCCTGTAGTTGTTTGACAATTTTAATGTTTCGCATTGTACTTGCGACTTCCATTTTTAGCGGTATCTCCAAATAGGCACCATTTAATTTAAAAAATTTTAAATCAGATGCAACAAATGCGTACGAATCTAAATCGTACGTTTTGTCCCTAACGTCCATTTCATCGGTCACAATTTTATATTGCACCAGCATGATTACTACTGTTGATATTCATGTTTTCCCGCGTCGGGAAAGAATTTAAAATTTAGATTTGTGATCGGAACGAGGAGGGTGACGGGCAGAACACTCACGATGGTATAATTCCAAAGAAAATATTTATTCACCTTGTCTTTACAAACTAACAATAATAACAACTTATGATAACAAATAATTAACGTAGAGCGAGGTACATTTGGGACGGCAACGGGAACGTGCGTACTTGACGAGGCCGAACACGGAAGTGGGCTCAGTTCGAAATCTTCACCACCGCCGAGGCGGTTACCGCGAGCCGAGCATCGAGAGGAAAAAACCGGGCGTCGGAACTGACGATCTTTTACGTCACGGCTTTATTTCGCCGCGTCTTCTTCGTCCGACTCGTACAAGATGTCTGTCGCGCGGGAGTTTTGAATTTCGGTTTGACCGCCACACTACTATTATTATAAGTAATACTGCGTTATAATAAATAAAATATTATTTTAACAAAGGATATCAAATGAAATTAATATTCGATTGTAACAAGCTTTTAAATATATAAGTTTTATAAGTTTCAACATAGAATCGTACCTTCTTATATACCTTCTCGACGGAGTTTCTATTGCGAGTACCAAGATTTTGTCGATGCGCCACCTAGCGGTAAGCGTACGGACTAATACACCAAGAACGATATCAAATTAAATTTTTTTATTTTTTATATATACATATTGATTATAAACGAATTAACTTTTATATTTTTTAACTAAATAAGAACAATATAACGGAGTAACTTTATAAAATAATTACATCGTAAAATTAGTTAAATATTTCTTTTTTAGGCACGATCGTATGAAATACTGTGACCGAAATAACTCTGCTAATTTTTAATCGATTGAGCTGAAATTTACAGGGTATATTTGTCATAATTGTGGTCCTATTTTCAAATGTATCGCTCATAAATTGTGGAAAGTTACGGAGCGTTTTACAATTTCGTAAAATTGGTTTATGCATATTATCTCCAAAAATACTATCCGTACGTACATAATTAATTTAGACAAAATCTTCGTCTTAGAATTATAAAACTTTTTCCTATACAACACTTTCTGATTCGAGTAATATTTTTAAAGATACGTACATAAAAAGAATGATTATCGTTATAAATCTACAAAAAAGCACGTTTTTTCGTTATAAAGTGAAAAGTATTATTTTTATATAAAAAGCGTCAATGTACAAAATATTCGTATCATAATTACAAAACTTTTTCCATTCAACACTTTATGATGAAAACTATTTTTTTGAAGATAACAATATAAAAACATTTAAAATTATTAAAAATCTACAGAAAAGCACGTTTTTTCGTTATAGATTGAAATGTATTATTTTTTATATAAAAAGCGTAAATGTACAAAATATTCGTATCATATTACAAAACTTTTTCCCATTAAACATTCATAAATTTAGAGTTTTTTTTAGAAGTTTCGATTACATTAAAAAAAATATTGATCGTATTGCATACAATAGAAATTAGAAACATTTAATAAGAAAAAGAAAATAGGTGAAAGGTGAAAAGCGTATAACTTTTACATATTTCGGCCCCACTAGTTAAATAAATAAATAAATTATTAGGTATTCAAATATCCAGAATTCTATAACGTTTTTATAAAATATAAATCGTAATATAAACGGTTGTAACGGTAACAAAAAATAAGCACTTACAACAATATAGTTGTTTATAAAAAGGAGTATGTACAATTAATTTTAACACACGTATTAACCGTGAACCGAACCATATAAAACATAATTTCAAATAAGTATAATATTAAAATGTATAACATCATAAAATATATATCTTATGATAAAATGTTTAACGGTAACAAAAAGTAACATATATAACAATACAGTAATCTATAACTAAAAAATAAATAACATACAAAGGCTTAATTAATTTAAAAGTAAAGTTTTCAGCATATGGTTCGGATGTCATCGTTAAAATTTGTATTATACTAATTCCGAACGTTAAATTGATTGCGAAACACTCCGACTCCACAGACAGCCGCAGATCACCTTGCTGTATAAACCTTATACATACATTATACATATGATGGCAGAAGAAAATTTGTGGGAGCAATTTCAAGAGATGGAAGCATATATTGAACTTCGGCAAAATCAGTTACCGCAAAGGGTGGCACGCGGTCCACGAACGGAATCTAATTTTACCATGGAGGAAGATCGAAAAATAATAACTTTTGTATTGCAACCGCAATATTTGGTGGGTCGTAAAGGCAAAAAGTTTTATGAATTGGTCGCTCAGACTTTGACGAATAGAAGTCCTACAGAAGTAATGCGCCGCACCCAACAACTATTGCGCAAGTGTCGAGAAAACTATTTATGGCGTATTGTTTCTAACAGGGAGGAAGATTTTTTTATCGATAAAGATAATGAAATGTATCCCTTATTTAAAAGAGTAGTACATACATTACGATACTACATTAGTAGATTTGAAGACGCACATAGACCAGCAAATTCCATACTTATTGAATTGGATTAATTTTTTTTTTATGATTACACAACTTAATATGTTTTTAATATTTTTAAATATGTTTTTTCGTCAGCCATACACAATTACGACGACCAAACGATTTATGTTCTTTTTGGGATATATAAACCCTTAGCTGGAAAAACAGATTATGCAACAACATTTAGCGATCGCATTGTACGACCGGCTATAGGACAATTAAGGACGCACACAACAACGTCAATGACAAATTTACCTTCCAAAATCGGTTCTGCAAATGTTGTTGCGAAAGTTTTTCGTAGCGAATATGAAGATTACTGCAGAAATGTTGATGTAAATGTCACGCGGTACTTATTGCAACAAAACGAAGTGGTATTGATATTTTACTACAAGTGTAATCATGGTTTAAGAGTTTCAGTACCACTCAGTATCACCAATTTCACGTCAACACTCAATTACATTACGGAGTTAGTATATCCTGCCCTAAGGGCACTATTTATCTGTTAGATCTACAAAAGTGTAGACAAATATTTTCTACTAAAGTGAACTACGAGCCTAGTTATTTTTTAACGAATTACGGCTACGTTTATGGCGGCCCGTTGAATAGAAAAATCCAATACATTCAGACATATGAATCTGCCAGCCATAAAATATCCGATAAACTGTACAATGCAGAAATTTTAGTATTTGCCCTATTAAATGGCTTTATCGGAAAATGGCTGCAATACAAAATCTACCGCGAAAAAATCAAAAACTTGATATCCGAATGGTATGCATACAAAGAAGCGACAAGTAATAATTTAGATCTGCGCGTTGAAGTTGTTCTTAACTTAAGTACAAAGGAAGTCACAAGAATTGACACAAAATCATGTCAAAGTGAGTTATCAAAAGAAACATCTTCCGAAAACGTACTAGTGAACACTATCAAGCAATTTTTTTATGACAACTGCATAGTGATGTTCCAAAATTGGAATGTATACGTAGAACACTGCATAGGTGCAGAACTACAATTCTTAGACAACGTTGTACATCATCCACGGTGCGCTCCAATGAAAGATTTATTTTCAACAACATACTTTGCGCAGCAAAGAACGATCATATTTTTGGAGGGTATGTCATTACGTCATAATCATGACTATATGAAGACGAAAATAAAGAAAACTGATGATCTTGTTACCATCGACCGATATGCGCTACCATTACAAAAAGAGACATTTGATAAATTACAACCCAAATTAAATCAATTTAACCAAAAATGCTCCGACTATTTATACCTGCTTTATAGCAATAGTCGTGAGATTGGATACAAAACATTTATTAATACAGGATTGCCATTTGAACCTTTGTATGAAGATCCTTTTCTATCACCAAACGAGCCTCAATTAATGTCGTATTACCTGTTTCAAACGTTTGCATTGATGTTAGAAGCAGCATCTAACAATACATATTTACAAAGATCCAACGTTAATCCTACGAAATATTTTCAGATAGAAAGATCAGAAAAAGTCCATCATATAAGTTTATGCTCCCAGGACATATTTTTATCAATATACAACCCAAAAATTTTACAATCACAGTTTGTAGTAGCGCATGTTCTAGGAAACATACTGCAGGAAGATAAGGATGCGAATTTACAGCGTGAAATTAAATCATTCATTACTCATTATGTAAAATACTGGCCTACACGATTTTTTGACGGAAATACTGATATAAAGTATTGGTCGCTGCACATGTCGACGAAAGAATATGTTAAAATGGCTAATTCTAACAAGCCAGAAATTATATCGATTAATGCCAAAAGAATTTTAAACCTAAAACAATATCGCGATCCGGGAAAAGTATTCGCTGACGATAAAAGTAAGAAGGAGCAAAAAATAAATATGGCCAAACAACTTGCCGAGATAGATAATAAGAAAAATGAAGAAATGGAAGAAATAATAAAATTATATCTAAGTAAAGAAGACACAAAAGAGCCGGATGATGAAATAAAACCATTAAATTGGAAAATTAACAAAAAAAACAAAAGTATTACGCACAGTGAGGTAAATAAAAACAACTTTATATTATCCTACGGTATCCAAGCAAGTTATCTAACATAATATTACTTACAGCACCCAGTAAAGATCGATGCAAAATGCACTAAAGTGGTTGAAACGAAACCAAACAAAAAACCTTCATCATCTGTGGTAAGTACTTCTCTTACTTCATTGTACAATTGAGTTTTAGATATACAATAATTTTAAACATTACTCTCATCTCAGAATGATGATATCGAAGATGTAAGTCCTGTAACAAGGGTTTCTCCGTTTCTGAAAGAATATAGACAGGAAAAAACGACGATGCCAAACGATTCTTCCGAGAGGTATGAAGGTCCAATTGCCAAAAAAACAAAATGGACAAACGAAAATTATACTTTCGAAGAAGAAAAACTCTTAGTTCAATATATGTTACGAAGATCAATTGAAATAAGACAAAAAAAAGTTAAGAAATTGTGGATAGAAGCAGCACTTCTATTAAAAAGAAACGGGTATGAGCGATCAATTAGATCAGTTCAGAAAAAATGCAAATGCATTACAATCTTGCCGAGCAAGAAAATTAAATATTCGTTTAACCTTAACGAGACTGAAGCTAATAAGATACACAACTTGTGGAAAAATCCTTAAGATTTCTATCACTTACAAAGAGCGTACTAGTATTCTAAATATCTCCTATTATAAGTAAATTATAACTAGATTAGTATTACTACTATTAAAAGATTTTAACATTGTAACAAATAAAAGTATATTCTATGATTCTAATTCCCATATTTTCTCTACTT
Organism: Theocolax elegans; assembly: GCA_026168455.1. Lineage (NCBI taxonomy): Eukaryota > Metazoa > Arthropoda > Insecta > Hymenoptera > Cerocephalidae > Theocolax > Theocolax elegans. Next base: position 88,801,559 of record CM047428.1, on the reverse strand, counting down.
ATTTATATTTTAATTACACCTTTTCTATATCTAACTTATATTCCATAATATTTTTCTGCAATTGAAAGTATTCAATTCGAAAACACCTTCCAAGAAGGTGTCAAAACCCGCAAGTATTGTGTTATTCTAATCAAACTTTGAAAATTATTATCTGATAAATAAATTCTGCAATTCAATCTGACATTGTTATCTAATAAATAAATAATTTTAATTCTAACTACCTTATTTTATCTATTTCTTTGAATTTTAATAAAACATTTTTTTTAAATATCACGAAAATTTCGTATAAAAAATTTCTGCTATTGAAAGAATTGAAATCAAACTGAAATCGACAAGTATTTTGAATCCTACCATAAATTCATATTTTAAATAAACATTTACTTAAACTTCGTGAAAAGTTTCTGCAACGGAAAGCACTGAAATCAAACTGTAATCGACAAGTATTTTTAACCATGCAAAAATTTCTACCAATCTGAATACAGATTTTTTTTTATGAAAAGTATCTTTCACTATTATTTTTCATTTCTGGCCCTCACATGTTTTACAGTAATAAATAAATACTATTCTAATGATATTAATTTGTGCAAAATTAATTTCTGCAATACTAATAAAATGGACATTTCTTTTTTATTCTTTTAAATAATAAAATAATACTTGCACCACCGTTGGTTAAACGCTTAATATATGTGTTAATTCTGACTATATTAACTGATGTTACATTTTATAAATAATTACATACATCTTAGCTATTATATCTTATTAATTAATTAATTAATTGGTAAAATAAGATAGATTGTATATATACTTAGTTAAGTGAAATAACAATTATTTTACATAACTACTAAGCAAAACTTGTATTTAAACAAATAACCGCAAGGCATTATACTGAGTTTACTGATATGAAAACTTTTTCTTTTTTTTTTTATTAATTTAATGTCGCTCTTCTTATGCTCCCAAACCGGTGCTAATCTGCGACGGAGGTCATAGGATGTCTTGGTGAAGAAAGCACTTGTTGAAAATACAGTCGCCAGCGGTGCTTGTATCAATCGGCCGGGGCCGGGAATCAAACCTGGGACCTCCAGATTACGAGTCCGACGCCCTACCGACCGAGCCATCGCAAGCCTCTTTTGAGAACTTTATTAGATAAAAATAATGATGTCTATTTTTTCATTGGTGATGTAGGATAATAAAATTGCCAGAAAGTATTGCTATATTTATTTATTATTACTCATTGCAGTTTCTTCACGGTATTATAATTTCATAAATGTAAAGGAATACATTAGTAGGTTAGAATTAACACATATATGAAGCGTTTAACCAACGGTGGTGCAAGTATTATTTTATTATTTCAAAGAATAAAAAAGAAATGTCCATTTTATTAGTATTGCAGAAATTAATTTTGCACAAATTAATATCATTAGAATATTATTTATTTATTACTGTAAAACATGTAAGGGCCAGAAATGAAAAATAATAGTGAAAAGATACTTTTCATAAAAAAAAATCTGTATTCAGATTGGTAGAAATTTTTGCATGGTTAAAAATACTTGTCGATTACAGTTTGATTTCAGTGCTTTCAATTGCAGAAACTTTTCACGAAGTTTAAGTAAATGTTTATTTAAAATATAAATTTATGGTAGGATTCAAAATACTTGTCGATTTCAGTTTGATTTCAATTCTTTCAATAGCAGAAATTTTTTATACGAAATTTTCGTAATATTTAAAAAAAATGTTTAATTAAAATTCAAAGAAATAGATAAAATAAGGTAGTTAGAATTAAAATTATTTATTTATTAGATAACAATGTCAGATTGAATTGCAGAATTTATTTATCAGATAATAATTTTCAAAGTTTGATTAGAATAACACAATACTTGAGGGTTTTGACACCTTCTTGGAAGGTGTTTTCGAATTGAATACTTTCAATTGCAGAAAAATATTATGGAATATAAGTTAGATATAGAAAAGGTGTAATTAAAATATAAATAAGTAGAGAAAATATGGGAATTAGAATCAAAGATATTTTTATCTTATACTTTAAAATTTATCAGACAGATAACAATTTCATTTATCAGATAACAATTTTCAAAGTTTGATTAGAATCAAAAGGCGCGGTAGCGCCTGACGCAAGTATAGGCGCGAGAGCCATTATATACAGCTAACTAACCCCCCCAGATTTTTACTTTTCTAACCGCTGCATTATTACATTATGTATTTCTGCTATTGGCCACGCATTATATTATCTTCCTTATATTAATCTTTATTGTACAACAAGTTTTACACGAATTCATTTACGCACAATCAAGAAAATCAGTGCCAAAGATATTGCTTGCTGATTTCCTTTCCTCAATTTTTTTCGTCTTCTCCCTTTTGATATATATAGTCAACTTCAAAAAAAATGAGATAGAGATAGTATAGGAAATGCATGAGATACGCTGCCACGTGCGCCGGTGTACGTGCAGACAATGATGTACAATTATGTACATACATATACAATTCTTAAATTAATTATAATTTGATTAAAAAAAACTCACCTAAATCAAGTAGTCGTATTGCATCGTCGATATCAAAATCTTTCATCTCGATATCACCAAACTTAAATTCTTGCGTCATTATTTAAAATCTTCTCGTCGGTGTTTACGCGCGGAAAAGAAGAACACGAAAGAGGTACGAACAAGTAAAAGCATACAGTTTGTAGAATTGCATTAAGATTCACTTCACATTTCACAATTCGCGACGTTCGCCCGTTCCGCGATCGCTTATAATATTAGTTTTTTTAGTAGTTTTTGGTCATATTCCGTAATGCGTGCGCGCATACAAACGTGTGTTCCGAAACATATATAATTTAAAAAAAATAATGGAACTTTCCGATATTAAATTGTTTTTCGAGTAGCAGCAATTCATGCGCTTATATAGATCTAACCTGCAGTTAAATTTAAAACGTGTTTTCGATGCACAGTACTTATTTTAATTAAAAATTGAATCAAAAAATTGATTTCGAATTAGTAGACTATATTGTCAATTTGATAACAAAAGTTTTTAATTTTGGAACGTTCCAAAAACATTTTTTTATATAAACCCGCGCGCACTGCGCAGCACGCATTACGAAATACGACCTTTACATATTATCTTAGTTTGAACATGAAAGAATCATTAAACAAAATATTGACAGTTTGTTATAAAAACTATAAAAACAACTTTAAAATCATCACAAATGGTACGAAAAAAGGTATAATAGGAATACGTATTCCCACTATACCATTAATGCTTAATTGTTCCAGAACCGATCCCGAATTCCGTAAAATTTCCGCACGGAAATTTTCAGACTATGTAAATGTACCTTTACGTACAATCTCTCTATATCCGTTTCGTTGCGGAGTTACCCCCGGCCATCACTCTTGTTTTTATTTGAATTTGAACGCAAAAATCATTTTTAACGTCATCTGGGGATATATTATTTAATATCAATATAACCTCTGTAATGGTAAGTGATGTACTCACTTAACATTATACGAATCAGGTAGGTAGAGTCGAATGCTATAAATAGATATAGGCATATTCGACGGCGCGAGCGACTGATACCCGCGCGAGGAGAGAGGTAATTGGGGGGAGAGTCGCGCGCGCACGACAACTCGAGACAGAGAAGATCGCGACGACGGTTACACGTGTGACGGGATAACTCGGTGGGAAAGATAGTTTTTTTATAGACCGCTGATCGAATCGAAATTATCCCTTAATATATTTCGTATCGTAAGTTAATCGTATGATTGTGTGAGATAGTGTAGTGCTTCTACACACGGACATAGAGAATAAAAGTGATCGGTGGTCGAGAAATTCTCCCACCGACCTTTTCCATTCGTGAAGATAAAGAGACAGCGAGAGGAAGGAATTTGTTGTTCTTTTCCGTTATTCGAAACCCGAGGAGAATAAATAAAAGTAAGTGGTACCACTTCTGCGCGAATAGTTATTAGCTGTTTTGTTGAATGCGATAGCACGATTAATTTTAAGTTAGTTAGCTCGCGTACCCCTTTCCCCTCTCGCGTTGAGTCAGTGTTTTCGACTCAATCTCCGTGCGTGTTGACCTCGACCATACAGTTAAATGTTATTGTTTTAAATCATCTGTTTTTAATTAAATAAATCTATCATTTGTTAATGTAGCTCAACCCGTGTTGATTTATAATTTTATCTAACCGGCGTATTATAATTTTATTCCTCCGTTTCCCTTCGATTCGTAATACAGGATACGAATTTTCGCGGACTCACTTTTAATTTTCTTTCCGCGGTCCATTTTAGGAAAGAATATCATTATTTTTACCTGCTGTTGTTGGAAATCGTAATTCGATTTCCATACAACTTTAACGGCAAGTGTGCGGACAGGTAACCGCAGCCGCTGCGCGGGAATATTTTGTAAATAACATATATATAGATATATACGTTAGTTCGAGTCATTAAGTGTGCAATATCTAGTCGGCGAAATTGTACAAGTTCGTTCGCCACGAACTAAAGATACGTAAGACGGACGACTCGGTAAGTTTTCCCCGGGCAAGCACACCGTTACACCTCTTAACGTTTTTTATATCAGGCTGAATTTATATAGTGGGTATAAAATTTCTAAATAGGAAGTTTTTCTTTCACATTTTTTATTAATTTATTATGATTGTAAACGTATTTATTTGATTAATTAATGTTCAATCTTTATTTACCTTATTTACAAAAAAATATAATAATAATAATTATTGAATTAAAACAAACAGAAGAATATTGATTCAAGTTCATTTAAAAAGAAGTGTCATTTAATGTATATAGCATTAGAGTTTAATTTTGTATTGAATACAAGTTGTGAAAATAATTGTATAACAGAGACCACCAAGGAAATACCTTCACCTGCACCTTCTGCTATGGATTTAAAAAAATTTTTAATCATTATATTTTATATTTATTTAACATTGTAACGAATCAATGTAATATTTGATTATATTACATTGCTCGTTACATTCTCTCTCTCTCTATCTAGCCTGTGTATTAATCTTTACAGATGTTACAGGTCGACGTTCGACGATTTTCGGCGATTTTCGCGGACCTTCGTAAAGGTAAAAGTAGGGAAAGAGAGAGAGAGTTTTCGGTTCGTAAGTGCGAGAGCACTTAGACTAATCTCAACCGCCGAGAGATTAAATTCAACCGTCGTGTGACTAATCTCAATCGTCGTGAGAAACCTTGTTATTTGTTCTCTCCATATTTTGATCGCCCCGTGCTTGTGATCCTGGTGCTGTGCTGGTGATCCAGTGGAATTATATTAGTTTGTTTGGCGACGACGCAGCCCAGGAAACTAAAGGGTAGCGACTACGCAGACTTCGCCTGGTTGTTTAATCATCGACCGCGGCTCACGCACTGTAAGTGCCAGTCTTGTAGTCTCTCTCTCTCTCTTTCTCTCTTTATTTATTTCGCGTATACATCGACCTGCGTTTCGCGCGCTGCGACGCGCCTGTATTACTTTTTCGAATACATTTATTTTATTTGCTAATTAAATACTGCATAGTTGTTTATTTAGTTGTTTACCCCCTTTTTCTCGCGTTTCGCTAAGTAAAGATTACCGCCGCCTCCGCCTATACGGCTTACCATAGTCGTATTATTACTGAGCGGCCGATCGTGTAAATGAGACTATTATTTTAACGGTTCTGAATTGTTATTATTTTATTTATTGTTATTAAAAATAGCAAAACCGTTACAACATTACACAAGTCAAAATTTTTTTGTATATTTTTATATAAATTAAAAAAAAAGATACGCTGCCACGTGCGCCGGTGTACGTGCAGACATTGATGTACAATTATGTACATACATATACAATTCTTAAATTAATTATAATTTGATTAAAAAAAACTCACCTAAATCAAGTAGTCGTATTGCATCGTCGATATCAAAATCTTTCATCTCGATATCACCAAACTTAAATTCTTGCGTCATTATTTAAAAATCTTCTCGTCGGTGTTTACGCGCGGAAAAGAAGAACACGAAAGAGGTACGAACAAGTAAAAGCATACAGTTTGTAGAATTGCATTTAAGATTCACTTCACATTTCACAATTCGCGACGTTCGCCCGTTCCGCGATCGCTTATAATATTAGTTTTTTTAGTAGTTTTTGGTCATATTCCGTAATGCGTGCGCGCATACAAACGTGTGTTCCGAAACATATATAATTTAAAAAAAATAATGGAACTTTCCGATATTAAATTGTTTTTCGAGTAGCAGCAATTCATGCGCTTATATAGATCTAACCTGCAGTTAAATTTAAAACGTGTTTTCGATGCACAGTACTTATTTTAATTAAAAATTGAATCAAAAAATTGATTTCGAATTAGTAGACTATATTGTCAATTTGATAACAAAAGTTTTTAATTTTGGAACGTTCCAAAAACATTTTTTTATATAAACCCGCGCGCACTGCGCAGCACGCATTACGAAATACGACCTTTACATATTATCTTAGTTTGAACATGAAAGAATCATTAAACAAAATATTGACAGTTTGTTATAAAAACTATAAAAACAACTTTAAAATCATCACAAATGGTACGAAAAAAGGTATAATAGGAATACGTATTCCCACTATACCATTAATGCTTAATTGTTCCAGAACCGATCCCGAATTCCGTAAAATTTCCGCACGGAAATTTTCAGACTATGTAAATGTACCTTTACGTACAATCTCTCTATATCCGTTTCGTTGCGGAGTTACCCCCGGCCATCACTCTTGTTTTTATTTGAATTTGAACGCAAAAATCATTTTTAACGTCATCTGGGGATATATTATTTAATATCAATATAACCTCTTAACGTTTTTTATATCAGGCTGAATTTTATATAGTGGGTATAAAATTTCTAAATAGGAAGTTTTTCTTTCACATTTTTTATTAATTTATTATGATTGTAAACGTATTTATTTGATTAATTAATGTTCAATCTTTATTTACCTTATTTACAAAAAAATATAATAATAATAATTATTGAATTAAAACAAACAGAAGAATATTGATTCAAGTTCATAAGACTTGTTACATGCAAGACATTGAGTTTTCTTCCTTTTTCTTTTTTTGTTATCTTGTCCATGATTTGTTTTACATTTATTTATTTGCCACAAAGTCTCTTGAGAGCATATCGTCATGTATTAAAAAAGAAACTTTACATATATAAGATAGCTTGGGTATAATCTCAATAGACTTCCTGATGAATCCAGTACAGTGGATATAAATAAAATAATACTATACATTCTTAGTTAACATGAACAAGTTAATTTTACGTATATTTATTTCATAGAATACTTTTGCTTTTTAGAATTAAATAATCTTAACCTGTAATTAATATAATAAATACAATAAATACAATGCAACTAGAAAATGTTTAAATGTTCTAGGAAATAATAATTAAATATTTTTATTTTATTTTTATTTTTTATTAATTTATTCAAATTATTTACTTACTGATACAAATAATTTAATTTAAAATAATTAAAAAAATTATGTAATAAAACATAAAAAATATTATTAAAAAGCTATAAAATGTAATTAAAATTTAAAATTATTGTTGTTCTCCATCTCTTGGTTGTCTTTCGTTTTCTTCATATCTATTCTGATGAATTTGATTAAAAACTTCGGTTGTGCTGGCAGATGCTAGAGTCGCTAGGAGCAAGGCCACGTTTCGTATTCCCCGTTCATATGGGTTGGGGCGTCGGTGTCTATGACCGGCCCGGGTGCCCCTGTACGCTGAAAGAAGCAATAAGAAAATTAATTAATATTTGTTGTTGTTTTCGTATACTTAGAAGTATATACCTGCTGTTTAAAAAAATTGTCAACTAATAGTTACTTCTGCGAGGCTGTTCAGTATTCTGCAAACCAGGAGCTGCATTGGGTCTATGAGCTCTGTTCGGTTGAGCAGCATTACGTTCGGTGCAGGAGCTCTGTTCGGTTGAGCAGCAGCTACATTTGGTGCAGGAGCTCTGTTGGGTTGAGCAGCAGCTGCATTGGGTGCAAGAGCTGCGTTTGGTCGAGCAGCTACGTTCACAGCTGCATCTGCATGAACCCGTACAGCATTACCTGCAGCTTCTTCGACACCTTCAGGACGACCAACAGCTAGAATTTAAAGAATTGACAATTTTGTTTCAAAATTTTGAAATTTAAATCTGAAAAATACATTTAAAAAATTAAGAATCAAGAATCAAGAAATAATATTAAAATTTTTGTTAAGCACTCATGTTAATAAATCAAAATGTAAACTAAAACTAAAAGATGGTGTCTAGCCGGTGCACGTGGAGATTTTCGATAAATATAAATATGTAGCAAATATGGCAATATATATAAAAAATAAGTTTTAACAATTTTTAATTATAATTTTAACAAAATATGTATCTACCTATTTCAAGGAGCTGCATTTCTTCATTAATCTCGAAATCAGCCATCTCCACGTCGCCAAATTGTATTTCATGAGCCATTGTGTTCAGTGTACCCGCGAAAAAGAAGAACCGAATAGAGGCAGGAATAGGTAAAGGCACGTAGTTTGCAGACGTGCATGTAAGGGTGTTTCTACATCTTTAGCATTATTCCGCTCGTTCCTTTTCATTCGTTCTCTCTCAATTCGTTCTGTTCCACGATCGTTCCGTTGCATTAACAAAGTGAAGTTATAAAAACGCATGAATTGTTAAAGAGTGTTTAGTTTTAGTCATAAATTAAAAGATTAGTAATAAAATAAAAACAGCTTCAACCACGATTACTAATAGAACGATTATTATTAAGAAAAAAATAACAAGTTCATTAGTTCGTATTTTTTAAAAGCAGGAATGGAACGGAACAGTACCACATAGGCTGTTTATTTAGAAGGAATTGCACAGAGCGCCACTTTGTACAATTTGAAATGTTCTTTATATGTCATCTCAAAAATGTACAAAAACACCCCACCTTCCCCTATAACTTTTTATTGTTATTACGACTTTAATTATTATTATATTCTTCAATTCGTTTGGCTTTAAAATAACATTTATTGAGGAATTCTATTATTATATATTTCTTTGCAATTAATGGAAATTGAAGCATTAAAAATGTCTAGGAAAAAAGTAAAGTAAGGACGATAAATGGTTAGTTTCTGACTATTAATGAAACGGATTTTCTGCCATTCGCTGGATTGGACATAACGTCAAAGCATTATCGAATTGATTTTTTGGTAAGTTCATACAAAAAACTCGATGAGTCCTGCAAAATTAGGTTGCTTTCATATACACATTGGATTAGTTAATTATTTACGTCAGAATATCAGCATATTCTAAAGATATATTGACTAATATGGATTTTGTCACGAAATTGGTCGAACGTATAGTTTTAATACCACTTTCTTGGCATCAAAGAAGCCATTTTTCTTATTTTTTTTAACAAAATCAGGCAAAGCATTTTTGCAACTCCATAAATAGCTAGTTAGATGATAACATTGATAGAGTCGCCCAATTTTACCATCAATAGTGGGTTCAATAGGTAAGAAAAAACGTTTCATTATTAGGACAAAAATACATAACATTTTTCGGCCATTTTTGTTTAAAGTAGGCAGTTCCTACTTCAAAAATTGGTTCAGTTTTCTGTATTTGCTGATCAACCTTGAATATAAAATGTCTTTTTTGTGTAGTTTTTTAAGATATCATGGTTGATAATACTTTTTGTTTTCAGCTGATTACGATAAAGCAAGGGACATCAGGTAAGTATAAAATTATAATATTTTTTGTAATAAACGGCTGCTCCAAGCGCTGGTGCACGGCTGCTCTAAGCGCTGGCATACGGCTGCTCTAAGCGCTGACGCACGGCTGCTTCAAGCGCTGGCATACGGCTGCTGTAAGCGCTGACGCACGGTTGCTCTAAGCGCTGGCAAAAGGCTATTTAACTGCAATTATTATATATTATATTATATATTTAAGGCAACTAGCTGCTTTAAAATAAAAAAGTTTACTAGAAAATTCTTTATCTGATAGCTGCATTATATTTTACCACAATAAATAATTTTTACCTCATTGAAATGTGATATTTAAATTTTCATTATGAACAATAAAGTAGACAAATATATGCTTACTCATCAAGACAAGCAATTGATTATTAATGGATCTGAATTAAAAGATACGCACGTTGATAAATTTCATAATATATTCAGTACTTATACTTCTATTCACCCTCGATCCACATTACTTCTTCAACGTGTTATGAAAAATGCGCAATCTAATCGTATACTTCCGGTCCCTCGAAACGTTGAACACGTACAGCTACTACACAGTTGTGATGACTTATGTAATGCATGTATAAATGGACATTGGATTTGCTGCTATTACGATACCAAGGCTATTTTTATTTATGATTCGTTGAATAAAAAACAATTGCATAAATGCCACGAAGTGTTCTTAAAACATTTGTTTCCGTACTTTAATCAAATTAGTGTACATTATCCAAACGTGCAATACCAGGGTAATGCTACTGACTGTGCACTGTTTGCTATGGCCTTTGCTACATCATTGGCCTTTAAAAAAAATCCATCTTTAATAGTAAACAACCAAAGTAATTTACGTAGTCATCTTATTCAAATGTTTGAATGCAACAAACTTATACATTTTCCTGTGGTGAATTATACAAATGTTAATCACAATCAGCAAAAAGCCGACAAGCAATTAAGTAAATCTTTGATTAACAAATCTGATTGTTATGATAATTCAATCATAAATCGTTTACTTGAGAAGATAAAAAACAATTCAGAAGATGTTGTACATGTTATCGGATTACCCAATATTGATAAAGTATCATGTTATGCAAATTCTTCAATACAAAGTTTATTGAATTGTAAAAATGTATTGCTAAGTGTTTTCCAAAATCCTGAAGATAATGCATTGAATTATGCGTTTAAACATTACATTTTGAAAGGTACGGTTGATATTAATGAAGTAAGAGAGTTTGCTCATCAAGAGTTTAGTTGTGCGCAACAACAAGATGTATCAGAATTTCTTACTTATCTTTTCCATCGTTCAAATAATCTACAATCTGTTTTTAAGCATGAATTAACAACTTTTTCAAAATGCTTTAATTGTAAAGAAGAAAAATATTTAAATTCCATGACTGGTTACATATTGCCACTTTCTATTCCAGAAGTTAATCATCAAAGTATTACTTTACAAGATCTTGTTAATTACAACCTAGGACGATGGAATCCTCTTGATATGCACTGCAAAAATGGGTGCAATGTTACATTACAAGAAAAGTTAGAACTTACAACACTTAATTCGTGTATAATATTACAATTACAATTATTTTCTGTAAATTTCAATATGGGAACAACTTCGAAAATTACTAATTTACAAATTCGTAATGTGCAAAATGAAAAAATAGTTCTTGATAAAAAACAGTACAGGGTAATAAGTGCGATATTTCATCATGGAACTAGTATTTCGTATGACCATTATACAAGTATTATTCGAAAACATAATAAATGGTTACGCATCAATGACTTAAATGTTACTGAAACTACTTGGCCAAAAAATGCTGCAGAAGTATATATGATTTTTTTAGAAGAAATTCCGCAAATGAAAAAAGTTTCTTTTACAGCAAAAACAAATTATTTAAAAGATGTAATCAAAAATGGAAATGAAAGTTTAATGAAAGACTTATCTACTGAATGCTCTTTAGAAGTTGTAACTAAACGCAAACATTTCACTTCTGTAAAAAATGAATCTAAAGTGAAAACTGTAGTAAATCATGGTATGGACTATCAATTATTAAAAGATGATCACAAATCTCTTGAAAGAGTTGATAAAACTAAATGTGATAATAATTTAACTTGTATTAATGTAAATCTACAAGAAAAAGTAAACAAGACAAAAATGTTATTTCTAGACACACAAGAAACTGTAAAACAGTCAAAAGTAATCGGTTTAAATAAAAATCAAGATTCACCCATTTCAAGGAATTTGTCAGTTACTAAAAAGGTTCAAAAGCATAATGTAATATCTTTAAATTCATTACAAGATGAAGAAAATGATAAAAATGAGAAATTAGATAAGTGTACAAAATATATGGAAGAAAGTCAGTCGGTAATAAATGGGAATCATTTAAAAAGTAAATGTACTCATGATCGTCAGGAAAGTAAAGTTATGATTTGCCAAAGAAAACGAAAATATAATGAAAAGACAGAAAAAATTAAAAAAATAAGAAAAATTTCATTATGTGATTTGCTGAAACAAACATCAAATACAATTGAAAACAATGTTAATCAAGCATTTGCGGATGAGACTACAAAACAGCATCTATCACAGATATCCGAAAACAATTCTAATCAATTAAATATTGACTTTGTACCTCATGAAATTTTGCAAAAAGGTACATTACATTACGGAAAGTTACATTACGAGAGTCATAAAGAAGGAATATCGATACAAAAAAAAAAGTATAACTTAAAAACAAAATCAAATGTAGCTACTATAAAATACGAAGTCACTCCTTTAGAACGTGAAGTAAAAATGATTAACTCGAAAAATGCACTAGCTGCAAAAATAAAGAAAAAATATAAAGCTATAACCGTGAAAAATAATACAAAATATCTACTTCGATCAAAAGAAAAATTGATAGAAGATGTTATGGAAAAATTATCAGATACCTCATCTTTGACAGATCGTAGAATCGAAGCAGAGTGTTTAGTAAAAAAAGTTATATATATTAGGGATGACTACATTTCAAAAATAAAAAAAGAATTGAGGAACTGTAAGAATACGATAGAAATCTCGAAGATTCGATTAGGAGACATAAACATCGAAGAAAATCTAGAGTATGCTCTAACGGCCTTGTGCGGTATGCCTAAACATACTTCTTGCACAGAAGCTTTTTTTGCAACTTATAATTTTGATATAAAAGATTTGGGAACTATTATTTTAAATGAAAATGGTCAGTCTACTAATATATTACCATTAATGGAGTCAAAAGGTAAACATAAAATTTGGGAGTGCAATGTTTTTTTTAAACACTTGATCCAGACATTTTGAAAGAACTTAAATGTTTATTTGAAAAAATACTTGATTTAACTTACGTAACTGGTTTTAGTTTCTTAGAAACAATTGACTTTTGTACTTCAGAATTAGTTCCAGACAAAATTGGTCATCCTCTTATTTGCTATGCTCAACCATTACTTTGTAAATCTAAATTTTTAAAACTAAGCATGTTAGCTGTACATTATCCTAAACTCCGAACAATAAAGGGACAAATATATTCGTTGAAACGACTTTATAAATGTATTGAAAATATTGACGATGCTTTAAATAACACAGACACAGATACACTAAAGAGTATAGCAATTGCTGCTAAATGTAATATTTCTCTTAAAAAAACAAAAAGTGAAATATGTTTAGACGAAAACGAATTAATAAAAAAATATAAAACAGGAATTAAACAGTTTAACAAAATTGTTATGGATCCACCAACAACAGCATGCGTTTCTTGCGAAAGACTGTGGTGTGACCGTAATCTTGATCCTGTATCGAAATATGCAGACAAAATGAATTTAATAACAGATTTACTTGGTCTTGATATTGATAACAACTGCTGGGAAAAACTAAAGCGCCAGTATGATGCAGAAGAATTTAATAGCTCTTACATATGTAAATACTGTATTAGTAAATTTAAAAAATATACTTTACCAGCTACTTGTTTTTTGAATAATCTTTCTGTTAAAAAAACGCCTGAAGAGGTTAAAATTTTAAACGACTTTGAAAAAATGTTAATTCAACGCGCTAAGGCGTTTCAAACAGTAATAAAAGCAGGAACAGTTATGAAAGCGAATGTTCCGTATCATTGTAAACTAGATAAAGTAAAAGGTAGAACTTTTCATTTACCTTTACCGATAGAACAGACATTGAAGAAACTTTGTCCGAATACAGATCCTCTGAATAGTAACCATGAAATATTCGTTTTAGTAAGAAGTAATCCTACAAAGAGTAAAATTATTTGGGAAGACTATGTTGATATTAAAAAAGTGTGGGAGGCTTTAAAATTTTTTAAGGAATGGAATCACCTTTATGCAGAAATCAATATTCCTCATTCTCCTGAAGAACTTATGAAATCACTTCGTACTTTTGAATCGTTGGAAAAAATTGATTCGGCTGGTAAAATCATTCATAATGCCTCTGGTGTAAATAGAAATGAAAATGATATTCACAAAAAAGATGCTTTATTGACGCAAAAATCTTTATCAGATTCTTATTACGAACAGTATTCAATATATCCCTTACATCAGAAGAAAATGAATGAACTTGATACTAAGCTGTACCAAATGTTACCAGTTTCCGCTAACCCTTTGAACTCGAGGGAAAAAGAATTGGATTTAAAATGTTTCCCCGATCTTTACCCTTTTGGTATTGATGGACAGCAAGAAAATCGAATTGTGCCTTTGAGAGAATTTGATTTTATTAAGTCTAGACTGACTTCTAAACACAATCCGTTTAGGTTAAGTAATCAATACTTGTTTTACTTGCTGTTTAATAATACGATACGACAAATTAATGCCGAAATTTTTCATGTACTGAATGTTCACAATCCGCGCTATAAATATACGGCCAAAGATTTATTACAAAATGTGAGAAATGATGAAGAAAATTTGAATATTCAAACAGTTTTCTCGCGGCTGCGAGGTACTGAAACTTATTGGAAAAAAGTAAGAAATGATTTAGATTGTATGATGACCGAAAGAGGGCCTGTAACTTTTTTTGTTACCCTAAGTCTCAGTGAATGGATGTGGCCAGAGATGGCTAAATATATTCGTGAAGTTAATGACTGGGAAAATGATAGTAGAGATACTAGCGCATTAATTGCAGCAGATCCAGTATCGGCTGCAAGATATTTTCACAATAAGATGACTGCAATTTTTGCATATTTGCTTTCTCCAGCTCGACCAATTGGTGAAATATTACATTATTATTACACGGTCGAATATCAAGGAAGAGGGATGCCTCATTACCATTGCTTATTTTGGATAAAAAATGCACCGGTTTATGGAAAAGCATCTAATGAAGAAGTTGAAAAGTTCATTTTGCAAAATATCACTTGTCGCATACCTGACAAGAATATATCTCCAGAGCTGTACAGACGCGTAACCACTTATCAAGAGCATCGTCATAATGATTATTGTATAAGAAAGACAGAAACTAAAACTGGTTTCAAAAGTGCCTGTCGTTTTGGATTTGCTCGTCCAGTAACAGATCAGTTAGTATTTAGACCTGTATCCGTTTCAATAGCTAACCGTAAAAAATTGAAAAACAAGGGTAGATTTTACGATTTACCACGCAGTCAAGAAGAGCAAAATATAAATGATTATATGCCTGCCCTTTTAGTAATTTGGGAAGGCAACAATGACGCACAATTCATTTGTGAGTCATCTTATACGTTAACAAGTTATGTATGCAGTTATGGGACTAAAGGTGAAAAAAGCATGATAGATTTTGAAGAAATAAAAACCAATGAATCATTATGTAGCCGACTGTGGTCTTTCTCTATAAGAGCTTTAAATCACAGAGAAATAGGGGCTATTGAAGCTGCTGATGCTCTTTTAGGCCATCCTCTTCACGGTACTGATCGCAATACAGTTATTAGGTGGCTAGATATAAGAGAAGTAAGAAATAGAAAACTTAAGAAACGTTCGGAAGTGGCTAAGCTTCCTGATGATTCTACAGATATTTATTATGCTTCACTAGTAGATACCCATTATCCACTACGACCTAAAGAGTTAGAATCGCTATGTTTATATGATTTTGCTAAATGGTACGATGTTATTAAGAAAAAACCTGTTCGAAAGGTAGAATATTATGAGTTACCTCCAAATCTGTTTTACAGAAAGAGAAAAAATCCCTATTTAATAAATCATTATAAAAATAACCCCGATTCTAAGCCTGAAGAATACTTTTATGCTTTGCTTTTATTATTTCAACCTTGGAGAGACACTGATGATGCGACGAGAGCCCTTGCTATAAGCAATACGCCGTGCTCTCGCGCTTAACATCTCGCGGAGCAAGCAGGATTAAGGGACTGCTCCCCACTCCTATACCGACGAACGAGAGACACCTAGCGGCCGTCAACGGGTATATATACCGGCGCGCATACCAGAACGGGCAGTCGGTTTGGCGCAGTGGCCCGAGCAGGAGCACTCCCTCTCTACCTCGGTTCACCAGGTTGAGAGCGCGATCCTCTCGGGGGCTGAGACAAGCTCGAGTCCTGACCGTACCCTCGGTTCTCCAGAGTACGTCAGTAATAACCCGACTCGGTTCTCCCACTGGTTCACCGTGGGCGAAACGAGGAAGGTGCTTGGCCCCGCGACCGCGTACGTGCCCCCGCGACACCGTAACCGCGAAAGCAATAGACGACTCTCCTCGGTTCACCAGGATAGTCGTCTGCGAAACTTGCTCCTTTGGCTATCGGCGCACCATAGTGGAGGGAGGCAAGTCGACACCGTCGTACCTAGCCAGTTTCGTTTTAGCGTTTGGGTCGATAACCCTCTTGGTTCTCCAGAGGATTATCGACACCACCGAGATTTTCTGCCCTATCGACGATCGAGTCGCTCTCGTCGAGGGGTAACCGCGTCATTAGTATATTGTAACCTTGTATTCCGTATTAGTAATTATATTGCCTGGCTAGCATATCACACATATATTGTATATACACAGTCATAACACGCATGCGAATAGATTTATGTGACTAACGAGACTCTTCTTGTATTCATTTGTTGCAGAGACATAAGGACGAGCGGGTTCTAATTTAGTTAAGCGAATAATAAATACTCATTTAGAAATAAAAAGTGTTGGTCTTTACTCAACCCCACCCTGGTTTCCTTACTTGGCAAAATCCCTCGGTTACAATGAATTAAAAGGGAACGAAAGCACATACAAAAACGCATTTCTTAAAAAAGGAAATGAACTAATCGAAGCAATGAAATATCACGATAAATTTAATGAGATTCGCGAAGCTAGAGATAAAATGAATGAAAAGATTCACAAACAGTTAGAAAAAAATGACTCAAACAGTCAATCAAACTCAAGTAATTTACCTGTAGGTTGTATCCCTATTGATGTGGAAAATGCTATGAAAGACTTTCAGGATATTGCGCAGAATTTTTCAATGACGCCCACAGTCCTTCAAGAATCTATTACAAAACTGAATGAAGATCAAGCAAGAGTTTTTGAAAGTATTACATCTGTACTATCGTCAAAAAATACAATTTTAAGATTTTTTGTTAGTGGTTCTGGAGGTACGGGAAAGAGCTACATTATCAAACTGCTCGTAGCGTGGAACAAGATAATTCGAAACAAGAAACTGCTGTCACTGCACCTACTGGTATAGCAGCATATAACATTGACGGTCTTACTGTTCATAGACTGTTACATTTACCAGTAGAACAAGGAGGTACCGCAAAATATAAAGAACTATCCTCAGCAGCATTGAAGCAGATAAGATTAAGTTTAAAAGATGTTGATTTAATTATACTTGATGAAATTTCTATGGTATCAAATATTATGCTGATGTACATTCACTTACGGCTAGGAGAAATATTTGATACTTCTGATACCGACGATGGTTGGTTTGGAAAAAAACATATTGTTGTTTTCGGAGACCTGTTGCAACTCCCTCCGGTTAATGAAGAATTTGCATTTAAAGAATTATCGAAGCAACAAATTAATAAGTACATTGGAGGTATAAATTCATACAACTTATGGAATTTATTTTCTTACGACGAATTGAATATTAATATGAGACAATTGAAAGATAAACAATTTAACGATATTTTATCTAGAATGAGACTCGGATTCGTGACAAAAACGGATATTGATATGTTACAAAAACAAAATACTGCATTTACCACGCATAATTCCGCTGAAATTGTTAAAGAGCTCTGCAATTATTTGAATAAATTACCTTTAAATACTATTTGTTTATTACCACTAAAAAAATGTGTAATGTCTTAAATACAGCTATGTTGCAAAGAATAGATTCAGAAGAAATAAAACTTGTTGCTCATGATTGTTTTAAATGTCCTAAAAATTTAGAAAAAAAAGTTCAAAAGTTGATAAATGAAGAAGACAACAATATTTGTGGTATCGATCGCGTAATAACAATTAAATTAAATTCAAAATTATGATCAGGAGAAATATTGATGTAACTATTGGATTAGTTAATGGTACTATAGCAACAGTTATCGCAGTGTTAAAAGATAAAGATAATGAATGTACAAAAATACATATTAAATTAGAAAGCGGTCAAGAATATTCACTTGATCGGCTGGAATTTAAATTTGTTGTGATGGATAGAATTTGCATAATTCGCAAACAATTTCCGATATGTAATAGTTATGGAATTACTATTCATAAGAGTCAGGTCTCAGCTTAGACAATGTAGTTGTAGATGCTGGTAACAATATATTTACTTTCGGTCAAACTTACGTTGCTTGCTCGCGCGCTACAACAATAAAGGGTTTACATTTTATTAATTTCGATCCATCGCGAATTATGGCTGATTTATCAGCTGTCCTTGAATATAATAGATTAAGGCAATGTTTTCGATCTGATCTCGAAGAATTTGCAATTCCCGACGGAAAACCCGCTCGTTTACTTAAAAATAATTTGGTTAAAGATGTTCGATGGACTCTTACTACAAACTTATCTATTAATGACGAAAACGCTTACTTAAATTATTTGAAGGATAACTGTTGGAATATCTTTGGAATACCTAATTTTGATTACGTTTCCTGCTATGCCAATTCTTGCATCCAAAGTTTATTTCACTCGGTAACAGTAAGAAGGGCTTTAACGCAACTTAAAGCTATTGATCCGTTAAAAACTATTTTCGATCAATACGTTTCAAAAAATACAATGAACATATCAGCTTTAAGAAAGTATGTTGATCCAAAATATAGTTTATCAGAGCAGCAAGATGCATCAGAATTTTTATTGCACCTGTGTAATAAATCTGCGTTTTTACAAAAAAACATTACAATTGATTTAAAATATGTTACACGATGTCCTGGCTGTGATGACAGAACTGAAAGTACTACCTCAAATTATATCTTAATTCTTAATTTACCTGAAATTACAAATAGCTTTTGTACCTTACAACACGTCTTAGATTACAACATAGAAAACTGGTTACAAGTTAAAGGAAATTGTAAAAATGGTTGCAGATGTAACAAACTTCAAAACATGGAACTAACATTAAAAAGTACTTTACTAATACTTCAGTTAGTTATATTTACCGTTGAAAACAACAAAGTTTCTAAATTAAATAATTATGGTATTAATGAAATTCCAAAATCAATTGTGACTATTGGAAAAAAGAAATATAAAGTAATGAGTGGAATATTTCATCACGGTGATTCTATAGAAACCGGTCACTATACGAATATGGTACGTCAAAATAAGCAATGGTTTAAAATTAATGATTTAATAACCGGCGCGCATACCAGAACGGGCAGTCGGTTTGGCGCAGTGGCCCGAGCAGGAGCACTCCCTCTCTACCTCGGTTCACCAGGTTGAGAGCGCGATCCTCTCGGGGGCTGAGACAAGCTCGAGTCCTGACCGTACCCTCGGTTCTCCAGAGTACGTCAGTAATAACCCGACTCGGTTCTCCCACTGGTTCACCGTGGGCGAAACGAGGAAGGTGCTTGGCCCCGCGACCGCGTACGTGCCCCCGCGACACCGTAACCGCGAAAGCAATAGACGACTCTCCTCGGTTCACCAGGATAGTCGTCTGCGAAACTTGCTCCTTTGGCTATCGGCGCACCATAGTGGAGGGAGGCAAGTCGACACCGTCGTACACACCTAGCCAGTTTCGTTTTAGCGTTTGGGTCGATAACCCTCTTGGTTCTCCAGAGGATTATCGACACCACCGAGATTTTCTGCCCTATCGACGATCGAGTCGCTCTCGTCGAGGGGTAACCGCGTCATTAGTATATTGTAACCTTGTATTCCGTATTAGTAATTATATTGCCTGGCTAGCATATCACACATATATTGTATATACACAGTCATAACACGCATGCGAATAGATTTATGTGACTAACGAGACTCTTCTTGTATTCATTTGTTGCAGAGACATAAGGACGAGCGGGTTATAATTTAGTTAAGCGAATAATAAATACTCATTTAGAAATAAAAAGTGTTGGTCTTTACTCAACCCCACCCTGGTTTCCTTACTTGGCAAAATCCCTCGGTTACAATGAATTAAAAGGGAACGAAAGCACATACAAAAACGCATTTCTTAAAAAAGGAAATGAACTAATCGAAGCAATGAAATATCACGATAAATTTAATGAGATTCGCGAAGCTAGAGATAAAATGAATGAAAAGATTCACAAACAGTTAGAAAAAAATGACTCAAACAGTCAATCAAACTCAAGTAATTTACCTGTAGGTTGTATCCCTATTGATGTGGAAAATGCTATGAAAGACTTTCAGGATATTGCGCAGAATTTTTCAATGACGCCCACAGTCCTTCAAGAATCTATTACAAAACTGAATGAAGATCAAGCAAGAGTTTTTGAAAGTATTACATCTGTACTATCGTCAAAAAATACAATTTTAAGATTTTTTGTTAGTGGTTCTGGAGGTACGGGAAAGAGCTACATTATCAAACTGCTCGTAGCGTGGAACAAGATAATTCGAAACAAAGAAACTGCTGTCACTGCACCTACTGGTATAGCAGCATATAACATTGACGGTCTTACTGTTCATAGACTGTTACATTTACCAGTAGAACAAGGAGGTACCGCAAAATATAAAGAACTATCCTCAGCAGCATTGAAGCAGATAAGATTAAGTTTAAAAGATGTTGATTTAATTATACTTGATGAAATTTCTATGGTATCAAATATTATGCTGATGTACATTCACTTACGGCTAGGAGAAATATTTGATACTTCTGATACCGACGATGGTTGGTTTGGAAAAAAACATATTGTTGTTTTCGGAGACCTGTTGCAACTCCCTCCGGTTAATGAAGAATTTGCATTTAAAGAATTATCGAAGCAACAAATTAATAAGTACATTGGAGGTATAAATTCATACAACTTATGGAATTTATTTTCTTACGACGAATTGAATATTAATATGAGACAATTGAAAGATAAACAATTTAACGATATTTTATCTAGAATGAGACTCGGATTCGTGACAAAAACGGATATTGATATGTTACAAAAACAAAATACTGCATTTACCACGCATAATTCCGCTGAAATTGTTAAAGAGCTCTGCAATTATTTGAATAAATTACCTTTAAATACTATTTGTTTATTACCAACTAAAAAAATGTGTAATGTCTTAAATACAGCTATGTTGCAAAGAATAGATTCAGAAGAAATAAAACTTGTTGCTCATGATTGTTTTAAATGTCCTAAAAATTTAGAAAAAAAAGTTCAAAAGTTGATAAATGAAGAAGACAACAATATTTGTGGTATCGATCGCGTAATAACAATTAAATTAAATTCAAAAATTATGATCAGGAGAAATATTGATGTAACTATTGGATTAGTTAATGGTACTATAGCAACAGTTATCGCAGTGTTAAAAGATAAAGATAATGAATGTACAAAAATACATATTAAATTAGAAAGCGGTCAAGAATATTCACTTGATCGGCTGGAATTTAAATTTGTTGTGATGGATAGAATTTGCATAATTCGCAAACAATTTCCGATATGTAATAGTTATGGAATTACTATTCATAAGAGTCAGGGTCTCAGCTTAGACAATGTAGTTGTAGATGCTGGTAACAATATATTTACTTTCGGTCAAACTTACGTTGCTTGCTCGCGCGCTACAACAATAAAGGGTTTACATTTTATTAATTTCGATCCATCGCGAATTATGGCTGATTTATCAGCTGTCCTTGAATATAATAGATTAAGGCAATGTTTTCGATCTGATCTCGAAGAATTTGCAATTCCCGACGGAAAACCCGCTCGTTTACTTAAAAATAATTTGGTTAAAGATGTTCGATGGACTCTTACTACAAACTTATCTATTAATGACGAAAACGCTTACTTAAATTATTTGAAGGATAACTGTTGGAATATCTTTGGAATACCTAATTTTGATTACGTTTCCTGCTATGCCAATTCTTGCATCCAAAGTTTATTTCACTCGGTAACAGTAAGAAGGGCTTTAACGCAACTTAAAGCTATTGATCCGTTAAAAACTATTTTCGATCAATACGTTTCAAAAAATACAATGAACATATCAGCTTTAAGAAAGTATCTTGATCCAAAATATAGTTTATCAGAGCAGCAAGATGCATCAGAATTTTTATTACACCTGTGTAATAAATCTGCGTTTTTACAAAAAACATTACAATTTGATTTAAAATATGTTACACGATGTCCTGGCTGTGATGACAGAACTGAAAGTACTACCTCAAATTATATCTTAATTCTTAATTTACCTGACATTACAAATAGCTTTTGTACCTTACAACACGTCTTAGATTACAACATAGAAAACTGGTTACAAGTTAAAGGAAATTGTAAAAATGGTTGCAGATGTAACAAACTTCAAAACATGGAACTAACATTAAAAAGTACTTTACTAATACTTCAGTTAGTTATATTTACCGTTGAAAACAACAAAGTTTCTAAATTAAATAATTATGGTATTAATGAAATTCCAAAATCAATTGTGACTATTGGAAAAAAGAAATATAAAGTAATGAGTGGAATATTTCATCACGGTGATTCTATAGAAACCGGTCACTATACGAATATGGTACGTCAAAATAAGCAATGGTTTAAAATTAATGATTTAATAATCCAGAGGAAACAATGGCCAAAAAGAGCTAAAAATATATACGTATTATTTTTAGAAAGTGTTTAAATTATATTTTATTAAAACACCTTCAACGAGATGTATAAAAGTTCGCAAGTCTCGGTGTATTAAACATTTTAAAATTTGTTGTCTAATAATTATCGTTATTTGTGTCTCTAGAAAGTACTTTATAAAACAGCTTCGACGAAGGTGTCAAACTTCGCCAATATGGTTTCCAATCACACTTTCAAAAACGATGTTGATAAAAAAATTTTTAATTCTTACTCCCAACTTTTTCTACTTATTTTTGTTTTTATAAGTAAACATTTTATATATTTCGCTTAAACTTTATAAGAAGTTTCTGCTATTGAAAATACGGAAATCAAAGCGGAATAATCAACAAGTATTTTTTACAACGCCATAAATTTGTGTATTACTTAAACACTTATACATAGTTGCTTAAAATTTTATACCAATTTCTGCAATTGAAAGAACTGAAATCAAAATGGGATCGACAAGTATTGTGTACCAAATCAACACAAAATTTTAATTTATTTATTAATATTTTAGGTATACACTTTAAATAACTCGTTTATTCGTTATTTATGTCTCTAGAAAGTACTTTATAAAACACCTTCGTCGAAGGTGTCAAACTTCGCAAGTATGGTTTCCAATCACACTTTCAAAAACGATGCCTGATAAAAAATTATTAATTTTTACTCCCATCTTTTTTCTACTTGTTTTTCTTTTTTATAATTAGACATTTTATATATTTTGCTTAAACTTCATAAGTAGTTTCTGCTATTGAAAGTACTGAAATCAAAGCGGAATAATCGACAAATATTTTTTACCATACCATAAATTGTATTTTAATTAAACGTTTATATATTCTTCTTAAACTCCATAAAAAGTTTCTGCAATAGAAAGTACTGAAATCAAAGTAGAATCAACAAGTATTTATTTTAAAAAATACAAATATCTTTTAAATTAAAAACAAACATTTTTTCAAAAAAGTATCTTACAAGTTTACATTTCAATACTAGTTCTGTCAAGTCCTACAAGCAATAGATAAATAATTTTTTAATAATTTTATTAATTTCTGCAAAACTGATAAAAAATAAATTTCTCACTTTTTTATTCTCTTTAAATACACAATGTATATCCTTCCCGTGTCTTGCAGCAATAGATAAACAATTTTATATAATAATAATAATATTCATTTGTGCAAAATTAATTTCTGCAAAACTATTAAAAAAGTAATTTCTCTCTTTTTTATTCTCTTTAAATAAAATAATACTTGCACCACTCGTTGAATTGCCATCTTACTCTTGTTCTAATTCGAACTGCATAACACACTGCTTATGCATGTTTATATCAAGGGCTTATAAATATTTTAAGGTAAAATTAAGTATAAGACTTAATGTTAACTCATGAGACCTGTATATATCGTAACAGCGATTAATTTTTATTTGACTTCTGCAGTTGAACAAAGTACCAGTACTTGACAACTATTTATGATTAGAAAACGAATAGATACGTTCAATTCCAAATTAGAAATATTACGTTTTAAACATTAGATTGCTTTATGTCCACTTTTTTAAAACTATTTTCAGTATAAAAGTGAATTTTTTTTTTATATTTTAACGTCGTTCTTTTTGTGCTCCCGATTCGATGCTAATCAGCGACGAAAGTCATACGATATCTTGGCGAAGAAAGCACTTGGTGAAAATACATTCTTCAGTAGTGCTTGTATCAATCGGCCGGGGACGGGAATCGAACATTGAACTTCCAGATTACGAGCCCGATGCCCTACCGACCGAGCCATCGCAAGGCCTCAGTATACAAGAGGATATTAGTAAATCATAAAAAACTTTTGAAACACTTAACCAACGGTGGTGCAAGTATTATTTTATTTAAAGAGAATAAAAAAAAGAGAAATTACTTTTTTATTAGTTTTGCAGAAATTAATTTTGCACAAATGAATATTGTTATTAGTTGTGACAATGTGCTTTGCACATGTCAAGAGCGAGCGACAGAACCCCTGACGAACACCTACCTACCCGGATAAGCTAGACGAGTCCTAGCTACACTACCTACCCATATACTATTCCCTAGCTACCTACCCGCACATTAACTACGTCCTGCCTACCCTCACAATCTAATAACCCTTTCCCAAGCACAGCACACAACACTGAAGTGGTTCTGGCGTTGAGGATCTTGGGCGAGCTCAGATTATCAGGTGGGCTCCTCCGAGTCTGGCACAGCCAACAGGATAGTCAAGGGAGGCGATCACTAGGAAGCCTCCAGGACCCTCCGAAGCCTCACAGCATAGCAGCCAAGGCGATGAGGTGGTACCCAGGCAGGAAGCCGAAGAACCTCCAACGCCAAGCAAGATACAGCTGTAAGACAGATGTTAATGAGAACAAAAACACAGCAATAAGGTAAGGAGCAAGGAAGAGGATAAATAGCCATAGCCAAGAAGACACAAGACAAGGAAAGATATGTACAGCTGTGTATAATTACTACAGCTGTACAAGGAACATAATAGGGTAAATTGAGGTTAGGTTAATGTACACAAACAACGTGTACAGCCGATATCTCGGACAATAACGCGTACAAACATTCACATGTGTGTAAACCTCACGACTAAATACCCACCTAGAGCTGTAGACGAAGAGGCTAGTCATCAGCGAGGTCAACGTCGTCGAAGAGAGAGAGGGGTAACTCGGCCTCGAGCAGCAAGCGACGGCGGGTGAGCTTCGTACCTGAAACTCATGCCGTACCCGTTGAAGAACGCAGTAAATAGCTAATGAACTATTAGTTACCTGGGAAGAGGTCGTACTAGGTTGTCATCACGGCATACAGCACCATACAGCCGATTCGTACCGATACAGCCTGAACACTGCGGCACTCGACACGCTCGCACGACGCGAGATCGAGGTGCCGCGCACGAGTACGTACTGCGCAGGCGCGCGGTACGAACACGGGGCTCTCGAGCACGCCGAGAGTCAGAGCTCTACGGTCCGCCGTCCTGAACGGAAATCTATTCGATAGCCCGATAGTGTCTGGTGCCTCGAAGTCTAGGACATCGAGTACGAGTGAGCGAAGCGACAGAGAAAGAGAGAGTGACATCGCCAATTAGGGACGAGTGCCGATTACTCCGATAAGGTTGGTGAATAATTCACTCTAGCTGCGTACGGTACCGCCGAGTATCCGTACTAGTGTGTGCGAGACCCTGGTCCCCTCCTTCCCCTTTCCTTCCTTACAGCATAAACCGGTGCGGCGAGAGTACTGCTCTTTACATTGTATCAGGCTAAGATAACCCGCGTGTTACCGATATTCGTCGCGTGTTAACGCGGCTGGCTCCCATATCTCTAATTATTTGTTTATATTAATAAATACTTATTTTATTTATAGTAAGTAGTTGACCCTAAATAACCTGCACCCTGATCCCCAGTGCAGCGTTACATATTATATAAAATTGTTTATCTATTGCTGCAAGACACGGGAAGGATATACATTGTGTATTTAAAGAGAATAAAAAAGTGAGAAATTTATTTTTTATCAGTTTTGCAGAAATTAATAAAATTATTAAAAAATTATTTATCTATTGCTTGTAGGACTTGACAGAACTAGTATTGAAATGTAAACTTGTAAGATACTTTTTTGAAAAAATGTTTGTTTTCAATTTAAAAGATATTTGTATTTTTTAAAATAAATACTTGTTGATTCTATTTTGATTTCAGTACTTTCTATTGCAGAAACTTTTTATGGAGTTTAAGAAGAATATATAAACGTTTAATTAAAATACAATTTATGGTATGGTAAAAAATACTTGTCGATTATTCCGCTTTGATTTCAGTACTTTCAATAGCAGAAACTACTTATGAAGTTTAAGCAAAATATATAAAATGTCTAATTATAAAAAAGAAAAACAAGTAGAAAAAAGATGGGAGTAAAAATTAATAATTTTTTATCAGACATCGTTTTTGAAAGTGTGATTGGAAACCATACTTGCGAAGTTTGACACCTTCGTCGAAGGTGTTTTATAAAGTACTTTCTAGAGACATAAATAACGAATAAACCAGTTATTTAAAGTGAATACCTAAAATAATAATAAATAAATTAAACGTTTGTGTTGATTTGGTACACAATACTTGTCGATCCCATTTTGATTTCAGTTCTTTCAATTGCAGAAATTGGTATAAAATTTGAAGCAACTATGTATAAGTGTTTAAGTAATACACAAATTTATGGTATGGTAAAAACTACTTGTTGATTATTCCGCTTTGATTTCAGTACTTTCAATAGCATAAACTACTTATGAAGTTTAGCAAAATAACACAATACTTGCGGGTTTTGACACCTTTTTAAAAGGTGTTTTTGATTTCAGTTTTTTCAATTGCAGAAAACTATTATGGAGTATAAATTACTTATAAAAAGTTGTAATTAAAATATGAATAAGTAGAAAAAATGTGGGAGTTAGAATCAAAGTTGAGTATACGTTTAAAAATTTTATGAGTTTTATCAAGAATGAGTAAACAAATGCACATTCTTTCATGTTATGTTCACAACTTTTTTTTTGCGCACGGAAAAAATACATATATTATGTATTCTTGAAAAAACAATTTTAAAATATATATATATTATATAAATATTCCGCCGCACGCACACACACCCACATACATACATACATATGGGGTATTCCACGTGAAGTGGTCCGATCAAAATTTTAAAATGCACCAAATTTTGGGTATACTTTGCAAATGTTTTTCAGAATACAGAAAAAAATTTTTAGGTACTGGAATCTATTTGCTCAAAAGTTATTCTAACCTCAAAAAGTGAATTTTTCCATATTTTTTTCAACACCAGCTGGGTTTACCGCTATATAACTCAAAATCTATCAACTTTTACTATAGAACATTATATGTAACATTCGTTGCTAATTATATCTAGAATTTATTCTTCTGGGTTAGAATTTCTAATCTCAAGGTCAATGTTACATAAACTACATGTCAATATTCAACTTGATAAAAGTGCAAGTGCGCCACCTTTGATTTTTTCATCCAAAAGTCTAAAAGAAAGCTTGGAGCAATACCTTTCAAATGGTCCGTAGCATTTTTATGGCCTCCAATTCTGTAAAAAGTTATGACAATTTAAAGAAAGACAAAAAATTCACAAATATTAACATGGTAATTCCCATTTAAATTTTTAAAAAAATTTCGTGTTTCTTTAAATTGTCATAACTTTTTACAGAATTGGAGGGCATAAAAATGCTACGGACTATTTGAAAGGTATTGCTCCAAGCTTTCTTTTAGACTTTTGGATGAAAAAATCAAAGGTGGCGCACTTGCACTTTTTTCAAGTTGAATATTGACATGTAGTTTATGTAACATTGACCTTGAGATTAGAAATTCTAACCCAGAAGAATAAATTCTAGATATAATTAGCAACGAATGTTACATATAATGTTCTATAGTAAAAGTTGATAGATTTTGAGTTATATAGCGGTAAACCCAGCTGGTGTTGAAAAAAATATGGAAAAATTCACTTTTTGAGGTTAGAATAACTTTTGAGCAAATAGATTCCAGTACCTAAAAATTTTTTTCTGTATTCTGAAAAACATTTGCAAAGTGTACCCAAAATTTGGTGCATTTTAAAATTTTGATCGGACCACTTCACGTGGAATACCCCATATATATACATATATATATGGGCTATTTCACGTCAAGTGGTACGATGAAAATTTTAAATCACTCCAAAATTTGAGAACAGGCTGGAAACATCTTCCAGAACATACAAAAAAAATGTAAGTGTTAAAAATAATTTGCTTAAGAGTTATTTAATCATGAAAAGTGGAAATTTTTCAATTTTTTAGAAAAATTTCTATTTTTAAAGCATTTATCTCAAAATCAGTTGATTTTTTTGAAAAAACATTACAAACAACTTTTGTTTAAATTAATCTTTAGAACTTATCTACCCTGGTTACATTTCTTAATTTTAAAATCTCGAAGAGATAGAACACCCTACTACCACACCATAATCGATTTTAATCTAACACCTCTCAAAAGTTCACATTTTTAGCGAGCTTTCGAATGGCTTGGGTTAGCTTATTGGCCAAGACCGCTGTTGTAAGTTAAGCCTCATAAACCTCATAAAATCACTAATTTTCACGTATTTTAGGACATAACTTACACCAAAGGTGTAATATATATATATATATATGTGGTAATGAACAATTTACTTACCAAAAATAGTAAAGTGCATAAACTTAATTATAGTATTTAGTAAAAACCTATTAAAATTTTAGATTATTTTAAACGGATCTTAATAGAACTATACCTCCTAAGATTAATTTATTTAAGTCATCGCCAAGAGTTCTATATGTCATTAATATTTTGTACTTTTAGAGTAATAAAATTTTCTACTTAATTAAATTAATTTTTGTATTAGTTTTAAAGAATTATTTATAACATTTTAGTGGTATATAAATAAAAACTTGTTTCTTCCATTTCTCCCGTAATTCGTAATTTGCACCCTCTTTCAAAATTTGCGTTTTAATCCATAATTATATCCAATTATTTTTTCCTTTAGTTACAGACCCCATATATTTATTTTAATTATTATAAACAAAGGCATTCCTTTAATAACCTTTTGTTTCTAATAAATACATACTTGTTTACTTAAGATATTGTTTTATATAAATATACGTAATCTACTTACTTATATATCCATACAATTTTTAAATTTTGATTTGAATAATATTTAAATTAAATACTACTAAAATAATAATTTTCGAAAAACTTTTGAAATGTAATTCGTATTTTATATTGCCACGGTTAAAATTTGAATTTTGTTTTGCCATTACTGTTTATAATAGAATTAAATATAACATATATATGTGACATATATATATAACATATATATATAAAACAATTTATTATATGTTGAATGCTGAATTCTTAGACACGGCGGCGGCGAAATATTTATATATTTAATATATATATATATATATATATTATATATATATATATAAGACCCCATATATTTATTTTAATTATTATAAACAAAGGCATTCCTTAATAACCTTTTGTTTCTAATAAATACATACTTGTTTACTTAAGATATTGTTTTATATAAATATACGTAATCTACTTACTTATATATCCATACAATTTTTAAATTTGATTTGAATAATATTTAAATTAAATACTACTAAAATAATAATTTTCGAAAAACTTTTGAAATGTAATTCGTATTTTATATTGCCACGGTTAAAATTTGAATTTTTTTTGCCATTACTGTTTATAATAGAATTAAATATAACATATATATGTGACATATATATATAACATATATATATATAAAACATATTTATATATATGTTGAATGCTGAATTCTTAGACACGGCGGCGGCGAAATATTTATATATTATAGATATATATATATATATATATATATATATATATATATATATATATATACTATGTGTGTAATAGCTGAGAGTAGCGCCGAAGCTCCCTCTTTGCGGCCACTTCTCAAACAACTTGCTAACAGTTTTTACCTCTGCAGGCGTTCTCTCATGGGCGTTCTCTCATTTATGAATCCGAACCGGATTTATTGTAAAGTGAAGAATTAATTAAAAAATAGATATGAGATTTGTCGATGCATAAATACATAGTATAATTCTATATTTATGAAAATATAAAAAATCTGAGGGGTTAGTTAGCTGTATAATAAGGGCTTACGCGCCTGCATACTTGCGTGCAGGCGCTATCGCGCCTTTTGATCATATAACAATTTTCAAAGTTTGATTAGAATAACACAATACTTGCCGGTTTTGACACCTTCTTGGAAGGTGTTTTTGATATATAAATATTGCAATACTATCTGGCAATTTTAATATCCTACATCACCAATGATAAAATAGACATCATTCTTTGTATCTAATAAAGTTCCCAAAAGAGGCCTGCGATGGCTTGGTCGGTAGGGCGACGGGCTCGTAATCTGGAGGTCCCAGATTTGATTCCCGGCCACGGCCGATTGATAGAAGCACCACTAGCGACTGTATTTTCAACAAGTGCTTTCTTCACCAAGACATCGTATGACCTCCGTCGCTGATTAGCAAGTTTTTCTTAGTAGATATGTAAAATAATTATTATTTCACTTAACTAAGGATATACAATCTACATGATTTATATAATTAATTAATAAGATAAAGCTAAGATGTATGTAATTATTTATAAAATGTAACATCAGTTAATATAGTCAGAATTAACACATATATGAAGCGTTTAACCAACGATGGTGCAAGTATTATTTTATTATTTAAAAGAATAAAAAAGAAATGTCCATTTTATTAGTATTGCAGAAATTAATTTTGCACAATTAATATATTAGAATATTATTTATTTATTACTGTAAAACATGTGAGGGCCAGAAATGAAAAATAATAGTGTAAGATACTTTTCATATAAAAAAATCTGTATTCAGTTTGGTAGAAATTT
Organism: Theocolax elegans; assembly: GCA_026168455.1. Lineage (NCBI taxonomy): Eukaryota > Metazoa > Arthropoda > Insecta > Hymenoptera > Cerocephalidae > Theocolax > Theocolax elegans. Next base: position 88,770,218 of record CM047428.1, on the reverse strand, counting down.
TGCATGGTTCAAAATACTTGTCGATTACAGTTTAATTTCAGTGCTTTCAATTGCAGAAACTTTTTACGAAGTTTAAGTAATATATATAATAATGTTTATATAAAATATAAATTTATGGTACGATTCAAAATACTTGTCGATTTCAGTTTGATTTCAATTCTTTCAATTGTAGAAATTTTTTATACGAAATTTTCGTAATATTTAATTATATATAAATTATTTATTTATCAGATAACAATGTCAGATTGAATTGCAGAATTTATTGATCATATAACAATTTTCAAAGTTTGATTAGAATAACACAATACTTGCCGGTTTTGACACCTTCTTGGAAGGTGTTTTTGATATATAAATATTGCAATACTATCTGGCAATTTTAATATCCTACATCACCAATGATAAAATAGACATCATTCTTTGTATCTAATAAAGTTCCCAAAAGAGGCCTGCGATGGCTTGGTCGGTAGGGCGACGGGCTCGTAATCTGGAGGTCCCAGATTTGATTCCCGGCCCCGGCCGATTGATAGAAGCACCACTAGCGACTGTATTTTCAACAAGTGCTTTCTTCACCAAGACATCGTATGACCTCCGTCGCTGATTAGCAAGTTTTTCTTAGTAGATATGTAAAATAATTATTATTTCACTTAACTAAGGATATACAATCTACATGATTTTACCAATTTTTTTTTTTTTTTTTATGTTATTTAACGTCGCTCTATTTATGCTGCCAGGGCTAATCAGCGACGGAGGTGAACGGTGTGTCTGTAAACAAAGCACATGTAGTTGAAACAGTGGTGCTTGTGTCCATCGGAAGATATCATCGGTCACTGTAATTAGTCTAATAATTACAGTTTCCTGTCCTCCCGATGGAACCACCGCGATCCTCTTTACATCTTCGCGTCCCTAACGTTCCCTATAGTTCAGATGCCCGTGCCTCTTATGCACTGAAAAATGCACGAAACGCACGTGCACCTAAACTGGCGTCACATTATAGTGACACGCCGAGCCACTGAGTCGCGGTGTTCGAAAAATGCACATGAAAAAAATTTTCAGAGGTCAATTAATTAATTAATAAGATAAAAGCTAAGATGTATGTAATTATTTATAAAATGTAACATCAGTTAATATAGTCAGAATTAACACATATATGAAGCGTTTAACCAACGATGGTGCAAGTATTATTTTATTATTTAAAAGAATAAAAAAGAAATGTCCATTTTATTAGTATTGCAGAAATTAATTTTGCACAAATTAATATTATTAGAATATTATTTATTTATTACTGTAAAACATGTGAGGGCCAGAAATGAAAAATAATAGTGTAAGATACTTTTCATATAAAAAAATCTGTATTCAGTTTGGTAGAAATTTTTGCATGGTTCAAAATACTTGTCGATTACAGTTTAATTTCAGTGCTTTCAATTGCAGAAACTTTTTACGAAGTTTAAGTAATATATATAATAATGTTTATATAAAATATAAATTTATGGTACGATTCAAAATACTTGTCGATTTCAGTTTGATTTCAATTCTTTCAATTGTAGAAATTTTTTATACGAAATTTTCGTAATATTTAATTATATATAAATTATTTATTTATCAGATAACAATGTCAGATTGAATTGCAGAATTTATTTATCAGATAACAATTTTCAAAGTTTGATTAGAATAGCACAATACTTGCGGGTTTTGACACCTTCTTGGAAGGTGTTTTCGAATTGAATACTTTCAATTGCAGAAAAATATTATGGTAAGTAATATACAGTCAAATCTCTCTAACATAAGATGAAATCCAAGGACATTCTGATCCACTGTCCGCAAACTAAAAGTCAACAAAATGCCAGACTGTCCCATTACAATCAATATTTTAGAAGAATTCTATCAAAATATCTATCCATATGGAGATATCATTATTGCCACATTTTACGACTATAGACATCCAGACCTGGACAAGGATTTTACTTTTGAACAATTACATACTGGTCTACATAATTTAAAAACTAATAAATCACCAGACCCTAATGAAATCACTACCTCTTTTTACAAATGGCTAACAAAAACCTGGATTAAACTAATATCTCTTTTATTCAAACAAACTCTTTGAGTCGGGAGCAGTACCGTCCGTTTGGAATAATTCTGTTATTTCTCTACTTTATTAAAAAGCAGATCCCCTCCATCCAAATAATTATATAAGTATTACACTAATGGATTGTCTATGTAAATTGTTTATAGCGCTCATTAATAAAAATTATCCACATGGTGTAAAAATATAATATACTAAATATATGCAAATCAGGTTTTAGAGAAGATCGTTCTTGTGATTAACATTTTCTCACTACAAGCAAAAATAGTGTTAAAACTCTCCTAACCTAAAAGAAAAATATATATAACATTTATAGACTTTAAAAGAGCATTCGATTCAGTAACGTCCTCAATTATGTGGCAATTTATCTACACAGCTAGAGTAAGCTCCAAAATTATTAATTTTTACAAAATCAAATTAACAAAATCTAGTCCTATTAATATCACTGAAGGTGTCCTCCAAGGTGATTTGTTGAGTCCGTTACTTTTTACCATAGTCCTAAGCGACAAATGTGAATTTTTCCAAAATGAGGGACACATATTAATTAAAAGTAATGTAAACATTTTGCTATTCGCCGATGATTTCACTTTGATAACAAAAAATGCTGTTGATTTTCAGGATAAACTAAACTCTTTAGCGAAATATTGCAAAACCAAAAATATCACAGTTAAGAGGACGCCGAACCAACATGCTTACCGACATTGGTGGTAAAGTTTGAATCAGTAAACGTTGATAAGCATGTCGGTATGGCGTCCTCTTTATACAGATAAATGTAAAATTGTTATATTTAAAACACAAAGTCGGCCAAAAAAACAACAAAACGATTAGATATATCGATACGCTTCTCGAGGTTCTAAAAATTACGTCTACTTAGGTATAAATTTCTTATCTACCAATAAAATAAAAGCTTCTGCCGAATATTCTATAGCAAAAGGAAAAACTGCTTTAAGTCTAGATTGGCAAGTTTTAACCAAAGGTAACATTACTAACTTGAAAACCGCAGCAAAATTGTTTGACACCATCATAACCTCAACTGTATTATATAGATCCGGCATCTGGGACTAAGTGCTGCTGAAGAAATAGAGTAGATATAATTCGTATTCTATAAAAGATTATTACAACTCCCACGCTCAACGTCAGTTACTGTATTCATCTCGAGATAGAAAAGTTAAACTTGAGAAAGAAATCGCTTCAACAGCAATTAATTACTGGTCAAAAGTCCTAGAAATGCAAGATCATCGATACCCTAAAATAACGTATAACCGTCTAAAAAACATTCATAATCGCGAACTCATAGCCAATAAATTAAAACAGTACACACAACTTACTTTAATACTGAAAAAAGCAAATCACGGGGATCTTACAACTCAAAAAGATTCGGACACAATTAAACTCGCTATATCTGACATTATAAGTGTACTAGCCATTTGTAGTATAATACAAATGAAAATGCTTTTTAGCTTTATTGTTGGTATGTTAAATGCTAGAGTGTACTTTCTTAACGAAGGAAACATGTAAATATATAGCTATTTATACTATTAAACATACCAAACGACATTTATGTATTGTTATGTGCATGCATAAACGTATTTTATTAGTATAAGTTTAACATATCTCACTTCACAATAGTAAAAATAAAAAATGTTGTAAGTGTTGGTTCATCCAACCATTTGTAATGAGAATACATTCTCCTAAACAAATGAATAATAATAATAATAATAATTCCGAAAATCTGCCTTAGGACATTAGAGCACTTTTCCATTCTACCGGGCGCGTCCGCAGATTGCGGATCGTGGAACGACCAGACAGATTAGTGGAGGTAGAGATACAGTGAAATTTCGCTTCCCGTAGTACTGTCGACTGGCGATCGGGTGGGACCTTGCCGCGGGTCGCGGGGGAGGAACGGTCGATACCACCGGACTGAAAGTGAGCTCGGTTACCGGGAGAACTCAGGGCGGAACATCGACGCTACTGCCTGGTAATTTTTCTGACCACTACAAACATTTTCACACACAATTGGGTTAAGGAGGAAAAACTTAAAATAAAAATGACAAGTTCTTACAGAAAAGCAGGTTCTAAAGTGCTACCTGCGCCATCCGACTCAGGAGAGTCAAGAGAGCTTCCTAGCTCCCCCATTACGCCGGTAGGTAACCTGGCTGGCGTGGCGGAAACTGCTACAGGAAATCTCGCACGATATATCGGAGGATTGCCAACTACCTGGGAGCCTGCGGAGAGTAAGCTGTACAAACAGCTGCTCAACATACGCAGAAACCTGGCTAAGATGACCGGGAGAACAAACGTCCAAAAGATTTTAAGCTGCGTAGTCACAAACGAAATGATCGAAATAAATGTATCGATTGAAGTCGCGACGTACGAATTGCAACGGATGAAACATGCGCGCAACATTCAAGGCAGCATTGACGACGACGAAGACGAAGACGACAAAATGTCGGTAACAGTTCTTGAATACAATATGAATCGGAGTAGGTTAAAACACGCGCTGCTCCGTCAGATTGTAACGGAGTTACACGCAAACATCCTCGTCATCAGCGAACATTATGTTTCGGCAACAGCAGTCGGCTGGCTCTGTCACTTTTGTCAGCGTCTACCTTAGCCCAAACTGTGATGCTCTCGAAGACGCTGTAAGAGACGATCGTGGCGGGTGACTTTAACGCGCGCGCGATCGAGTGGAGAATGCCCGAGACGAACAGACGTTGATGACTGCTGTTGGAAATGGTCGCAAGGTTAGAACTGACAGTAGTTAACGAGGGAAATACGCCGACGTACAGAAGACGTGACTCTTGTCTCGGTCAACATGACCTCAAGGCTGAGGGCATGCAGGGTGATCGACAACTATACAGCCAGCGACCATCAGTATATCGCCTTCGGCCTTGCAGACAAATCGCGGTCCGACGGCAATCGCATAGTGCGTCCCCCTCGTTGGGACGTAAAACGTCTAGACTTAGACAAACTTGACAGGTTTCTGATACGCGGGGATCCACTCTCGCTGGGGAACCAACCCAATTTCTTCAGCAATTGTGCAAAGCCTCTATGTGGCGGGAACGTTATTCAGGGAACAAACAAGAGACTTACTGGTAGACTAGTGAAATCGCGGATATAAGACGTATTTGCCTAGCTCCCAGACGAAGGGCCCAACAAACCGCAATGGCTCTCTCCAAAGACTATAAACAGGCTAGAAGACGTTTGCGGTATGCCATAAATAACAGCAAAAAAGAGTGCTGGCAAAGACTGACGGCCGAGGTGAACTCGGACCCTGGGGTGCTCGGGACACGGGTTCCACCAATAACTAGTGATGCACAGATGATAGATAGAATCGATGGTCTTTTCCCGGCTCACCCAGAGAGGAGGGAGGAGGACGTCGAACGAACAAACGAAGAGTGACCTCTTTTTACGAGAGAAGAGCTCGCAAGAGTTGCACCAACGCCTTAGTTACGAGACCACTGCCGGACGGAAAGACAGACGAATAACTGCAAGAGTCGCCCAGGGTTCTAATCTAGGGCCTGACTTCTGGAATATACTGTACGACAGCCTCCTCCGGTTGGAGGTGATGATGGACACATCCCTTATTGCCTACGCTGACGATATCGCGGCCATCATCGTGGCCCGTGACACACACTGGTTTAGCTAAAACTGAATCAGGTTGTGCATCGGGTAAACGGGTGGATGAAAGACCATGGACTGAACATCGCGTTACAAAAGACGGAACTTCTGCTACTAACTAGCTGAAGAATCGATACCGGGATACCGATGACGGTGAGTGGCGAACAAGTGGTGGCCAAGACGAAGTCATGTATCTGGGGGTGACTCTGGACACATGATTGAGCAGACTCATGGCCAGCTCTAACGAACCGAGACCGAGTATAGGACGACTACTGATGAGCGTTACCCGATAACGGACGTACAGCTGGTGAGCGCGTTACGAATCGCATGCACGTACAGGACGGTTTCCGCACACGCCGTTCTTGTTTTTGCGGGCGTGATTCCGATCGACCTGTTCGCGATGAAAAAGAAACGCATATATGACCGAAGCGTGGATACAGGGAGGGGCGACACTGAGACAGAGGAACGTACGAAAACTGTGGAACTGTGGCAGACGCAATGGACGAATATCCCACAAACGCAATGGACGCGAAGCATCATCCCTGCGGTTGCTCCGTGAAAGGGGAGAAACCACGGTGAGGTAGATTTCTATTTCACCCAATTTCTCTCTAGACATGGATACTTTCTTGGCTATTTGCAGGAACTGCGGATGAGTCTATGATGACGCTGATCATACGTTCTTCGCCTGCGGGCGATGGGCAGATCAATGTCAACAACTTGAAACGGACATGGAAGCAATCACGCCGGAAAACATGACGAGACTTATGATGACGAACGCGGACAACTGGCGCCTGATCGCTAATTACGTTACGAATGTTTTGCGGAGCAAAAAAGCTAATTGATGTCTGAGAGACTGAGTGCATGTGTTTCGAGCATGAATGAACGTTAGAAGAATGAATGTGTTTTTGGACACGCAAAGACTGCCTCCCAGTCTGAAGTAATGTGAGTAACAGTTCCGGGTTTTTGTCGGTGCGAACAGAGATATGTGGGTTTAGTGGGTATTACTAGTTTGCTCCTACTGAGTCCCACACTCGGTAAACTATATGCTCTTGCGAGGGGGTGGATAGTGTACCGGTTGTGCGTAAAATGTCATTACCACAGACACAAAAAAATAATAATAATAATAACAATAATAATAATAATAAAAATAATAATAAAAATAATAATCCGCGCGGGGTTTCCTGTTCCCGTATGCGGCGCGTCCCCCAGGTGGCGGATGGGGGAAAGCTCGTCACGCTTGCGTAAAGGGTCGAGGTGAAACAAAATAGCCTCCGTGGATCAAACAGTTGAAGAAGGATGATGAGCAAGCGAATGGAATACCTACTACCCCAAGCGGGCAGCTCCAAACTAGGAGTCAATCCCGCCGTCGGTTCCTATCGGGTGAAAGCCCCGGTGGCCGGCGCTGGCCTCACGGATTTTGGGGGAGGCCACCAAGCGCTTCGTTCTACGAACACGTCAGAGGTGGTGCCCTCGAAAGAAAACCCCAAACAGCAGCCGTCGTTACAGATGTTGAGTATTGCATCCGCAAGCAGGTTACGAAGCGGCAGCGTTACCAGCCTTGGTAGTGCCATCTGTGGCATCTCTGCCTATAGTAAAGTATCTCAAGAGGAGATCGAAATATTCCGCAAGGAATACGAGAAGGTAGAGAAGGCGCAAAAGGAGATCGACTCCACCTACGACCACCTAAAGAGCGTACTGCAGGCTATGTTGGCTGCTTGTGCAAAGCAGCCTAACATCTCCATGGTCGTGAAGACAGGACTGAAGACCGTAGACACTCTTGTACAAGAGTTCTACGGGTAAACCAAGAAGATGTTTTCGGCAGTCGACGATTACAAGTGCCAAGTCGAGGATTATCGAGTTGGTCACGAGAATCGTCGGCGGCCTAAGAGAAGGGGCATAATAGCTAAAGCCGTCTTTACGGCTACAGCTAGAATGCAGGCTCAAAAGAGAAGTAGGGAGAGCCCCCAAAGCCCCCCCCCCCCGGAGGTCTCTAAGAGCCGCGAGAAGAAGAAGTCTCAAAAGGAGGTACCACCGCGTGGCATGGACAAGGAGCAATCCAAGTCCGTGTCAGTGGCGGGAAAAAAGCCGACAGTCAAGTCGGGACAGGCGCCTCTTGATAGGAGAAAGCGCCAGATGGCGCCGATATTCACCTGGTGGTCACTGTCGTGAGGGACCGTACGTTTGCTGAAGTCTTGGAGAAGCTCCGAAAGGAAGTCAACCCGGACGACAGCGGCGCACAGGTTCTGAGCGCACGGCCGACAGGACGAGGAGATGTCCTACTCCGGCTGGACAAAAAGACGGACGCAGCAGCATTCGCGGAGAAAGTCCGCACGGCTACTAAAGGTATGGGAAAAGTTAGGATCCGAGATCGAAGGGTGACCCTGGAGATCAGAGACCTGGACGCTCTCATAACGAGGGACGAAGTGTTGGCGGCCCTAGATAAAGTTCTCGCGTCTCCGCCTGAGAGCCGAGAGGTGAAGCTTTTGGGTCCCAACCGCAATCAACAAAAGACAGCCATCGTGAAGCTAAATCACGAGACCGCTGATAAGCTAAAGTCGATGCGACATCTTTGCGTCGGCTTTGTAAGCTGTCGCGTTCAGGATTTTTGGTCGAGTTTTGGTCGAGAGGTGCTATCGGTGCCTAGACTTCGGCCGCACAAGACAGAATTGTAAGGGAGTGGACAGGTCCTCGTCATGCTACAAGTGCGGCGAGCCTGGACACAACCTTAAGAATTGCAAGAGTGCTCCCCAATGTTTCTTTTGTCCTTCAAAAGGTGCTCAGGGAGTATCTCACATGGCGGGATCCGGAGCCTGTGCCATCTTTCGGCGCGCGCTCGAAACCGCAAGGAAGGCCGTTTCACGATAAGTGGCAGTCTCAACGTGGGAGGATAGAATAAGGAACGAATGAAGCATGTCACAGACACGTCTCCCAGCTTGAAGTAATGTGAAAAATAGTTCCGGGCTGGGTACGTGAAAGCGTTGGGTTTGGAGTTTTAGCCGGTAAGAATCCGGCACTGGCGACGAGTGCGGACCCTCGTCGTCGTCTTATGTAAGATTTCTCCAGTTTCCCACGAAAAAAAAATAATAAAATAAAAATAAAAAAAATAATAATAATAATAACAATAATGTGATTTGAAATGAAAAAATATGTTGATATACACGAATTTTCTCCGTGTAAAAAATGCTGTTCAATAAAATCGATAGTCATTTTTGGTCAAAATTTCAGTACCCACTAGCCTTAACTCACTATCACGGTGATGATAATCATAGATCCCTGTGATTTACTAATAAGGTAACAAAATAAAACATAGTTTCATGCGTCATGAATATACAACAGTATTTTTATTACTTTATATAATACAATTTTTAAAAATACATATCTACATACGTTTTTTCCACAGAAAATCCCAAATTACTTTGAAACGTTGATCCTTGCGAACGAACTTTTTTGTACGTGATGTGTAGACGCGTATATATACCGTTACACACTCAAAAGTGCCATGTGAAAGAGGACTATGAAAATTACTATTATTTAATTTGCTTATAATAACTCCTAACGTTATAACGATAGTTGTGTAGCAGCAATAATTTGGCCGCCGCTCGTTTTCTTTCAGAAAAAATGTTATATCATTAGTGGTTTCCATACATTTCATTTTGTCATTCATTCTTTCTTTCTCTTTCTCTTTCTCTCATTCTCTCTACGTACCGATTTGATCGTACGTATTTTTAACATTAATTCGGCTATATGCAACGTTATTGTTTCAACGCATTTTAACTATTACATGTAACTGCTTAAATCGTTAACAATGTACCTATAATAATTAGTTTATACTTATTTTTTTATAAATATCTGTTTTATCCTATGGAGCTAGTTTATTTCCATGAAAAAATATTGACGAATTATAAATTAGTTTGGATGTCGGCGACACTGTGGAAATAATGAACAGGGCAATGAAAGAAATTTTCAGATATATAAAATAAAAGCAAAATTTAAATTGCATGCGCTTTTATCAAACTTTAATAAATTTTCTCTTTTTAAACCAAGTAAAGTTTAAATTTTCGATGATTTAAATAAAGGATTTTAAAAACCTGATCGAATCATAGATTTTGAATCATAGATTTTTAAAATCAGGTGTAAATTCTTGCGAAAATGACCAAACTTGTATATACACGATCTGTATTCATCATTTCAATACCAAATGAATCGTGTTAACTCAATCTTAACATTAATTACACCCCTACAAGCAATTCATAAGTGTTGATGTTAAAAAATATACTTTCTCTATAATGTAGCAATCTTTTCACTCTTAAAAAATTTTACAATTTCACCGCATATATATATATATATTAGAATTTTTACCAACAAGGGGAGTACTTGACATCCGGGAAACGAATCTTACCCTAAATTTGGTATGTCTTACATAATATAAAAATATAAAGAAGTCAAGTTACCTCTTGCCAATGGCCACTTTTACGAAAGTTATTCGACATTTAATAATAATATCAGTAAGAATTACTTCCAATTTGATCACTTATAACTCCAAAACAAATAAAGATAGGCACTCAAACCAAAAACGAGAAGAAACTTAAGTTCAAGTAGATATGGTTTGAAAAAAACAAGCTCAAATTGCTTAATTTGGAGCAAAGTTACGAAGAAAACAAGAAATTGAAGATTATTAGGCCAAAAGAAACAATCAATTTTTCATATTTAATTTTGGTCAAAGTTTCTTCAATTTCTTATTTTCTTCGTAACTTTGCTACAAATTAAGCAATTTAAACTTTATTTTTTTCAAACGATATCTACTTAAACACAAGTTTCTTCTGATTTTTGGACTGAGTGTCTATCTTTATTTGTTTCCGAGTTATAAGCAATCAAATTGGAAGTAACTCTTACTGATATTATGATTAAATGTCGAATAAGTGGCCATTGGCAAGAGATAACTTAGCTTTCTTCATATTTTTGTATTATAAAAGAAATACCAAAGTTAGAATAAGATCCGTTTCCCGGAGGTCAAGTACCCCCCTCGTAAGAGGTGATGTATATTATTTTATATGTTAGAATGTATTTTACAACAATTATTTTATAAAACATAATTAAGTCAAATTTAAAATCTTCACAGATTATGTCTATAGATGGATTATTAAGGAGCATATTTTTTTATAATAATTATGATCCCAAAAATTAAAAATGCGGGAAATTTGAATTTGGCGAGTTGTCATGTGCTTAATACCCAACTTTTCCCAATCATTTTCCAGTAATTATATTATCTAATTACACCCTAAAATTACCGTATTATTTATCTCAAATCAGTCAAATGTAATCTAACTTTGTCGAAAATTTCAAACTTTCTCTATATGCAAAGCTTGGCACAATAGTTAGACGGAATCAGGCAAATTTTGTGTTGTATCGTTCAATATTTGTATTATGTATAAAAAGTGCTCGATCCACACACGATTATTCATCTTCTCATTATATGTACATTATATGAAACCTAAAATCATCATTTACTGAAGAATCTGAAAATTTGTTAAGAGAAAATGTTACTCAAAACTACTATACCAAAACTGACTGTTGTTACATTTTGTTGATTACTATTTTCGCTAGTAACTAATTTTTTACTCGAATTAAGAAATTTTTCAGATTGAAAAAAAGTATGGTTATGTTTGATGTTGACTCTTTGATAATTAAAAAATTTATTACATAATAAAATCCTAACTGTTTGCCTGTAAACGAGTTATTGTTCATTTCAAAACACATTCAATTAGCAAATTCAATGTAAACAATAATTACATTACAAATTTTTCATCATAATACATCAGCAACAAATATGTTTTTTGAAAAAAAGCAAACGTACACAATTACACGATATATATATAGATACTCTAGTAGAAATATAAACGATATTCAGGTAGGAAATACCCAGTTTTGAAAAAGTTGTAATTACATTACAAATTTTTCATCATAATACATCAGCAACAAATAGGTTTTTTGAAAAAAAGCAAACGTACACAATTACACGATATATATATAGATACTCTAGTAGAAATATAAACGATATTCAGGTAGGAAATACCCAGTTTTTAAATATTGGTAAATAACGAATGGCTAATTACGAACTACAAAATATCTAATTCTTAATGATTTTATTACTGCTAGGGTATTTGCAATTACATTTAAATAAGCGTACTTTCTAAGGCAAGATTCAGGAACGTAGACTTGTCAACGAATCTATCAGCAATCAAATTTATGTACGTAAATTTTCTCAATTCTATCGAAAACTGAAAAAAACAATAAACGTTCTATATGGAAAGTCATTAAATAATTGAAAATTAAGAAGAAACAGAGAAGAAACTATTAACATACGGTATGTAAAAAAATAAAAATAATATGTAATGTGTCACAATCCCTGGTAGAAATCTTACCACTTATTAACCAACAAATTGTTAAAAGTGACATTTCTTCCCCATCAATTGGCCATATTGTCGTAAAATTTCTACTATAGGTACCATAATGAAAAATAACGTACTTTATCGTTAAGGGGCGTCTATACGGATCATTGATTTTTGTATTTGATATTTCAAATATTGTTTTTAATATTCATTTTTTCTAAATTGTTTTAGCACATGCACAATTGTTGCACAACATAAAATGCGCCTTATCTCATGCATTAAAAAAAGTATGCGAATTGAAAGTTATATTTGAAAAGTCAGTTAATATAAGTAAATCTGTAGATTAAATGAATGTGCGGCATCCCCTTAAGTATAAAAAATTGAATACTACCGATTTTTCTTCAACGACAATAAGAAGCATACATTTTTTGTTCAATAAATCAAAATCAATATTGTTTAGTTTCTGACTACTTGGATTCCTTCAGAAACCGATAAATTTTAATTGTTTAAAAATATATATTTCTTTTACTAAATCATAAACTATAGCTTCCTTATCGCTATGGAAGAATCGTCGCATTAATTTTAATAAGAGTGAATCCACTGATCATAGAAACATATATTATATATATATAGACATATATATATATATATATATATATATATATATATACACACATAAGTTTATGGCATTGCTTAAAATGTAATAAGAAATGTTTTCTAATTTTACGATGCATAAATACGTATACTAACAGCTATTAATCGAGGATTCACGAATTATCAAAATCAATGGATACGAGGGCAAGGAAAATCTTTCAAGTTGAAGTTTTCCTTTTTACAATAATAATCGATTCACGATTTCTTAACCTGAAGTGGAAAACATTTCACGGGATTTTTACTCGGGAAAATTGTAGCAAACAATCGTCAGATTAATACAAAATAAAATAGCGAGAAATCAACGTAAACATTTTTGTTCCGAAATTTCATATAATTTTATAAGATTAATAATTATATTCCTAGTAGAAATTGAAAGATTTATGAAACGTTTTCTTTAAGCTAAAAGTTAGCCAATAAATGTTGTTAATTACTGAACAAATAATGGTTTTACATAACCTCAAACTATTTAATTTTTCTACTGTATCTTCCGACAATTTAGTTTTCATATATAACCAATAAACATTATTTTAATATAGATATATAAAGTTGGTAAGATACGTTGGGACCAATGTGGTATGTGTATATAGACTCTACACAACGTAAATGTCGTGCAATTACTCTTCAGTAAATTATATTATACGTAAAGTTCACTATATAATTACTATTATTTCCCAACGAATAATAACAATTTTTGTTTTATTTGTTATAAACATTTCATCAATATTTACCGAGTGAATCTTTTTCAATGAAATATTTTCCACGGTATAGTCAAGAGGACGTCCAATTCGTTACATTACCATCCGAGAGTCACTTACCAACTGATAAAAAGTACTATACCTATATTATACAAATATTAATGTTTCACATCGATTAAGAATGCTAAAAAAGTCCTCTGTGTCTCTCATTGTCCTTTCGTTATCGTATATTCTTACAATACGAGGCAATACCGGCAACTCACGTCCTCCATCACTCGCATAATACAATTTCATAGTTTCATGTTGTGGTATGTTTATTACACTTATAGCAATACATATAAATATCGATTCGCAGAAGAAAAAAAGAAAAAGAAAACAAAATCTAGACATAAATATAATAGTATAGGGTACACGCAATATAGCTTCCTAATAAACGCGTATTCACCAAGTTTTGATGATGCACTTGAGATTCGGTACGTCGTGTTTGCAGCTTTGGCTATCCTCGTCGAAAACTGTACCCTCCTCGCAAACAAACCGGAAATCGAGGACCTGCCTCGTTGTAAATCCTGGGGAGCAGTAATGAAACAAACGGCAATCCCTAACGTCACCATAAAATCGGTACATCTCTTTCTCTAAACAGTTGAATCCCGCAGTTTTCTTCAGGCTGACATTTGTTTTCTGGGATTGAGTTTTCACGGACATTAACTCGAGTTTCCGACGTTCCGAACCTTTCGTCGTTCCCTGCGTCGTTGTCGTTGAGGTCGTTACAGTTAACGTACGATCATCACTAACCAATTCTTTAATGGATTCGTCAAGCTTGTTTCTCGATTGGTTCCGATTGATCGTCGTTGATTCGGTTTCCGTATCTTTAGTTTTTCCAACCGCGTTCGATTCTCTCAAACTTTCCGGCACGTCATTTGATTCCTCCAGGTTTGTAGATTGGGTTGCCACCATCTTTGTGTCATTCGTCCAACTTGATTTGTCAGTGGTCGTGTTGTCGATTTGTAGTTTGGTTAGATACAGTAATGGATACTCGGTGTTCGTTTCGGTTGAGGATTGAACAATGCTTTCTTCTTCGTTCACCTTTGACGGATTGTTGGACGGGTCTAAAGGTAATTCTACTTCGACGATCGAAGCTTCCGAGGTGGTCGTCGTCGTTCGGGAGAGTAGAGGTAACCTTCGTATTACCGGTTTGGGTGCTAATTCATTGTAAGATGGTGGTGGTTTTGTTGGTTTCGGACCAGTTAATGGTTGACCACGTCTTATAACCACCGTATTCGGTGTTGTCGATGGCGGTATGTACGCGTAAGTTTTTCGGAACACGATTGGCTTAAACAATTTGGATGTCGTTTTCATTCTGGAGTTCATCGTTGTCGTTAATATCGGGCTACTCGTCGCTACAGTTGCATTCATAGTAGTTGTTGTCCTACTGATTAGTTTAGGTGACGCTGGTATCTCCGTCGAAGTCGTTTTGATCGTCGAACTCGAAGCGGAAACTACGGTTGAGGTTGAAATTGGAGTTGAGGTAGTACTGACTAAAACTATGTTTGTCGTAGTTTCCATTTCGTCGTACACTTCTGGAGAAATTGAGGATGTCGGTGTACTCTCCGACTTATCTTCGTAAATGTCATCGTATTCTTCTTTGTTTACCGTTACTAAGTCACTGGACTTCGTAGATTCAGCGTCAATCGTTACCGTTGGTGTTGTCGGTCCTTCGGTTTCAGAAATTATCAAGATCGGTTTGTTGGTGCTTGAATCGTTATTACTTTCAGTCGATAACGAGATGTCTTTTATATTTGAATCCGTATAACTAACTGGTTCGTAATTGTCGTCGACGTAATCTTCATCGTACACTGATAATTTATCTTCCTCATTCTTATTCTCCTGAACGCTTTGTTCTTTCTTCCTTGCTTCCGGCAATTCATCCGTAAATTTAAAAATTCCTTCTGTACTAATATTTTCAACGGCTGTTTCGGTAATGTCCGGTAAATCGGTTATATCCGAGTCACCAGTTACAGGAACTCTTGAATTGTCCTGTTCGTATGATACAACTATTCCATCGAGAATTGTACTTTCTATTGTCGGAATCATCGTACTAGAATCTAGACCGTCAGAGGCATAGGTTGCTTCAACATCCTCGTACTCAACGTTTTCTGTAATCAAATCACGTTGGTTTTTCGATTTCTCTTCAAATTTTTGACTCTTCTCTCGACGATGAAATTTTTGTTGAGATGGTAAATTGGTATCCACGTCGAACCTATTTTTATTTTTTCTGTTTGCACTAACTTCGCTTTTGATTTTTTCCTGTGGTCGGTACGGGTACTCGGTGTAATCGTAAGAATCGTCAATTTCATCAGATTCGTTGTACTCGTTTATAAATGGTTTCTCGTTCTCTAGATAATCTTCTTCGTTATGACCGATACGATCTTCGATCGAATCTTCGTCTCTTTCTAAACTGTTAAAACGTTTTTTCGTCGAGACAGGATGTTGTACATTTTCCTCGTTGTTTAATGAATATTTTACGTTCTTTCTAGTATCATCTTCCATGCGTAAATTAACGTCTTTCAGTGCTCTTAAATTTTGTGTTTCGGATCCATTTCGATTTGCATTCTTTTTCCAGCTTTGTAAGGAAACTTTACCCATAATTGTAACGGGCTGTCGCACATTGGTTTTCCTTCTCAACGAGTCTAACTTGGATTGTCTGGTTTCGGTGTAGTCGTTAGAGTGAGGTCTTAATCTAGATTTGTTACTTGTTGTACCAGGAGCTTTTCTCTCTCTTGAAGATTCATCCTCAAAACTATCTTCGTAATGATAATAGCGGTTACGATTTCGATGCGTATTTCTATGACCTTGGGAATCGTTTCTTGATAATGGTTTTTTATTATTCTCATCTTCATTATATTCTCGGTCGTCCTGAATCTCATCGTTTACGTAATAATCCCGTCGACCCGGGATACGTCTATGTTTTAATCTTTGCCTTACTCTACTTGACCTTTGTCTTGATCCCAATTCGACCCTTTCATCTGCGTTGTAATCATCGATGTACCTCAATGGATTTGGCTTGTTAATTTTCTCATTTCTACGTGGCCTGTATTCATCATACTCTTCTGTCGATTCGTTATTTTGATATCTTCTCCGGTTAGATTTGTTGGAATTCGGTGACGAATGAGGTTGTAACATTTCCTGTTTTAATTTGTCTGTTCTGTTTGCATCGCGCGCGTCGGTCAAACGATTAACAAATTCCGTTTGCTTTGATGTATTTCCAGTGCTTACGGAGACATTTTGCGATGTATTAGGGTGTAGAAACAAGTACACTGTATCATTTTTGGCTACGTTAATCTGCTCCACGATTATGGGATCTACTGCCATTTGATTCTTAAAACCAGATGGCGATTGTTGCTTATTGACATTTGAGAAATAACTACTCGTTTGCTGAGGTTTGGCGTGAGTATTTTTAATTTCAGTTGCAACGGAAATTTTTGCATTTTTCGAAGTCTTTTGAGTATCTCTACTCGAATCATCATAAGTCTCATCAACGCGGAAATCCTTGACGTTATTCGTGACGTTATGTGTTCCAATGTTATCAATTTCTTTATTTCCAGAGGTTCCTGATGATCTTTCGGGTGTGTTCAACCCGAATAAAATTGCTTTTATTATTGGCAAATTAGCTTTTAGGTCCTTCAAATCCTTTATCTCAGCGTTGAATATAACTTCGCCTGAGGGATACGAGTAATCGGACGTTTCTCCATCGTAATCGAGTGATCGCTTCTTTCTTAACGATCTCTCGTGAGATTCGAGTCTCGTTCGGTCGATAATCCGACGATCGTTTCGAATTTTCGGGACGTCTCTGTAAAATGGATCAAATGATTCGTCACCTTCCTTGTAATCATCGTAATTCGATGGAATCGTGGGGAGTGGTAGGGTAATCAACTGACTGGCATTCAACGGTCGTCCAGATTCATCGCTCACACTGGCTTTTGCCGTAACGATTACTCGAGACTGCGATGGTAAAAGTGGTGATGGATTTTGCACTATGCGTTGTATGTCCGGTGGTGGTAAATTTATGGTTATCTGGTGTGGTTTCAACTGAGGTATCGATGGAGGTGGTGGAACATGAATGTGTTGTGGCATCGGTTGTACATTCTGCTGATTCGATGATTTCTGAGTTGCTGTTCTCAGTGTTGGGTAAAACGAGCTAATCGTTGTATCGATTGAACTTGGGGTTGGTAGATAATTGACCGATATCCTTTGAGAATTTGAACCACTCTTCGTCTGAATGATCGTTGGACGGTTATCCTGTTGCGGCACTGGAGATATTGTTAACTTTGAGATCTGTAACATTTTGTAACATTGACGTTAACATTGATTAATCGAGAATTAATGCAATAGAAGCTATTTTATTAGACTACATGTTAAATACGTATTAGTATAATATAATAATTTTAACACTGATTAATTATTCTGCTGCAATTCGTAAATTCTGATATTATGAACAATGAGAAAAGCACTTTGATAAAGTATAAAATCACGTATATGCCACATAATCAATATCAAAGAGTACTGAATTGCTCGATGTGTAAAAGCTATTTCGAGAGCAGCAATCGGATAACAAATCTACATGTACATTAATCAAAGAGTATACTTTTTATAGTTCACCAAGAAAATATCAATCTCGTAAAATATTGCAAATATACGTAGTTATAAAATTTGGTCAGTATTTTGGTATACACCTTTCCTTTACTAGTTGATTGTATTGGCTCGAGTGGTCGTCGTTCAGTTTGGATGTCTCGTTCCTCATTCAAACTGTCTTGGTACTTAGTTATTTCCCGGGGATTATTATTATGAGGATCAAATTGCTCCGTTGTACTAGCAATTCCATGATTATGAAATGGGGGGTTGATCAGTGACGGAGTGTTAATATTATTATTCAATAAAGTTTCTATTGTGGTAGACGTCGATTGTACGTGGAATTGGAGTGGTGTCACCGTCGATGGCTGATCGTTATGGACTACTTGTGGGCTTGCCGTTGAACTGTATCGCACCTATAATCAGTGTAATTACCATTATTTTAAGAATTTTATTAAATCTAAACAAACATTGCGATGCGATATTTGATTTTCCTATAAAAAAATAATATGTATGTATGTGGATACTGAGTCATGATAAGTATCTTCGGAAGGCTACGTGAGATTTCAAGAATGCATATCTTCTAATTGAACATCTTTGAATTATCGATTCTTTAATCGTCTTATCTTGACGGGTTAATAGAATTAATTTTCGTAATATAAAAATGAAAAGGGCTTCTCACAACGTCAACGTCTACTAGAGTCTGACAATAATTTTTTTATACAATTTTTAAATTGATTATCAGAATTAGAGCAAAAGAAATTAAATTTTTCTATTTTATACAGAAATGTTTATTCTGTAGTAACAAAGAGCAGACGAGTGTTCGTCCACAGTAGCATTAAATTTTTCCCATATAAAACGCACTCTTGTTTATGATTAATTTTGGAATATTAAGTTTTTCATGAAGCTGTTAACGTGGAAAAAATGAAAAAAGTTACTTTAGTTAATATAAAGATTCCATAGTAAAGAATTGACTATCTCGAGAAGTACCGTCATTCTAGTAATTAAGTAGCCCGCGTTCGGTTTCATAAAATGTTTTTTTGTCGTACTATACGAGTTATTATTTTTTATAAATTAAAAGTGATTCCTTTCACTTATTAAGTGATTTATTTAATTTGTTTTATTCATATGATTCAATTAATCGATATACACACAGCACAAAAATAGGTTTTAAACCTGTTTAAGGTTTATGAGTTACTTTATTATTAAATTAAATATTATTAAATATCGTTATTAAAATTAACATACACTGATAATTTCATATTTTCCCTATTACAAATGTGCAAATTTCTTTTATAGTGTCTTTAAGAAAAAATAATTCCGAAACGTATAAATTAATCGTTCAAACGAAAAAAAAAACTACATCGTTCTGTCACAGCTAAATCTGTCGGTCATGTAAAGGTATGCGATAGTCAAGTTGTAAATATGTCGGAACACGTGGGCAAATGTCTCGACACAGGCATGTGTACATGCGTGTAAATAAGATGTCGAGTCAATATCCAATGACAAGTAAAACACCCACGACCAAGACAACAAAGATTACAATGTACTTGGATAAATTAGTTATCCGTAAAAAAAAGTCTGATCATCATCAAACAAACTGTATATGCACAACCGATGAACCGGATATTTGTATGACGTTGCATTTTTTATGTAAATGTCACAAGCTCCTAAATCCGACAAATTCTTTAAATTATTCGATATATTCTTCTTTGACCTATTGAGATATGCAATCTTGGTCAAATTTGATAGTTAAATTTTACTCTCTAAATTCGTTAGGGTAAAGATGCTCATTCAAAGCTACACCGGTAAAACTACACCACTGCAATTTTTAGTGAAAAATTCAACGTTTTCCACTCCTCCAAGGAAAATGGAAGTTACGCTTTAGGCAAAAATCTGACACATTAAATTTAAAGTTTAACTTGGTTAGAATGATTAAATTCTGACTCAATAACATAACTATGAGAATTAAATTCTGACTCGATTCACCTAGGCACTTAATTGTTCCATCTGAACGAGTAATTTTTCACTTCAATAATTTAGAGAGTAAGAAATTATAAATATTTTTATACTTTTAATAGTGTACATCATCGTTATTCGTAACGTTAAGATATTACAAGAATTGTGTATTATGCTGCTCTCGACAAGCTTAGTTAGATATAGCGTATCGAGAATTGTATTTTAAAAAGAAATTATTGCCGATCGAACACATAATTTCAACAACATACGTGAAATTTAAGCACAAACGTTATTTAATAAGGATATGTACCTGCTGATGAACTTGGGAAGTTGGCGTTGTTGAACTTGCACCCTGGTTACTAAACAACTGATAGGACGTTGCTTGGTTATTGTTGCTCCTCTGATCGTTGTGAAATATATATTGATGGTGGTAGCCGCCATTTTTGTCGTTGTAGTGACTATTTGACTGACTGGTTTGAATCGAAGGAAAAGCAGGTTGAGGTTGGTAATGTTGCGGATATCCAGTTGAGTGCTGCTGCTGTTGTTGTTGCTGTTGATACTGTTGTTGTTGCTGCTGCTGCTGGTAAACGTTGTTTGCTAAATTTGTTGTTAGTTGACTAGGTCGCAAAGTGGTGGTGCTCGTCGATGTAGTCGTACTTGGCCGAGCAGAGGTTATATGGAGTTGAGGTTGTTGCTCACGATCCTCCCGAGGTTCCGTCGAGTCGTCATCTTCTTCCTCGAGAAGACTGGGGGAAGGAGTATCGAAGATCAGATATTAATTTATAAGTTTTTTATTTGTTTCATTTGTTCAACATTGAGATGAAAAACTAATCATTTAATCAAAAGTGGTAAATAAATTATAATGGCCAATATAATAGTTTCAACTGAACTGAAAAGCATTTATTTCTGTATATTACGGTATCTTTTGTCTCAAAACTATTCTGTTAGTGTTACCAATATGAACGACACAAGCTTAACATACTACAGTATAAAAAATATTGTTCTTCAAATTTAGTTATTAAATAATCACCTGAGAGTTACGGCACTGTTTCCATAAAGTTCGAGGTTGAGGTTGTAGAATCGTTCACTCTTACTGCAATCAACTTCGTCAACTCTTTCGCAAACACGCGTTTCTTGGTCGAAGACTGTCCCATTTAGACAAAGAAATTTAATGTCCATAATTTCATCTGAAATCGAACCATATTATATTAAGATGAAATGAAATACTTTTTTATTAATCAACGCTTTATTAAAGTATTACATTACATGATCTAGTCGATTAATGTGTTAAAATTTGACAATTTACCCCTTTCCCAGTCTGACAAGAATATTTCTTATAATTTGTATGTAGCTTATTTTCGAGTGTTAGATAAAAAAAATCATTTATTTCCATGTATTGAAATTTGGATTGAAAATTGGAGATGTGTAATATGTAAAGAAAATCCACTGCTGTATCAGACATATTTATTTTCCTAAGTAAAACAATTATTAATAAAATTAATTTTTACAATGTTTAACACATAAAATTACTTTCCACTGATCTAATTTTGATAATTAAGCTGAGAATGGGTGTGAAAGAAAAACCACTTTCGGACGAGATTTGCTATAAGCTATAAGCTTTGATTAAAATAAATTATTAAGAAAGCCAAAAATCAATTGAAAAAAAAGATAATAATCCTCTTTTTTGAGTTTGTTTATTATCATTTCAAATTTACAAAAACTTGATATTATGTTACAATCCTAGATGTCTAAAAAGGTCTAAAAAGCTCTTTGACTAATTTATCTACATTGATCTATCTCTAATTTAGATTTTATTTAAAGTTGAAATAATTTTGCTTGAAGGGCAATGAAATTATATGTGACTGACAGTGTATCCATAATCGGCAGTGAGTCGACATAATTTTCAAAGCAATCGATTTATTAAATATTTGATTTACTTATTTTGTCGTAATGCGATCAAACCTTTTTGGAAATACGACCTCCCCCCTCCGTCTCTGTCACACTCTCTCTCTCTCTCTCTGTCTCTCTCTCTCTCTCTGTATCTCTCTCTCTGTCTCTCTCTCTCTCTGTCTCTCTCTCTCTGTCTCTTTCTCTGTCTCTCTCTCTGTCTCTCTCTCTATCCATCCATCCAACCATCCATCTATCTATATCTACCGCCATCTATAGAGGAAATTGTGTGTGTGCGTAATCCAATATCACGACCGGAAGAAAAATATAGAGAAAAGAACCAAGCAGCAGCAGGTTCCAGTAATTATAATACTTTCCAATTAATATTATCATTGAATCGATCGCTATGAATCTTAGACGGATGATTTAGTAGATTGGAATGAGAGTTATATCTTTGTGAGGTAAACCGCCACGTTGAATTAACTGGCATACTCCCTATTATTAAAAAAACCCTTAGGTTAGGTTTTTTTGTATTAAATGCTAAGGTATAATAAATATTTACCTTTTTGTCCGATGGTACATACGTGAAACATTTGGCAGCCCGCTTCGACATCTGCGTAATAACCTCCGATTACCTTTCCTTGACACGAAAAATTAGTTTCCGGCAGATTATCGAAGTCCAAGTACTACGCGTTTAAAAAAGATAGACAAAATTTGGTTATTTTTTGATATTTGAGAAAAGTTGATTAAGAGACAAATAAAAAAAAATCACTTACACCAGGTTCCCCCGCGCTGCATAATTTGAAGCCATATTTCAAGTTGAGGATAGATAGTATAACTGAAAATGAAAGTAACATTCATTACTGATCTAGCGAGTAACAATAGCACATGTACTAAATTACTTTATTACTATATTATTATTTATTACTACCAACTATTATAAATTATTTAAATAACATGTTTTTATACATAAACATACCAATAAGTAATAATTAATTAGAAAAATGCAAAAAATAAAAAAAATTTGATATGTTAATTATAAGACTACCAATGAATTACAACATAATTATTTGGGTCTCACAGTCCATGAACTATAAACAACAAAATAGGTGACAATTATAACAAAGTAAAAATAATAAAACACTTGCATTGACTTATGATCATCCCCGTTATTTAATTTATTCTATTCAATAATTTTATATTATTTTTATTTTGTTATAATTAACACCTATTGTATTTTTTATGGCTAATGGACTGTGAAACCGACATATAATTAGATTTTATTTTATATTATTGGACAATCGATATCAGAATTAATTATTAATACCAATGAGTAACGTACGTAACGTAAATGAGAGGATGCTTGAAATAATTCATATATAAGAAAGGATAAAACCGAAATGTTATAGCAAACGGAACACGCGTAGACAGTTATATTACACAATTAAGCTGGACTGCCGCGAAATGAAAACGTCAATGGACTTTATAATTTTATGCAATGCACGGCAACTACTCCGTTATGCTCGGATTGGGTCGCGTTTATCTGCGCTATTCATGCGTAAGTTTATTTACAGCCTACTAACCCGTACGGCGACTCTTACGCGCGGAGCACACTAAGCAAGTAAATACATTTATAGTGCAACCAAAATTTTCCCCGATTGTATACGCGTAATTATATCGATTACTAAAACTTATAAAAATGCTACACATCCTAGGAGAATGTATACAAATGCTCAATATCGCCGTCCATCCACTTGAAAATTGGGACCAACATCTTTGAAACGCGTAGTATACAAACTTCACCAGAAAGAAATTATACGAAAGTAAACACAAGCTTCAATTTAGTGTACATCTAATACCATGGTATCGGATTGCCGAAACTCGATGTGTCATGAGCGTACACCCGGGCTAATACTTCTTCTCTACACGTACGTAATCTTTTCTATCTGTCGTTGAAACTATCTATTATATTTATATTTTTCCCGCACTTTTACGCACTCTGGGATATCCGACGCGTTATCGCAATTGGAGGAAAAATATCTATGGATTAGTTCTGTCTTGGACGCTCACTGTGCTTGCGACTGCGGCCCATCTACTATACACTCACAATGATATTTTTCCTCTGGTTGCATTAACGTGTCGTAAAATACCAAAGTATATAAATAACTAATATATATTATATAATAACGATGGTAACTTCGTTTTAAACAAAAAATTTACCCGCATACACACAAGTTTTCACTTCTCGAAATGAAGTTTCCGAATTCTTTCGAAACACGATAATATATTGCCGCAGTTCACCAAGAATAATAGATACCAAAAAGAATTATCAATTAATTTCTTATTATTATGATCTAATTAACATCGAAAAAATTGTCAACCCCGAAGAATTTTGTTTAAACAGTTTGAAGTGAGTTTATATACGCGCATGTATATACACAGAGACAACTCGAAAATTATACTTTCACAATATCAAGTCTATATATATGGGGTATTCCACGTGAACTGGTCCGATCAAAATTTTAAAATACACCAAATTTTGGGTTCACACTGCAAATGTTTTTCAGAATACAGAAAAAAATTTGTTTCCAATGTTTTTTCAATACCAACTGGGCTCACCGCTATTTAACTCAAAATCTATCAACTTTTACTATAGAATATTATATGTAACATTCGTTGCTAATTATGTCTAGAATTAATCCTTCTGGGTTAGAATTTCTAATCTCAAGGTCAATGTTACATAAACTACATGTCAATATTCAACTTGAAAAAAGTGCAAGTGCGCCACAATTGATTTTTTTAACCAAAGTCTAAAAGAAAGCTTGAAGCAATACATTTCAAATGGTCTGTAGCATTTTTATGGCCTTTAAATCTGTAAATAGTTATGATAATTTAAAGAAAGACAACAAATTACAAAAATTAACATGATAATTCCCAATTAAATTTTTAAAAAAATGCTACAGACCATTTGAAAGGTTTTGCTTCAAGCTTTATTTTACACTCTGGGATAAAAAAATGAATTTTGGCGCACTTAAACTTTTTTCAAGTTTGAATATTGACATGTAGTTTATGTAAGATTGACCTTGAGATTAGAAATTCGAACTTAGAAGAATAAATTCTAGACATAATTAGCAACGAATGTTACATATAATATTCTATAGTAAAAGTTGATAGATTTTGAGTTAAATAGCGGTGAACCCAGCTGGTGTTGAAAAAAACTTGGAAAAATTCACTTTTTGAGGTTAGAATAACTTTTGAGCAAATAGATTCCAGTACCTAAAAATTTTTTTCTGTATTCTAAAAGACATTTGCAATGTGTACCCAAAATTTGGTGCATTTTCAAATTTTGATCGGACCACTTCACGTGGAATACTGCATATATATATTGATTGCACAGAAGTTACATAGAATATTTTAAAAATGTGTCGTACAGCTCTGGAAACTAGTTTTGCAAATTAAATTCCTTTTCCTTAATGCGAATTTTAAGTTTGAAGGTAGTTAATAATTCTTTTACTTTAAATATTTTTATCCGTTTCTTTGCGGTTAATCTTTATTTATTTTAATTGCGTTGTCGATTTGTCGTTTGTATTTCCATAATTTCATCTGAAATCGAACCATATTATATTAAGATGAAATGAAATACTTTTTTATTAATCAACGCTTTATTAAAGTATTACATTACATGATCTATCGATTAATGTGTTAAAATTTGACAATTTACCCCTTTCCCAGTCTGACAAGAATATTTCTTATAATTTGTATGTAGCTTATTTTCGAGTGTTAGATAAAAAAAATCATTTATTTCCATGTATTGAAATTTGGATTGAAAATTGGAGATGTGTGATATGTAAAGAAAATCCACTGCTGTATCAGACATATTTATTTTCCTAAGTAAAACAATTATTAATAAAATTAATTTTTACAATGTTTAACACATAAAATTACTTTCCACTGATCTAATTTTGATAATTAAGCTGAGAATTGGTGTGAAAGAAAAACCACTTTCGGACGAGATTTGCTATAAGCTATAAGCTTTGATTAAAATAAATTATTAAGAAAGCCAAAAATCAATTGAAAAAAAAGATAATAATCCTCTTTTTTGAGTTTGTTTATTATCATTTCAAATTTACAAAAACTTGATATTATGTTACAATCCTAGATGTCTAAAAAGCTCTTTGACTAATTTATCTACATTGATCTATCTCTAATTTAGATTTTATTTAAAGTTGAAATAATTTTGCTTGAAGGGCAATGAAATTATATGTGACTGACAGTGTATCCATAATCGACAGTGAGTCGACATAATTTTCAAAGCAATCGATTTATTAAATATTTGATTTACTTATTTTGTCGTAATGCGATCAAACCTTTTTGGAAATACGACCTCCCCCCTCCGTCTCTGTCACACTCTCTCTCTCTCTCTCTCTCTCTCTCTGTCTCTCTCTCTGTATCTCTCTCTCTGTCTCTCTCTCTCTCTGTCTCTTTCTCTGTCTCTCTCTCTGTCTCTCTCTCTATCCATCCATCCAACCATCCATCTATCTATATCTACCGCCATCTATAGAGGAAATTGTGTGTGTGCGTAATCCAATATCACGACCGGAAGAAAAATATAGAGAAAAGAACCAAGCAGCAGCAGGTTCCAGTAATTATAATACTTTCCAATTAATATTATCATTGAATCGATCGCTATGAATCTTAGACGGATGATTTAGTAGATTGGAATGAGAGTTATATCTTTGTGAGGTAAACCGCCACGTTGAATTAACTGGCATACTCCCTATTATTAAAAAACCCTTAGGTTAGGTTTTTTTTGTATTAAATGCTAAGGTATAATAAATATTTACCTTTTTGTCCGATGGTACATACGTGAAACATTTGGCAGCCCGCTTCGACATCTGCGTAATAACCTCCGATTACCTTTCCTTGACACGAAAAATTAGTTTCCGGCAGATTATCGAAGTCCAAGTACTACGCGTTTAAAAAGATAGACAAAATTTGGTTATTTTTTGATATTTGAGAAAAGTTGATTAAGAGACAAATAAAAAAAATCACTTACACCAGGTTCCCCCGCGCTGCATAATTTGAAGCCATATTTCAAGTTGAGGATAGATAGTATAACTGAAAATGAAAGTAACATTCATTACTGATCTAGCGAGTAACAATAGCACATGTACTAAATTACTTTATTACTATATTATTATTTATTACTACCAACTATTATAAATTATTTAAATAACATGTTTTTATACATAAACATACCAATAAGTAATAATTAATTAGAAAAATGCAAAAAATAAAAAAAATTTGATATGTTAATTATAAGACTACCAATGAATTACAACATAATTATTTGGGTCTCACAGTCCATGAACTATAAACAACAAAATAGGTGACAATTATAACAAAGTAAAAATAATAAAACACTTGCATTGACTTATGATCATCCCCGTTATTTAATTTATTCTATTCAATAATTTTATATTATTTTTATTTTGTTATAATTAACACCTATTGTATTTTTTATGGCTAATGGACTGTGAAACCGACATATAATTAGATTTTATTTTATATTATTGGACAATCGATATCAGAATTAATTATTAATACCAATGAGTAACGTACGTAACGTAAATGAGAGGATGCTTGAAATAATTCATATATAAGAAAGGATAAAACCGAAATGTTATAGCAAACGGAACACGCGTAGACAGTTATATTACACAATTAAGCTGGACTGCCGCGAAATGAAAACGTCAATGGACTTTATAATTTTATGCAATGCACGGCAACTACTCCGTTATGCTCGGATTGGGTCGCGTTTATCTGCGCTATTCATGCGTAAGTTTATTTACAGCCTACTAACCCGTACGGCGACTCTTACGCGCGGAGCACACTAAGCAAGTAAATACATTTATAGTGCAACCAAAATTTTCCCCGATTGTATACGCGTAATTATATCGATTACTAAAACTTATAAAAATGCTACACATCCTAGGAGAATGTATACAAATGCTCAATATCGCCGTCCATCCACTTGAAAATTGGGACCAACATCTTTGAAACGCGTAGTATACAAACTTCACCAGAAAGAAATTATACGAAAGTAAACACAAGCTTCAATTTAGTGTACATCTAATACCATGGTATCGGATTGCCGAAACTCGATGTGTCATGAGCGTACACCCGGGCTAATACTTCTTCTCTACACGTACGTAATCTTTTCTATCTGTCGTTGAAACTATCTATTATATTTATATTTTTCCCGCACTTTTACGCACTCTGGGATATCCGACGCGTTATCGCAATTGGAGGAAAAATATCTATGGATTAGTTCTGTCTTGGACGCTCACTGTGCTTGCGACTGCGGCCCATCTACTATACACTCACAATGATATTTTTCCTCTGGTTGCATTAACGTGTCGTAAAATACCAAAGTATATAAATAACTAATATATATTATATAATAACGATGGTAACTTCGTTTTAAACAAAAAATTTACCCGCATACACACAAGTTTTCACTTCTCGAAATGAAGTTTCCGAATTCTTTCGAAACACGATAATATATTGCCGCAGTTCACCAAGAATAATAGATACCAAAAAGAATTATCAATTAATTTCTTATTATTATGATCTAATTAACATCGAAAAAATTGTCAACCCCGAAGAATTTTGTTTAAACAGTTTGAAGTGAGTTTATATACGCGCATGTATATACACAGAGACAACTCGAAAATTATACTTTCACAATATCAAGTCTATATATATGGGGTATTCCACGTGAACTGGTCCGATCAAAATTTTAAAATACACCAAATTTTGGGTTCACACTGCAAATGTTTTTCAGAATACAGAAAAAAATTTGTTTCCATGTTTTTTTCAATACCAACTGGGCTCACCGCTATTTAACTCAAAATCTATCAACTTTTACTATAGAATATTATATGTAACATTCGTTGCTAATTATGTCTAGAATTAATCCTTCTGGGTTAGAATTTCTAATCTCAAGGTCAATGTTACATAAACTACATGTCAATATTCAACTTGAAAAAAGTGCAAGTGCGCCACAATTGATTTTTTTAACCAAAGTCTAAAAGAAAGCTTGAAGCAATACATTTCAAATGGTCTGTAGCATTTTTATGGCCTTTAAATCTGTAAATAGTTATGATAATTTAAAGAAAGACAACAAATTCACAAAAATTAACATGATAATTCCCAATTAAATTTTTAAAAAAATGCTACAGACCATTTGAAAGGTTTTGCTTCAAGCTTTATTTTACACTCTGGGATAAAAAAATGAATTTTGGCGCACTTAAACTTTTTTCAAGTTTGAATATTGACATGTAGTTTATGTAAGATTGACCTTGAGATTAGAAATTCGAACTTAGAAGAATAAATTCTAGACATAATTAGCAACGAATGTTACATATAATATTCTATAGTAAAAGTTGATAGATTTTGAGTTAAATAGCGGTGAACCCAGCTGGTGTTGAAAAAAACTTGGAAAAATTCACTTTTTGAGGTTAGAATAACTTTTGAGCAAATAGATTCCAGTACCTAAAAATTTTTTTCTGTATTCTAAAAGACATTTGCAATGTGTACCCAAAATTTGGTGCATTTTCAAATTTTGATCGGACCACTTCACGTGGAATACTGCATATATATATTGATTGCACAGAAGTTACATAGAATATTTTAAAAATGTGTCGTACAGCTCTGGAAACTAGTTTTGCAAATTAAATTCCTTTTCCTTAATGCGAATTTTAAGTTTGAAGGTAGTTAATAATTCTTTTACTTTAAATATTTTTATCCGTTTCTTTGCGGTTAATCTTTTATTTATTTTAATTGCGTTTGTCGATTTGTCGTTTGTATTTATATTTGGAGAGTATGTTAAAGGGAACAAGCTTGAAATTTAAAAATATAATTATTTATTACACACTGATGTAAAGTATTTGTTAAATTTTATTCAAATTGTAGTAATGTTAAATTTAGGAAACGTTTTTCTACTTTAATTATGTAATGTTATATAATTATCGTATTTTATTGAGTCGATAACGATCAAGGTATGCGGTATTTCGTTAAATATCAAACTGAAACAGATTTTATCGTCGCCTCCGAATAAAAACATTCTAACTCAGAAATCGCTTGAAGAATACGTTAACTCAGAAATCGCTTGGAGAACACGATAACTCAAAAATCACATGGAAAAGTCTAAGTCAAAATTCGCTTGAAGAACACGTTATTTCAAACGATGATATTTGTCGCCTCGATTTAAGTTGGCACTACTGCCAAAAATTTATAACATTTATTTTATTCCCCCTTGCGACGAAAAGTACACTTTATACATTCATATACTATATATATATATATATATATTGTAACAAATTAATATAATATTCGATTCGATTATATTATATTGCTCGTTACATTCTCTCTCTGTCTAACCTATGTAGGGTAAAAGTAGCGAGAGAGAGAGAGAGAGAGAGAGTTTTCGGTTTGTAAGTGTGAGAGCACTTAGACTAATATCAACCTGGATGAAACTAATATCAACCTGCGTGAGACTAATATTAACCTGGGTGAGACATATCTCAACCTGCGAGAGAATTATTTCGGCCTCTTTCTTTTAGCCTCGCGTGTAGCTTATGTTATTTCACCTGGAATTCGCTCATTAATCGCCTCGTGTTTTTTGTGATTCTGGTGCTGTGCTGGTGACCCAGTGAACCGACTACGCAGACTTCGTCTGGTCACTTGATTTTCTATCGCGGTTCACGCACTGTAAGTGCTAGCTTTGTAGTCTCTCTCTCTCTCTCTCTCTCTCTCTCTCTCTTTATTGCTCTTACGCATATTCGACCTGCGTATTCACGTGCAGCGGCACGTTTTTATACGTTATTGGAAAATATGTTACTTTTATTTTGTTTAATTAAATATTGCGCTATTGTTTATTTGATTTACTCCTTCCCTTTCGCGTTCGCTATGTAAAGGATGCCCGCCTCCGCCTATACGGTTACTTCTATCCGTATTATACTGATCGGCTGATCGCGTTTTCAAACTATTTGTTTATCTTTTTAAATTGTTGTTATTGTTTTGTTTTATTTATTATTAAAAATAGCAAATCCGTTACAATATATATATATATATATATATATATATATATATATATATTGTTACGTACGTAACATCGACGCGCGGATCGGCGCGTGTGTGAGAACGGTGTAGGATGACCGAAACACAAAATATCATGACGAATGCAACTGCAACAAGAAATCGCGGACGGTGGCCTAGTGGTTAGGTCTCGTGACTGGAAACCCGCGGATCCTCGGTTCGAGTCCCGGCGTCCGATCAATTTTTTATTCGGTCCTCTCCTATCACCTTCTCCATACGCAACAATATATATATATATATATATATATATATATATATATATATGTGTGTGTGTGTGTGTAAAAAAGTACTTTTCTTCACAAGGGGGAATAAAGTTGAACTTATTTCCATACAAAATATTTTTCAGATAATCGCAATTTCATAAAAGTATAGTACAAACACATCACGATATCAATTCTTTCAAATATTTATTCTACGTCTTTATGTAGAAATGAATTTATGTACTTTTACACATTTATGGAGAGTCCGCATATATATAGATTTCATAAAGTTATTGAAAAATACTAGTTTCCACTATTTTCTTAAATATTTAAAGAATTTTTCACCTTTTTTAGCAGAACGCATTAGAGTATAATAAGAGCGCTTAGAGAAATTAAAACAAAATACGTACATGCATATATGAAAGTGCATTATTCATTAATAAATTTTTAGCAGTAGTGCTAACTTAAATTGATGCGATAAAAATCATCGTCTGAATTAACGTGTTCTTAAGCGATTTTTGAGTTAACGTGTTCTTCAAGCGAATTCTGAATTAATATGTTTTCCAAGCGATTTCTGAATTAGAATGTTTTTATTCGGAGACGACGATATGTAGGATCAAAATTAAGAAAATATAATATATGTCAGAAATAAATTAATTGATTTATAAAGACACATTTTTGTGTGATATTATTACAAGACTAACGATTAAAAATGCAAGTCTAATCCAATTAATTGACACAAAGGTTGTCAAAATTGTTATATTATCATCCGAGTAATTTACCGTCTGTTTATACAATAATAACTATTATTTTATAGACAAAATTTGAGGAAAAACCTGATAAGACAGTCCTCCGGTCTCCTTACGATGAATTCGATGAGTGTGCAAAATTACAACGTGATGTCGATGCATCAATTAACGAGTTTCATTGTTTTATCATTAGAAATTGTCTAAAATTAGTAAAACAATTTCCCAGAAGATATTATCGAAAACATTTGACAAAGTAATTTGGTATAGGGTACGAGAGATTGGTAAAAGGTATATATATATATATATATATATCGAGCATCACTCAAATCAGAAGTTTTAAAGGTATTGAACAATAAAACAGCTAACAATAACAATAAATACACAATTACGCTGACATTCTAGAAATTTTGTAGGTCACGGCGATCAATTGCGATAGCACATGATTTTTAGACTTCTCGTATGAGTTATGAAAAATTATTTTATATGTATTGCAAGCGGTATTTCCTTTCGCTTATCGATTGATTTATTTAATTTTTGCCGGTATTTCGTATTTGTATTTGTACATTATGATTATTTTATTAATATACTGGAGAACTTAATATTTAACAATTTTTATTGACTAGGTTATATTGATATACCTATACTTTTATTTGGTACCAGGGTTCCAGACCAACTATATATTTTTAATTTATTTATTAATTCATTTTTACTTGGTTATAGATCGCACTATAATTTAATACGCGGTAAATTTGAATTTTTCGTTGGGTATAACATTCTCGTAACTAGATTAAAACTGCAACAAATATAAAAGATATTTATTTATTTATTTGTTTTACCGATAATTCTTTAACTATATACTTGCGCATTAATACTCCGAAGTTTTATTTAATTTTTTTTTATTGTAACATTTTAAAATTCTGTGTTCGTTTAAGATTAATTATTCAATTAATCGGTATTTAGAGGTAATAATGTACATTGTGTTAAAAACTGTTGATATAATATATAGCGCGTGTCATAATTAATGAGAAAAATTAATTATTTCAGGCAGTGCCGTTACAGTTTTATAATATAAATATATAAATATATAAATTTAATTATTGTATTGTGTAAAATACGTAATAATATATTTAAATATAATACTCTTGGGGAGGCTAACGTTTCCCGGTCGAATATTTTGAATGAATAAAATGAGTAAGTGGAAAGAGGCCGAGGCAAACACATATAATAATTTATAGTATCGTAAAATATGCAGTAAGTGGATTAAAGTCACGTTGTATTATTAGGGTCAAAATTAGACTCTATTAAATCTAGTGGTTCAGCTGTGATAAGTGCATTATATAGGTATAAAGTTACCTTGGTACGGAGACACAATTAACCAGAAAGCAAAAAAATAAATAAATATTTCGGCGCATATTAACGACTACAATATTTATTTAATCACTGAAGTAGCATTTAAAATAATTCCGTAATAAATTTTTTTTAACTCAATAATCTTCTTCAGCAAATTGTTCTTCAAACACTGGGTTAATTCTCAATTTTTCATGAGATATCTTTGTAACCCCTTAACTATATTCGTGAAACAAAAACAATACACTCTACTTGGTAAATGTGAAATGTTCCCTATACGAAAAATCATGAGTTAGAGAAAAAAGTACGTGTAACATGGCAAATTGTCATTCCACATGATATTTCAATATTTAATATTCCACATATATCGATAAATCGGCATAACATCCTCTTACACTGCACCGACAAATATTTATTTCCAAAAGAAGACTCTTAAATTATAGAGGTTGCACGTATTTTGAAATATATACATACATAAACAAATGTACGCGACATAACCAATCTTCCGATTGAACTGCAGTGTATATATATATATGTGTATATTGTGCAACGCGCATATAAGGTAAAAGTCTCTATTAATAAACACCTCGAAAAGTGTATATCCATTTTGGAACACTCGGAAAGAAATATATTTACAAAATTATCCGCAAGTTTATATAAATTATTAAAATTACTTGATTAAAATTAATGACATTTACTTTCAAGATAAATCAATCAAATACTAATAAAATATCACAAAATTTATAAATAAATATTTAATTTGAAAGGTTCACCAAATCGCATGTATTGACTGTCACATTAGTCAAAAAAGTTCAATTATTTCGATCAAATTTTTAAGTCTGTATTTATTAATAAACATAAGGTTTAGTGTGATCTATACTGCACATGGTACTTTTTAACTGGGAGATTTAATTTATTCATAAATTCATTAATTTTAATAGAATTTTCATTAAATTATTAAGTGTTCCGTCCGACGTACGTATGATTTTGTATCTGCCCCAATTATTAAACGGTATAGACGCCTTATTTAACTGATATTAATCACTTGAAGTATTAGTTTTTTATTAGAAAAAGCAACAAAAACAATCTTTAATCAATATAATTGCTATATTTATACCTTATCAAGCATTTATAACTATCTATTGATATTGATATTTAACCTGTAAATTATACTGTTTAAGGTTATCTTTTTAGTTAGCCTTTGTGTTAAAAAAACAGGTATTATTCTTTAATTTATGCATCTAAAATATATTAAAATACAAAAC
This sequence comes from Theocolax elegans, assembly GCA_026168455.1. Taxonomy (NCBI): domain Eukaryota; kingdom Metazoa; phylum Arthropoda; class Insecta; order Hymenoptera; family Cerocephalidae; genus Theocolax; species Theocolax elegans. The sequence goes on along the minus strand of CM047428.1, from coordinate 88,735,581 downwards.
ATATACTTGCATATACTTTAATTTCCCATCGTTTGACTTTAAACAATTATTTGAAAATAACTGATTGATTTTTTTCAAAAAACCTAAAATAACGTATTTCTGGAAGATATTTATGGACATTTATATATCGTGAATATCATTGTTAACCACGTCAAGAATAAAATAGAAAGCATTTATTAAAATTTCTTAGAAATTTCTATATTTAGTTCCGTTTAATAATAGGTACATGATTATTAAACAATCGGGACATAGGTTACACGATCGTTAACATAAGGCTCTCAGATTTTTATTAATATAATTTATACAAAACATTTATATTGAAATGTTAAGGCAGATAATGATTCAGAAAGAATATGCGCTTCAAATGATACAAAAATTTTCATCATTTGTACTTATTTCCATTCATTATTCAGAGCGATTTAAAAAAATGTCTGAAAAGCGTTTATTAATAGAGATATTTACCTTACTCACAACGGGATGGTACAGTGTATAAGTAACGACTCTTCTCACGTTAAAAGTAGGGAAATTGACAAACGCGCCGTGTGTGTTTAGCGCGGCTTTGAAATGTGACATCTTGAAAAATCGGTTACCCAGAACGGATCAAGTCAATCGAATCTCGTAGTAAGTAATGTAAAATAAATAATGGATACTTTATGAAAGTAAAAATCGAGGGGCTAGTTAGCTGAACACATGGCTTACGCGCCTTTATACTTGCGTCAGGCGCTGTCGCGCTTATTGAAATACAAATAAATATTTATCGCATGCTTTTGTATGGGAGATACTGCAGTGCATCGACTTGATTTGGAAAAAATGGAAAAATGGAAAATGGAAAAATGGAAACAAGAAAAAATGAAACAATGAAAAAATGGGATACACGTACGATAAGAAACATTACAAATTTGTTATTTTACGTAACTATACCTATATACACTCCCCAATATTATTTTTGACTTTTTTTCTCTCTCGTGTTATCTCGCCTTGCAATGTATATACATATGTGTGAGTTTGTGTGTTATATAGCGAGCGAGTGCTTGCTTGGTTGGTGGCTAGGCAGCCGGAGGTGATACTTTCACGTTACGCAAGGCCTCGACCTCGCATATATATATATATATATCTACACTGCACATACATACGCGCGCGAACACGAGTTTTTCGCCGCATGCGAGAGAGAGAGAGAAAGAGGGAGAGAGGGAGAGAAGGAGAGAGCGCTCGGAGAGCCGGACCGTACACAATTCTAATTATTATTACATTCCCGCTCAGAGAGAGAGAGAGAGAGAGAGAGAGAGGGCGAGAGGCCTACTCTTTTGCGTACAACGATAAAATTTCGTTATTACGAATTTACATTCTTTAATAATGCAGACTTATATACATGTATATGTATATATATATATACACACACACACACACACACATACATGTATATATAAATAAATATATATATATATATATATACACATATACATATACAGACAAGTATTAGTCGTATGTCCGTATGGTTCGAGCCTTTCTTTTGACGAACGAAGGTATGTAATATGGTGTGTATATGGATTTCGCCAAATTAATTGGATGGACTTTTAAAGATCTACTGCCGTAAAATTATCGATTTTCGTTCATTACAAGATATTTCACGGCAATTTTGAGTGGGTTGCTCATTTTCTCTTTTTTTTCTTTGGTCATGAGAAATATTTACCAAAGAATAACTAATAACGAGTTCACTATACTTGGAATAATACTGGCATTACGAAAGCATGCGCAACCGCAGCGAACAATATTGTTTATGGAATCTAAACAAATTGTTTGTCTAAAAGGTGATACATACTTTACTAGCTATGGATCAACTAAAAATAAGTCGATCTTATCGCAAATTAGGGGTGCAGCCTGTACATATCACCGAAAAACAAGTAAATGCTCAAATGTCAATTAAGGGAAGTCCGTACTAATAACTTCACAAATCCGCCACTTGAAAATTTGCGAGCAAAAGTGGCGCTACCGTCAGATAGGCTAAGCTCGTATGCGACAATAATTATGGACATTTAAAGAAAATAGAGTTTGTTAGTGTCGAATATGAACTCAGCCTATCTGACAGCAGCGCCACGTCTACTCGCAAAATTCGGATGGTGGATTTGTGAAGCTATGAGTACGGACTGCCTTTAATATACAGTTACGAATATCAACTGCTATTTAAATGAGCTTGGCGGAATCCTGTTCTCAGATTTCCTGAGTTGGGAGAGGGTGAGTGACTCGGCCGATATATACCTCCTACGATAGTGGAGGAAGAGGATTGCCACAAGTGCGCCTCGAAATCGAGTTGTTTCGTCGAACCTATGTCGGCGATCAACTGTTTAACATGCGATATTTCTTGGTTACTAACACGCTTGGTTATCGAAAATATGCCGTTAACGATTATGCTATTCATCTGGGCGACCTCGTCAAGGGAGACTCTACCTAGGGATGAAGGGACGGCCGCTAAATTAAAGTAGACATCCTTCGGGGTGTACTACGTGCAGCGTCAAAATACTGAGGCGGACCTTTCGAGGTCTGCCTTGGGGCACATCCGGACCGAAGTAGTTTCTCATCCAGACGAAAGTTGCTGGGATGTCTCATAGAAGGGTGTCCCTTTCATCAAAATTCTCTTCGTATAAAGTCAGTAAGTCGAGTTGTGATACACATCCGAACTGAAGACTTTGCGTTAGGTGAGATGTTAAAAACACCACCGCGCGTACAAACTCTTGTTTGTACGCGATTTTTCTCTATTTCAAGGGATTTTTCGAACGGTATCCCTTGGAAGGCTTGGAACATTCGAACGTTAGGCCACCTACCGCAAAACCTCCTCGGGGATCCGGGGAGTAATAGGGAGATTTGCTTCGGCAGGTCGACAGTTGGACCAGGATGACTTTACTCTGGTACGCAGGGACTGGGATCCGAGCCCCACGTCGGCGTACCTCTGAGTCGAAAGTGAAACGCCAGCGTGTCCCCAGTATTGGGTTGGACTCTGCGGGGTGTGTGGTTGCAAGCGGGCTTGACGGGTGAAGCGAGATTATCCCGGATGCCGCTTATGTTCGAAAGCGGACGACGGCGGTGAGCTAAACACCGCTGCATTCTAACCAAGAATTACGGCTCTAGGCTAACCGTCGTAAGGCGGCGGGCCGTAGTAAGGAGCTTTGGTACACTTAGTGGCCTCTCATCGAGGTTAATCGATGCCAAGGAGGCTCTCATGAGAGTTTTACTTTTTGAACGCATCGGGGAAGCTTTAGGCATCAACGCCGACAAGGGAAACCGACTAACTGTGAAGCTTGATGACGAGGGCTTCCGGGGCAGCAAATACTGCGGATTGATGCGGTGAATTGCCCTAAGGAAAGACTCTAATACAGTCATAGAATACCTGCTATTTAAATGAATTATGAATAAAGCTATAACAAGGAAAATTGTTAAAAGATCGTACAAGTATCTCGGATAAAAGGGAATGTAATGTATATGTACCCGAATTTCACGAATTGAGACAAATCAAAGATTAAATTTCATTTAATAGTTATATAATTATTTAGATTTTATATATTATACAATGTAGTGCTTATATAAAATGAAAAATCCATAATACTTCCAAATTCAAAGGTGATTTTTATATTAATTAACTAATGGGTTTATTTGTTTTAAACAAATGCTTGACTTGAAACAATGCACATAATCATAGATTGCGCCGTAACCCAGGGCAATTCTTGCTTTTACCATTTTTAACATAAATTAGTAATTTTCGCAGTAAAAATTGTATTTTTAAATCTTCGTCGATAAAGGCTCGGATGGTAAGGTCACGAGGAATTTAACATTCCTTTAACGGATAGCTCAAAAGATTTTTTCAAAAATATCTTAGGAATCTTACTGTTGAAAAAATGGAGAAAAATGTTATTTCCATTACGCAGTTTTTTCAGTTAAAGATTTCAATTACACTGAGAAAAATGTATAATAAAAATTATTAAAAATTCTAATAAAAATTAATATAAAACATAGTAATCGGTGGACATACTGTACTTTTAGTAAAAATTGTTATATTTTGAAAAATTTGAAATGAACAAATTTTACTATGTTGACTTAGCAAATTTTATTGGAAACATAGTAATCTTTTATATTTCTTGAAAGAGTCTAATTAAAAATAAATTTTTACTTTATCTGTTTACATTTTAACGTTTGTCATATATTTATTTTATTATTATTTACTTTATTATTTACAATTTGAAATACATACAATAGTATGTTATGCAACAAGTGTGTGAAGTATATATACACACGAGTTGTATACGTTATTTTTTGATCGACCATGCGTGATGTCAGTGCATGAAGTTGAAAAATCCGTGTGTGAAGTGAATATTATTTCATACTATGCGTGAAGTAATTAGACATTCATGAAGTGAAATATCAACTTCATGCATCGACATTACGCACAGTCGATCAAAAAATAGCGTATGCAACTCGTGTGTGATATTTTTCTTCACTCGAGCGATATCGCGGCACTCGTCACCGGCTGCGCCGGCGACTCGGTTGCTACTATCGCTTCTCGTGAAGAAAAATACACTTCACACACTTATTGCACAATATACTATTATGAAATTCATCAGAAAAAAAGCCGAAGGCTGAGATGGAGATTCGAACCGACGATCCTCCGAATAGAAGTCCTGCACCTTACCGCCTGCGCCACTGGATAATTTTATTTCGGTTAATTCGAATCGTCCTCATATGTACTCTTGAGATTCACAAAAACTTGTACGTTTTGTTTATAACATTTATTTGTTGCGATACTGCATTTATTAATCTTTTTTACTAATTAAACATTACCCCGTAAAGATAATGTAAAAAAGAAATTTATTTATCCGCTATTGATGATAATATAGACTGAAATTCTTGAGGTTATGTAGAGATGGCTTATTTTCCCTGTGTATCAATTTTATTATTAACATGGCAAATTTTATTATTTTTAATAAGAAATTTTACTACTTCATAGAAAAAACATAAAAATTATCATTTACTCAAAAATATATCAAGTATTACTATGAAAGTCACAAATTTTGCTATATTGCATAATAAAATTTACTATGTTACCTAGTAAATTTCGTTCACTGCCACAATCACAATTGATAAATTTTGCTTAATCTTTTGGTACTTTTTATTATGATAATAATAAATACGTTCATTAGAAATATTGTAAAACCTTTCATAATGCATATATATCCAGCGATTATAATAAAACATAGTAATTTTTATTGAAAACATTGCAAATTTTATTATAACATTTTTCTCGGTATACAATTTATAAAATATTGTATAATATTGACTGATTCCCCAATAATAGCACATTGTAGTAAAGTAACCGTTAAACGTTATAGTTATATACATATAGGTCTTGTAGATGAAATTCTAACCGGATATCCTCATCCTCAAAAATAATTAAATTTTAAAAGTGCTTTCAATAAATTTCACTCTACGAAAAAGATGTAAATTTTAAATATTACCATAATAATTTGCGTTCAAAATGGTCATTTGAGCTCTAAGAAAATTTTGGTTTCATTCGAGGTAAGGGAGAAAATACGAAAAAAGGAAGGTTTAAAGTCAAAGTATCTAAGTAATTTAATAAATTAATGTTGCTGCAGCTCTGATAACGAAGAAGTGGTAAAACCAAAAAAAAATTAATCTCCCTCCTCGAGATAAAATTAGCAAAATACTGTTACGTGTGGATACACGTCACGGATGTATTAAAATAAGTAAACAGTTGGTTCGTCGAAAATGCTGACCATTCAGGTCATTAAACAGTGCCACGCGACTTCGCAACTCGATCATCGGTGCAACCTGAAGCGCAAGGATCAGCTAAGCGCCCCTCCGATTACACTTGTATATAGGTCACCAAACTTATATAAAAGAAGACCGTAATAAACAAAGAAGAGCGAAAAAGTGAAAAGGAAAGAGAGAAGACAGAAGTGACATTTTACGAGTGGATTCAACGCGAAGACACGGAGACACGATATCGCCAGGATCGTTTTCCCTACAGCCTTAACGACAAAACGCAAGCCAACCAAAGCACATACACGGGGATTGACCTGGAGAACCTGGAGAACAACAACTCATCCGCCTCTTTACGCTTGTACTCGCTGAGTTTTGGATTCAACGAGCCACGGTATCCACGATAACGATACAGACGTTACCATTCAAACGTAACAATACAAATTAGTTGAAGTTGATGGAATTCTGGTAGACTATGCGACCAATTGCACGAAAAATCAATAACAGTTATAGAAGAACAAAGAGACTAAGAGATATTACCCGAATCTCGTACGACAGATGTACAAGCGACACTACACGTATAGTACAACTCAGCTATTTAACGTAATCGTTGATATTATCGTTATACAATCCCAGAATCTCCAGAAAAGGAAAAAGGAAACAATGATAATTTATAAACAATCCACCGTAACCCCCGTGTAACATTGACAAAAGCGATGATACATATATATACAGGATACGTACAACTTTGAGTTTTACGACTGTCGATGAAATAAGAAGTATTTGGTTCGCTTTGTTTGTCTTTTCAACTCATAAGTAAGGCTGGATTTTCGAAAATTTTATAACTTTTCGTGTCACCTAACACTGTCAGTCTGATAAACAGGCGTAAAAATGGCTTTTCTCGCGGTTTCCCTTTTTGTCAAAAGGCCTAAAATGCAATGCGAGTTATTTTTCCCGGTAGTTTCCAGGGTTAACTTTATATCGAGCAGATGATATAATATAAATCGAATCCCCCAAGTTTACGGGGCCGGCACAGTATCATTGTTATTAGACATTACGGAATTCTCGGCGCGCATTGTCATTATTTTCTTCGAGAAAATATTTTTATTGATAACGCATCCCTTAAAAAAAATTTCCATTTCTACGTCTTCGAATGTACGTATAGTTTTGCAAAGTGTACATATACACAAAAAAAAAAGTGGTGATCACAGCCCGGGGCGAGGAGGAGAGCGGGTAGGGGGAGATGGAGGTACGACGGTAGTTTCAGCCGATGGAGTATGGCGCGAGCGGGCGCGCATAGCCTGTCACAATTGAGTACGAAATGTTACTCTAGGCTGTCAGTGTTATTCTACGATCGTAACTCGATAATAGTGGGTTGTAAAAGACAAAAAGTGGGCCACCATATCGACAGAGAGAGAGAGAGGGAGATAATATATATATATATATATATATATATATGTATATATGTATATATAGGTGGACGGGTCGCATATAATCACTCAACCGGCAAGCTCCCTTGCGCATTCCAGCGCGTATAGTTCAACAATTACTCCGGCCTAATTCGAGGAATTTCGCGAACGCGGTGGCGAATTTCTCTCTCTCTCTCTCTCTCTCAAGCACTTTTTTTCTATCTTTTGCCTATAGACAATTTTACTACTACGGCTTACTCCCTTCTTTTTCTTACATGCGCGTGTATATGTATATACCTGTGTGCGCACTCCTTTTTCCTCTCTCTGTTTTTTTCTTTTCGTCCAGCGGACCAAATTTTTACGATATGATCCATTATATATATATATATATATATTTATATGGGACATTCCAAGTGAAGTGGTCCGATCATAATTTTAAAATTCACCAAATTTTGGGTACACTAAAACATGTCGATCCTATATGTTGTATATTACTGAAATATAGTATTATTTAAGTATTTAAAACATAATGTTATGACGTTTCGAAAAATATTATTCTTTTCTGATTGAAACTTATATAACTAGTTATAGCTAAAAAAGTTAATGTATTTGTGTAATAAAAAAAGTACACATTTATATAAAAAATGTAATAAATAAATTATTAAACTAGAAAAATAAAGGTCATTTCAATAATTTTCAAGTAAAATTATTCATAATATTCGGTTACAAATTTTCTAAGAATTTTTCAGCATTATAAGAAAATTGTATCCAATTCAATTGAATTTTTCATCAAATATATACAAAAAGACTATAAAAAAATTATTATATTGAACACATAATTATCATTGAAATGACAGCGATTTTTGTTTATTATAAGAAAATTCTGTTCAATTAGTAAATTGAATTGTTTGCATTTGACATAAAAAACTTTTGATGGTATCAATTAAAAATATAAGTTTTTGCTTTTCTATGGATTTTCTAAAAAAATGTACTTCCAAAAATATGGTTAGTTCTACATTAGTCTACTTTTTTAAATAAACAAAATTTTAGTAAAAATTACATTTTAGATTATAATTTTTTTCTCAAAAACTAATCCATGATTGGTATTGAAATTTTTACAGCATAATGTTATTAGTATGTTTTGTTTCCACGATATTTTTAACATATTTGATGAATTATTTTTAGATTTTTGAGCTATCAAACATTTTGTACAAAAATATATAATGTTTAATAACTTGTGTAATAATAAATATTTTGAGTTGAAACACAATAGAGATCGAAATTACCAAAATGACTACTCTTTCCCAAAATTTCAAGTGGATTAAATGCTTTTTATTCCTGAAAACTTCGACATAAAAACCCCAATTTTTTTACATTTTAATTTTTTTAATCAAAACTAGTCGATATAATTACTTGAAATTTTTACAGTTTATGATTTTTATAAGCATCCTTCATCATAAATTTGTTCAGTTCATTTAATTGATTTATTTCCAAAATATAATATAATTAAAAAATCATTTTTTTTAATAACAAAAAAATTAATAGAGATACTTAGTTAATCCAAAATTGAGTTGATAGATTTTTATATTCCCTATAAAGTACATTTGGTATAATTAAAAAAAATTATTAATGTCAAAATGTTTGAAGAATTAAATTTTTAAAAATCAAAAATTGCTTTTATAACAAAAGTTATTTGGGGGTAAATTACCAAAGTCTTTTCCGGAATTCGGTAAATGAAAAACAAGCTACACACGTAAGCTGGACGATATTAACCGAGTAGTTTCGAAAATACGGCGGTATACACACACACCTGATTTCGACTCCTGACATGTTAAAACATACTTATAACATGTTTTTAGCAAGTCGAAAAATTTTACTATTAAAAAGCATCCTCTATCAGGAATTAATATGGAGAAAGCCAGAGTTACCGATACCAATGCCCCTTTTTACGGAATTTATAAGCAAATAAGAAAAAAATCCACCAACAAAATGTTTGACTTGAGTCGCATAAAACAAAATAGAGTTATGCTCTCAATCTTAAGTCCAAACAGAAGCTGAGGTTAAATAAATTGATTTTAGAAAAAGGATGCCCAAATATCTTAATGTGCTCAAATGTTACGGAAGAAACAAGAATAATAAAATAATTTATCCCAAAATTCAATAAATATTATATTAAAAGCATATATTAGAAATGACTGATTTTCGTCGTTTTTCGGTATTTTTTCGTAAAATTTTTATTGAAATCAAATTTTTTTATTAGTACTTATGTATTCGGGTTTTTTAGAAAATTACTTTTTTTTTTAATAAATGTAACATTTACCTTTTTTTGCTCGGTCGGTAACGCACTGGGTATGCTACCCCCCCCCCCCTTAGGAGGATTGGATACTCAAAATTTACCGACTGAGTCAATAGAGATGAAAAAATGATTCTAGTTGAGTAAATAGAGCAAATAGTGCAATATAATGATACCATTGCCCTTTCTTTGACTTTTGAAACAAAAATAATGTTGCGTTAAAAACAGCATTGACTCTTTGTCTGCTTTCAATGTTGCGATTCTAGTAATTTTCCGTGCAATGCCTTTTTTATCGCATCATTATATTTGTTTAAAATTTCACACAATGATAGATAACAGGCAAAGAAGGTGTCTTAATTTTGCACTATTTGTTATATTTATTTAACCAGAATAATTTTTTATTCTCTATTGATTCGTTCTGTAAATATTGAGTGTCACATCATCTTAAAGAGGTAATATATGGATATCTGATTGCTACCGACCAAGTACATAAGAGTATATTTAATGTAAAATCTGATTAATGTCATCGATCGTGCATACATTTACATATGTTGTTTTCGAGAAGTATTTATTAATTTTTATACTGCATGCTAAACAGCGGAATCATATCGGGCATTACTCTCTAAATGTTCTTCGAGAGACAACTTGCACTTGTTTGAAAACGCAACTGAGTGAATTGTTAATGAAACAGAGTATAATTCGAATCAAGTTAAATATTAAATCACGACTTAAAACATAACCTCAATTTTCACTAAAAATATACGACACACAAGGAGGGGTTAGACCCTGCGGGTCACGGATTTTGTTAATATTAATAACTTTTTCACAATTTTTCCTTAATCCCGTAAAACTTTCGTCAAACCAATTAAAATTGAATTTCACATACATTTTTTGATATTTGTTTACCAGAAAAGAGTTCTCAAAGTTGCAACAAAATCCGTTACCCAAAGGGTAGAACCCCTCCTTATCAATTTCGTCTGAAGGTTCGAGTGACTTTTTCCAGCACTTTAACGAATTTGCAGAATACTTAAAAGTATATCCGAATATTTTTAAGTGTATTATTTAAAAGTAAAAATCTGGAGAGGCTAGTTAGCTGTATATAATGGCTCTCGCGCCTATACTTGCGTCAGACGCTATCGCGCCTTTTGATAAGTAAATGTTAATAGTCTGACTTTTAAGTATATCGGTAAGATCAAAACAATGAGCTGCGCGATCTAAATTTTCTCAAAGTCGCATAGAAATAACTCAGGGATACAAATTTTAACAAGTTTAAAGGATGGATATACTGCATCATATCATTAATAAAAACTAAATGTTATTTATTCTCCAAATGCCATTCATTACTTTATATCATTTCTTAAAAAAAGTAGAAAATTAACCTTTTTACCTTTAATAAAGTCAAAATAATTAAAATAATTCTAAAACGTTGAAGGCTCTTCATGGCCGTTCCCGTTGGTTATATCTGTGTTGTGTGTGTCGTTGTGGTTAGAACCGCAACGAGCATTGAATTACACGCATCATTATGCAACGACACGCCGCACACATACACGGTATAGATTTTAATTTATCATCGGCTACGATCTTTCAAAATAAAAATCAGGTAGAAATCCAAGTCGATAATGCATTTCGTGATCAATGCGTGTTACAAGTTGAATTAATCTTTCTAAAACAAAGAATCGTATAAGGTATATATTCGGCCGTGCAAGACAATTATCGATCAATTGATAAAATATTAACATATTTTACATGTTAGTTTATGTTCCATTTGTAAAAAAAATAATAACTATTTATTTATAAGTAATTGCTTTCTCGTTGTGAAATTACTTAATTTTTACAGGACAAACTAGCCTGTTGTGTTGTATAATAATAATTAATCCAATTATTATTATACAAATACACAAACAAACTGTATACGAAAAGATCGAGAGTTGAAGCGTGTGTGTGTATTAGCCGATAGGTTGATTTTTCGTAGAAAGTAAAAGAGAAAGGAAGACTCTGTCAATTAGAAAGAGAAAGGCCTACTACATGTTGCGAATCGATTATTATTAATTCAGGCAAAGAAGTGGCATCATCTCAACATTCTTCTTCTTATTCTCCTGTCGTTTCCCATCTTCACTCTCTCTCTCACTCTCTCCCTGCCTCTCGTTTTATATATATATATATATATATATATATATATATATATATGTGTATATATATACCAACACTTTTTTACCATTCGACTGATTATTTGTGAAATTTTACTCTCTTTTGACGATCGAGCCGATTTTATGCGAAAATAGAATAAAAAACGAACTTTCAAAAAGACGGCGATGATTATTCAAATTGGTCAGATCTCAGCATGAGATTGCAAAAGAAAAATGATAAAATAAAATAAATTGAAAAAAACGAGGAGGAAGCTCAATCGAATATATCTATTATTTAATTTATTTTTAGTTTCTATATCTTCCAATTTAGTGCATATACGTGTATAAACATAGCGGCTTTAAATTTTTTAGATAAATTTCGAAATTATACCTTGACAACCGATGATAATTGCAAGACGACGGATTGTTAATAGAAATTAAAGGAGATTACGTAAATATATGGTACCGCTTCGCGATGGTATAACATCTAAACGAAATAATAATTACCTCAATATAGATTTTTTTTTATTTCCGAGATATACTTATATGTATATCACTCTTATCATTCTTATTATTATTATTATTATTATTTTTTTTTTTGGAGCCTGTGGTAATGACATTTTACGCACAACCGGCAAACTATACACCCCCACGCAAGAGCAGACAGTCCACCGATTGTGGGACTCAGTAGGAGCAAACTACTAATACCTACTAAAACCACATATCTCTGTTCGCATCGACACCAGCCCGGAACTGTTATTCACATTACTTCAAACTGGGCGGCTGTCCTTGCGTGTTCAAAAAACACATTCATTCTTTTACTCTTTCATGCTCGAATCACATGCACTCAGTCTCTCAGACATCCATCAGCTTTTTTGCTCCGCAAAACATTCGTAACGTAATTAGCGATCAAACGCTAGTTGTCCGCGTTCGTCGTCATACGTCTAATCAGTTTTTCTGGCGTGATCGCTTTTGTGTTAAATTCTTTTTTTTTTTTTTTTTTTGTTATTTAACGTCGCTCTATTTATGCTGCCAGGGCTAATCAGCGACGGAGGTGAACGGTGTGTCTGTAAACAAAGCACATGTAGTTGAAACAGTGGTGGTTGTGTCCATCGGAAGAAATCATCGGTCACTGTAATTAGTCTAATAAATACAGTTTCCTGTCCTCCCGATGGAACCACCGCGATCCTCTTTACATCTTCGCGTCCCTAACGTTCCCTATAGTTCAGATGCCCGTGCCTCTCATGCACTGACAAGTGCACGAAACGCACGCGCACCTGAACTGGCGTCACATTATAGTGACACGCCGAGCCACTGAGTCGCGGTGTTCGAAAAATGCACATGAAAAAATTTTCAGAGGAACACGTCTGGGATCGAACCCACGGCTCTCGGTGTGAAAGTCGGGAGCTCTACCCATGAGCCACCGCGGCTCTGTGTTAAATTCTATTCTCTGACGCTGTTCGGTACAACGCCTGCAGGCACAGAACGTATGTTCAGCGTCGTCGTAGGCCCAGCCGCAGTACTTACAATGTGGTGATGCAAGCCTGCCCATTTGATGTATATAGTCCCAGGAGTTTCCGTGTGCAGAAAGAAACTGGGTGAGATAGAAGTCCACCTCACCGTGATTTTTCCCCTTTCACGGGACAACCGAGGGGATGAGCCTACGCGTTGATCGTTCATGTAGGATGTAGGTCCGACGAGTCTGCCAGAGTCTCAACGTATGCGTTCGTTTTTCCGTCGTAGCGTCAACCTTACCCGTGTCCCTGCTACGCGCGTATGCGTGCTTACGTTCCGCCGCGAGTAGGTCGATCGAAATGACGCCACTTTTTAACCGTTTTTGCTGAGATCTATAGGGTAACTTCGTTATAATGTAATTAGATAACGGTCCTATGTCCAGATATATAGCAAAGAAACAGTTTTAGTTATGGCATTATTTTTCATTGCTTAGAAACGATTATGTAGCATTATTTTGAAATGTATTAATCCTATATGAAACTTTATACGAACGAAATGTTTGTGTTAAAATAACAATCTTTTTGTTATTCTACACTTTACGTTCAGAGTAATATTTTCAAAGATAAATAGAAAATAGATAATATAAAAAATACAAAAAATCACGTGTTTTCGCAATAAAACTAAATGTATCGTTTTTTACAGAAAAATTTTTAATGAACGAAATGTTGATTTTAAAATAACAAACCTTTTTTCTACTATACACTTAACGCTTAGAACAATATTTTCAAAGATAAAAAAGAAATACGGTCAAAATAACGAAAGTAGTACAAAAATCACGTTTTTTCACAATAAAATTAAGTATAATTTTTATTATTATCTTTTATGATGTATATTATATTTTGCAATATTAGGCCAAAAATTCCGAGCTTTGAGAAAATTAATAAAACTTGAATTATTGAGTCAGGTACTTTTGCTTCGCGACGCATTCGATCTATATGTACATACCCAAGTGATAATATTTTAATGTTTTTTATAAAATTTTTATAAAATACGATTTTTATGTTTTTATATAAAGAATTGTGACCATTTAAAATGATAAAAAATACATTATATAAATGTTTATAAAAATATATAGAACACTGTTTAAAACACTAAATAAGTTTCAATGACCTGCACCATCTGCAGTATCGGATAAAACAATTAGAGTCACAATTATATATTTTGGGCTAAGAAGTCCTCCTGCGATTGGAATAGCGAACGCCCTTGCTTTTTTCGAAGTTAGTGCATCCGCGACCTTATCATTTGACTTGTACATGTGAGGTTAGACGGGGTCTGACCAAATGTTTTGTTCTGTGGTTGTCAAGTCAATATTCAACTTTTTCATTAGCAACCAAAGAAAAAATTGAATATTGACTTGACAACCACAAAACAAAACATTTGGTCAGATCCTGTCTAACCTTCACGATGTCCAAGTCGATGTTAAAGAGTCCGCCGGATGCAACAACTTCGAAAAAAGCAAGAAGGCGTTCAAAACTTTCAGCCAAATCGAAGGAGGAACTTCTTTATCAATAATAATAATAATAATATGTGGACTTTTTTTATCAATATCGTCGGTGGCAGCAGTAATTCTTCGTCGCGCTGAAATACTAATATTTTTGGTGTCCATAACCTCTCGGTCGTGACATCTAAATTTTTTTAACCGTTTTTGCTGAGATCTATAGGGTAACTTCGTTATAATGTAATTAGATAACGGTCCTATGTCCAGATATATAGCAAAGAAACAGTTTTAGTTATGGCATTATTTTTCATTGCTTAGAAACTAAATCACGTGTTTTCGCAAAACTAAATGTATCGTTTTTTACAGAAAAATTTTAATGAACGAAATGTTGATTTTAAAATAACAAACCTTTTTTCTACTATACACTTAACGCTTAGAACAATATTTTCAAAGATAAAAAAGAAATACGGTCAAAATAACGAAAGTAGTACAAAAATCACGTTTTTTCACAATAAAATTAAGTATAATTTTATTATTATCTTTTATGATGTATATATATTTTGCAATATTAGGCCAAAAATTCCGAGCTTTGAGAAAATTAATAAAACTTGAATTATTGAGTCAGGTACTTTTGCTTCGCGACGCATTCGATCTATATGTACATACCCAAGTGAAAATAATTTATAAATTTTTTATAAAAATTTTATAAAATACATTTTATATAGTTTTTATAAAGAATTGGCCATATAAAAATTGTATAAAAAATACACTTTATAAAATTTTTATAAAAAATATATAGAAACACTGTTTAAAAACTAAATTAAACGTTTTAAATGAGCTGCACCATCCTGCAGTAACGGATAAAAAATTTAGATGTCACATATTATTATTATTATTATTATTGATAAAGAAGTTCCTCCTTCGATTTGGCTGAAAGTTTTGAACGCCTTCTTGCTTTTTTCGAAGTTGTTGCATCCGGCGGACCCTTTAACATTGACTTGGACATCGTGAAGGTTAGACGGGGTCTGACCAAATGTTTTGTTCTGTGGTTGTCAAGTCAATATTCAACTTTTTCATTAGCAACCAAAGAAAAAATTGAATATTGACTTGACAACCACAAAACAAAACATTTGGTCAGATCCTGTCTAACCTTCACGATGTCCAAGTCGATGTTAAAGAGTCCGCCGGATGCAACAACTTCGAAAAAAGCAAGAAGGCGTTCAAAACTTTCAGCCAAATCGAAGGAGGAACTTCTTTATCAATAATAATAATAATAATATGTGGACTTTTTTTATCAATATCGTCGGTGGCAGCAGTAATTCTTCGTCGCGCTGAAATACTAATATTTTTGGTGTCCATAACCTCTCGGTCGTGACATCTAAATTTTTTTATCCGTTACTGCAGGATGGTGCAGCTCGTTTGAAACGTTTAATTTAGTTTTTAAACAGTGCTTCTATATATTTTTTATAAAAATTTTATAAAGTGTATTTTTTATACAATTTTTATATGGCCAATTCTTTATAAAAACTATATAAAATGTATTTTATAAAATTTTTATAAAAAATTTATAAATTATTTTTACTTGGGTAGACGCATTAAATATAATGTACTTGTAATAGAAACATATGTTAATGTACTAAATATTTAAAATTAATGCATTTATGTGGAAAGATTAATGTATGTAATAAAATTTCAATCATAGTTGACCAGAATTTAATATACACAACAATTTAACGTAAAATTCATTAAATACAATGTACATGTACTGACAAATAATGTACAAGCACCATAGAATCCATACGCTCATGGACAAAAATTGCGGCAATCGTAAAGCACATTATAATAATTTACACGGTTTTCGCGGCGTGTGCGCGGAGTTACTTAGCGGCCAACGCACAAATCAATTCTACTTTATTTTATTTAGTAAATAAAGTATTTACCATTTATAAAATTCGTTTATTGATACCATTAATTAAAAATAGCAGGTTCATTTAACGTTTGCTAGGTGGATTCAGATTTCGCGCAAACGACTAACTTTCTTCTTGATTAGTATAAAAGAATACTATTGTACCGATGCGAACTGCGATTAAATGCATTTATTTGTGAGTGCGATAAAATTATATTTAATGTAAATTGTTCCGTTAATTAAGTTCGCGCTTAAAAAATTAATGCAAAACAGAAAATTCGTGAATGAACCAAACTTATAAAAATTGTTGAAAGTAAGTATAGCGAAACATTAATAAATAACAAATAAAGTACTATAATTAAGTAAATTTTTTTAGTATTTGAGTCAAAAAATATACCACGAACAAATAATTAGTTAGAATTAAATAATAATTAATAGTTATTTTCGCTTCAAAATTTGCTGTAAAATTAATTTATTTTGCATTAAAATAAATGTTCATTTACATGACTTTTTCCTTACATCATGAAATATTTTTAATGTACCTGCTTGAAATTTTGTTTCCATTACTTGTACATTATTTTTAATGTACATTTTTTTAACAGTATAGAGTTCCGTAGCGGCGAGTCACGGCGGGCTTAAGGCCGCACGTGGCGAGCTAGTAATTATATTTAATTTAGTGATAATATTTTAAAACGGCAAAGTAAGGAGAGTAAAAATTGAATCGTTATAATTATTATAGTAATTTCATTTTTTGAATAGGGAGGTAGCATATCTATTTCCGGTTATTGCCGACCGAGCCATTCAGGTTAGTTTCAAGTAAAGAGGTATTTGATAATCGAGTAATACGTAATTCTGCAAAATTGCGTGTGGATAAAAGAATATCTTAAAAAATATTTAAATCGAAAACATATACTTATACAGCAATACGAAATATTGTTTTATTAGTTATACTAGTAATTTACTATTTACGTGTTTGATAGAGCATTCTATTTTTTTAAAATAGTTGTAGGAACTAACCTACACTCTCAGTTTCGTCGGTAACTATATATATATATAATAATAATATCTCGATGTGGGTGTATCTCTGGTGCTTTTTAAGGGGGATAAACTATAATAACAAACAAAAAGGAATAATGCCGCAGTTTCATCAGGATAGGTGTATTGTCAAATAATCTAGATGGATTTATATTTGGAGATTTGCATATCGGTAAAGAAATTTAACAACGCGTAATGGTTGGTCTTGGTCACAAGACAACAGACACCACCTTTTAAAGAGGAGTAATTGAGAGGTCGATACTAGATGCATCGTTACATCACCATATTATAAAGAATTCGATCGTACATAACTTTAATCTTATGTCTTCGATTGGTATATCCAAAGGCAACCAGTAATTCTGAATCATGCATACGGCGACGCCTTCGCTAATGCATTATTCTTGTATTGCCAATCGTAAAACACCATCGTTGGGTATACGAGTACCGCATATTACGCATAGTTTTATATATCGTTGCATTGTATCTTTTCATACACAGCTGTAGGAGAGCGATGCCCTTTGTCACGATAATCCAAAGATATTTCATCGTGATAACGGGATGTCGGACTCAAGTTATAGGGATCTAAACCTTTCAACATATGAATTATGTTAGAAATATTGAATTAAAAATCTGAAAACAATCCTTTGAGTATAGTTTAAAACAAATGCGAGGATATGACGTTTTGATTTTTTAACAAAAAATAAATTTGTTAATAATAATTGAATAAACAATTTTCGGTCAGTAATTATTGGTCTAAAAAGACATGAATTTTTAACGCAAAAATCAGAATTAAGTTACAGATTTAGAAATCTATAAAAATTTGAATATACCGTTTAAAATATGCCCAAGGGTATGGCGTTCAGGATCTTTCCAAATGTTATTCTTTTGTTTATAAAAAAAATATTAAAAATGATCATTTTCTGAGTCCGACATCTCCTTAGAGGACGTCGAAGCTAGCGATTTTACCGATATATAGGAGTGACCGTTTTTAATTTTTATCATCAACTAAACCAGTTTTTGGAGAATTTTGAGACCAGAGCCCCATTCTATACATCAGTACTACAAGTAACTTGTCAAATGGTGCTAATTCATTGAGTATTGTGACGTGGTATTCGCGTACCCGGTAGAATTAATTAATTGATTTAATAAAGATAACCTTTGGGACGCGTTGCCCAATACCGCGCACACAATTAATTTTTTGTTATCGCAAAGATGCCGACTGTCGTCAGGGAGTGGGGAGAACAATAATTATACAAAAAACGTTAAAATAAAAACAAAAGACGCATTTATTTTAGTCATTAACCTGATGGCCATCTAGGCCTCGTGCCGCGACAATAACTATTTCGCGCGTGCGGAAGCATTGGAAGTCAACCGGATCGAGTTCCTCGCGTGCGGTATGACCGCACCCCAATATCCGATATTCGAATACCGGCGTACCCGAATACACTCCCGATGTACACACTCTATTATACACTCGGAGAAGGGGGGGCGCACGGTAATACAAATACACACTTACCGGGATGCGCCCCGTGGATGGCGTAGCCGATCCTGCGATCCTCAACGACCTCCTGGGCAGCGAAGGTCGGACGACGGCTGTGGTGAAGACGGTCCAATGCCGCGGCGAGCGCGTTCACGAACCACGCTTGCACTCGCGCACGACCCCGTCCTTACTCACACTGACACTCGTGCACACACAATACACTTGTGCCCGACCTTGAGCCACGTGCTCGACCCTGCTTCCGCGAAATCGTGCACAGGGTCTCGGCTCTATCTGGCAGCATAGGAACCCTCAACTCACCGACCGGTACTTTCGGGTAAAAATATACTGATCCGCCTCGATCGGCGGACAGATATACACTAATTAGGCGATCGCCTAATTTTCCGAAAAAGGGATGAGAGTGGGGAACACACACACACTCTCGCGCTCTCATCCCTACGTATTGTTGCGCGCGTAATTGTACACTCGTAAATGAAACAAACAAGTGTCGGCGGTTGGCCTTGACATACGAAAGGCTCCGACGACTTACAATTAGCGAATTTAAATATTCTATTCGTTGTAACTAGATTGTGTGACGATTTCCGTCACAGTATTTATGACGAATAGTGCGAAACTGTAATTATAATGCAACATAACTTGAAAAAGCCTGAATACCCGCGTAAAAATGTAAAATTAATATCAACTTGATATAAAGTTTATGTTTGGCAAAAGTTGATATCAACATACGCAATGAGACTATCCCGAACTTGGAAAAATATTAATTAAACATTTGTATAAAGTTCAGATAAACTTGATATAATCTCTTAAATAAGTGTAAAAATATTATTTTTGAACCGGTAAAATTTTATTAATAAAAAAAAAAAATATTTATTCCGAGATTCGAACCTCCGATCTTTTACTTCGAAGTCTCTCCCCGAGTAGAAATGCTAGCCAGGCCGCCTGAATTAGAAAACAGGGCCTGAAAAGGCCGCCTGTTAAGGGCCGGGATACGAATGTAATGGAATTTAAGTCAGGGCCTAATTTTGTTAGTTCGGATGTGAGGTTATAGTAAAAGTCAATTTTGTTAGTTCGAATGTGAGGTTAGTAATAGTATCTACAAATTATATAGTATTGTATATAAATTTTCAGGTTAGAATTTTATCAAGAATTTTTTATAAATATAAAATGAATAAAAAAATTGATAATGCTCAGAAGCTTAATTTACTAAGAGTTCGAAGGTATCGATTGAAAAGGAAAATACAATATATAAATAATGAAAGTTTAAAAAAACACTTTAATAATATAAAAGTTTATGCAGTATTATATTGCTTTAAATATGTGAAAAGATTTAATTTTGTATTGTATAAAAAAGTGCAAAATTATTAATATTATATTATATTAAGATTGTTGTAATTATTTGGAAATTATATTAAACCATATATTTTAATTATATTATCTATAATATTTATGTTTAATAAATATTAATGTCTTAAAATGCATTTTATTCTATTTACAAAACCTATACGCACACACACGCACACACACACACACACACACACACACGCATGTACGCACGCCTAATTAACCTTATATTTATAACTTTATATTAGTATATTTTGTGGTTTTTAAGATTACAAAGCTGTTACACATGTAAGATAACGTTTTTTTAACCTATTAACCTATACGGGCCATGCCCATGATCGACCCTTTACATGTGTTAGTTTTGAGATGTAAGACAACACATAAACTCGATTTCTATAGAAAAGTGAGAGAAAACAGTAAACCCAAATCCCCGTCCTGTAAAGGTTAAAAGTGATTCGATGTTTTTAGACATTAATTTTATTGAAAAAAGAAGCTTTTTTGAACCAGAAAATCCCCGTCCTCTAAAGGTTAACAATTAAAAACAAATGTAAAATAACAAATACATTCAGATTTAGTTTTTACTACTAATTAAGTGCCTTAATATCACCTGAACATACCCACAAAATAGTATTACATAAAACAGGCCCTGATCTTCACCCCATTACATTTTTTAAAGGTCCTTTACAGGCACCTGTTCAGGGCCTTTTAATATTCGTCAGGTACCTGAACAGGGCCTACTTTTTGCCTGGAAATCATTTCTACTCGGGTCGCTCTATCAACTGAGCTATTTTATTGTTTATGTTAAATAAGTTACATTCAGGTTATAAACTTAGAAGCATGTTTCAATTGTTCTTTATAACCAACATTTAATATTATGACATAAACAATAAAAATGGCTCAGTCGGTAGAGTGAGAGACTTCGAAGTAGAAAATCGGAGGTTCGAATCTCGGAATAAATTTTTTTTTTTATTTGTTAATAAAATTTTATCCGTTTAAAAATGATATTTTTACACTTATCTAAGAGATTATTTCAAGTTTATCTGAACTTTATATAAATGTTTAATTAATATTTTACCAAGTTTGGGATAGTCTCATTGCGTATGTTGATATCAACTTTTGCCAAACATGAACTTTATATCAAGTTGATATTAAGTTTTACATTTTTACGCGGGTAGTGCTGTTTTTAATTTTTATCAATAACTAAACCAGTTTTTGGGAAAATTTGGGACCAGAGCCCCATTCTATACAGTACTACAAGTAACTTGTCAAATTTTCGTGCAAATTCACTGAGTATTAACGAAGAATAGTGCGAAACTGTAATTCCCTATAATTAGGTTATGATGAATAAAAATTACGGTTTCGCACTTTTTTCGGAAATACTCAATGTATTTGCACCAAAATTTGACAGATTACTTATATTAGTACATAGAATGGGGCTCTGATCTCACAATTCCCCAAAAACTGGTTTTGTTATTGATAAAAATTAAAAATGTCACTTATTCAGGCTTTTTCAGCTTATGTTGCATAAAAATTACAGTTTTGCACTATTTTTCGTAAATACTCAATGTATTTGCACCAAAATTTGACAATTTACTTATATTATTGTATAGAATGGGGCTCTAGTCCCCAAATTCTCCAAAAACTGGTTTAGTTATTGATAAAAATTAAAAACGGTTCACTTCTATATGTCGGTAAAATCGCTAACTTCGACGTCTTCTTAATAAATAAACGTATCAACGCGATGATTAAACAAAACTTTGAGAGTTGAGATAGACACACCGTCTCCGTTAAAACTTGACTATCGGTCGAGTTAACAAAGAAGTAATGGAGTGAAAAAATCGGTAAAAACTCCGTTATAAGGATAATATAACAGTTATATTGAATATTGAAATATGAAATGTATACGAAGATAGCGTATTGAATAAAAAAAGTGTAAAGTAAAGTATCGATACGTACGGACGCACGCGTGTAATCAACTGCCCTAGATTATACCGTCTCACGGTACTTTTCTGTTAATTTTCTTACGCATATATCGCTTATTTCTGAGTATGTTCGTGAGTAACGTACCCTGCAGCAAAAATCCATGCAGCGCGAGGTTCATGGCTACGAATTGCTCGAACGTCTTCTGAAACAAATAAACAACAGTCCGTTAATCATTCCATTAATCCTGAGTATGATAGAAAAGAACTTATTTAACTACCCTACTAGACATTCAGGATCTTGAGATTATAGTTCGTTAAATTGCTCATCTTTCATCGCATATTCGATCTTTATTTATAAGTTAGCTGGTTAAATCTTTTGAGAGTATACCGTGTTGTTCGTTGTTACTTGTTCCGGCAGTATATTGATGGATTATATCATTATTTCAATTAGTTTCGTATTTAGTCACATATAAATCTGTTAAAGGAGTATATTGCTGTGCATATTTCACGTTATAATTTTTATTAAACGCTCGTTACAATAATAGAATAATTTGCATTTTTCTACATAAAAATTAATTGCATTCACTTTTGACCTTTCGGAACCCTTAACTCCATCCCTTTTTTCAATTATACTTATTTACTCAATTCCCTTAGTTATAATAATGTATTCTTAACTCGACTGCTTACTCAATCTCTATGTCTATTGAAAGATAATTATTTCGGTGTTACATACTCCAATAATCCAATAAAATATTAATTATATACTTATAGCAAAGAAAGAATATAAAAAACTTATATTTTTTGTTATAATTAATAAACTGTAACACCGAAATAATTATCTTTTGAATACATGTACGAGTAATTATTGCAGCTGATTTGTATCGTGATCGTGTTAATACAGTATTCATGAATACGAACGCGATTCAATCAAATTTTTGATCAGTCCATTTTTTATAGATGCGATTACAACTAGATTCAAAATATATATCGAAATTTTGCTTTCTCTCGCATAATAGACCACGTACATTGGTGTGTAAAATTTAGGGCACTAAACCGAGTTTCATTTGAAAAGTCTTATAGTTTAAAAAATGCAATAATCTATTTTTGTATAAAGTTTCAAAACAATTGGTGGAGTAATTTATAAAATTAATTATTTTAACATATGGTTAATCATCAATACGTATTGAGTACGTATATAAGTTAAATACAATTAGACAACTAGAGCCTTATTACTTTTCATTCTAGAAGATTATTAATTTCCTGCTTGTAAGAGAATATCGTTGATCAAATACATTGTGGTACATCCAACGCTTATAGAAGAAAAATATTGTGATTTACCTAAGCACCTGAAATTCACATTTTACCGTTCACTATTGAACATTTAATTAGATTGTAAAGTTTGTCAAGATTTTCGAAATACCAAGTGAATTTTCGTTTACAACGAATTGATCGACAGCGAGCACTTTGAATTTCAACAAACGCCTCGATGATCGATAATATAGAGAAAAAATAATTAATGTACGAAAAATGCTCTTTCCATCGTACGAGTAGATCTGTGAATAAATATATATGTGTATATATATATGTGTGTATATATATGAGCACACGCAAATTGTTGTACTTTCTTTTCGGTTCACCCGAAAGTATTTTCACCTTATATAAACGCGTTAAGCCGTTTATGCATTACCATACATATAAGAGAGCCAATGCTTTCCCCTGGCTTCTTTTCGTGAACGTTGTAACGTCTCGGATCAAAATACATCGGCCGTGCCCGACAACAATTTACACACGTATAAACATACATATTAGTTATTTATGTACTTTGGTATATACGACGCGTTAATGCAACCAGAGGAAAAATATCATTGTGAATGGATAGTAGATGGGCCGCAGTCGCAAGCACAACGAGCGTCCAAGACAGAACTAATCCATTCACATAGATATTTTTCCTCTTATTGCGATAACGCGTTGGATATCCCATATAGTGCGTAAAAGATTTTGCAGCCTTGTATCCCGTGCAAGACTCTTACGTGTCGAAGAAATAAATAGAAATGAATGGAAAAATAAAAGTTAATTTGAATGAACTTTACAAAACAGTATGTAGGTATAGAGAGAAGGAGTATTAGCCTGGGCACGCGGACGCGACTTATCGAGTTTCGGCAATCCGATACCGCAGGTCGGCGGGTATTAGATGTACACTAAATCGCAGCTTGTATTTACTTTCGTATAATTTATTACTGCTGATGTTGGTGGATGGTCGGCGATAATGAGCGTTTCCATCCATGATCGTTTTACATTAAAAGAATAGAATACTTCTCCACACTAATCAGTTTAATTGAAAGAAAACTCGTACTTGAATTGTATATTGCAAGTATAACAAGAAACAATCCGCGTTGTGTTCTCCCCTGAACCTCCTAATTATTCATGTATTAACAAACACTAAGAATTTTACAGGTGCCAGCGACGACGCAGCTGCGATGTACGCAAGAGAGAGTGATCAATAATGAGATCGGCACAGTATAAATAGAGAGAGCCATTCAATACCACGTATAAGCAACAGGCGCCGACGCTAACGCGACTTTAGCCGGCCCGTGCCGGCATAGACATTTTCGCCACCGCCTGAACGATCTCTGTACGGAAAAATAGTGTCGTCAACTCGCGAATCTTTGTTTGGGACCCGCGAGCCGAGATTTGTGATATCGGTGTCCTGTGCGTCCCCAGCATTTAGCTGTTCCCTGGTCGAGGCTTACCCGGGCTACCTTCTGTGTGTACGTATCAACCAATTCAATTGTCACCATCGAGCGAGTTCGTTGGCTTTTGCCTACGAATTGTAAATACCCGGTTCTCTCTCTCTCTCTCTCTCTCTCACTCTATTTCAATTACGCACGCACAGTGGCTCTTGTTGAGACCCGGATTTTTCCTTATCTTGAGTACTGTCCGGGAATATTTCTTGACTTGTCCGCCGAGTTAACAGTCAAATTATCGCGTTGTAAGAATACAGCTATTTGCTTTGTAACAGGTGTAAAAAAGCACAAACATATTTCCTGCTTATAGAGACCTGAAGATACTTTCATATTCGGAAAGACGTGACTACCTGTGTCTATATTTTCTTGCAAAAATCTTAAAGACAGATCAGCCGTTCTATTTACGTGTCTCCTTTTCATATCGGTCAGCAAGTAAATATGGAAGTAAACGCAGAGATGCTCTGGACCTTGTCGACAGCCATGCAAGCACTGAATGCTTAGAAACCCATTTACAATCTTCATCACAAGGCTCTGAAATGCGTTACCTAACGAGTTGCTTCAATGCTTTAACTATAAGTCTATTAAACCTAAATTACACTGAGAAAAAAGATGTTTTACAGTTAACGAATGGAGGTTTAAAGTAATAAGAAACTTATAGTATTTACATCTAACGTTCGTGAGTTAACTATTAATGACACGCATTAGTTATAAAACCGCAATGATATTAACTGAAAGTCACTAGTTTTATTACAGTTAGTACATCGTTATTAACAGTTAACGAATGTAGATTTATAGTTATATATCTAGCATATATATACAACATAAATAAGGTTAATATATATATATAAATAAGAAGCTTTCAGTTAAAAATAAAAGTAAAAACAATCGTCAATGTAAGAAACAGTCTTTGGCTTGTACTTGCCTTAACCTATACCGTGCCGTAAGCATGACCAACGTCGTCACGTAGCTGCATAACGCTACCGCCATATATTGTGTACGAGAGCCGGCCGGTTTCATCTGCCGATCCGACGCATTACTTTTACGCAGACAGGGTGTACGTAATGTATTTATATTCACCATCGAAATGGATGTGATTCTCGATATATGGAGATTTCCGGAGCTGAAAACCACTTTCAAAAGTAAGTTTGATTTTTATCAATTTATTTATATAGTTCAAATATAACGGCATGCAACTTTTGAGGTTATGTTTAAATTTCAAACCGATAAACTTTAACCTACTTTCTTATGCATTTATGTGTCTTAAAATCTAAATAACCCGCATCATAATTTTCACGCAGATAATGATATTTCGGATGTCGAGTATTTGTATGATTTATTATTTAAAAATCACATGGATTCTATTGCTGTTATACCTAGTGCCGGAGTTGTTATTTTTTAATATTTATAATATATAAACTAAAACTTAACCTTAAAATTCCTACATTTAAAATATTCTTACTTTTAGTATATATTCATTAAATATTGACACGCGATTCATTAACGGGATGTCGGACCTAAATTACAGGAATCTGCACCTTTCAACCCAAAAATTATATCTAAAATATTGCATTAAAAATCTGAAAAAATTCATACGGACAGCTGAAAACATAAGGAAGGGCTTGACGTTTGATTTTTTAACGAAAAAGCATTTTTTAAATAATAATTGAGTAAACAATGTTTGGTCGGTAATTATTAGTCCAAAAAAGCATAATCTTTCAACCCAAACATCGTGATCAAATTATGGATTTAAAAATCTGGAAAAATTTAGGTATATTATTTAAAACATACCTAAGGGCTTGACGTTCAGCGTTTTTTAAAAACTTTATTCATTTATTTATAAAAAAAAGTACAAAATGACCATTTTCTGGGTCCGACATCCCCTTGTGATTTTACATTAAACTCTTTATACTAATGACTAATTTATACTAATGACTAATCCTTAACAGTTAACGAATATTCGTTGGGCCATATTTAAATACGTATTCGTTAACAGTTAACGCGCCGCTTTAACTGTAAAACATCTTTTTTCTCAGTGTATTAGCATATATGCAGTCTACACATTGAAGTGCCTATAAATTATTGTGCTTATTATATTTATTGTATTTTACTTGTATGAACTTATCTATGTACATATATTTAGATCTTTTTTAATTTATTTATATCCAATTTGTTTATATATATATATATATATTTATATTTAAAATTATGCATTTAGTTTGTATTCTTTTATAGTATGACCTGAGAAACTCTTATGTAAAACATTGTACATTAACTGTAAAATTTTGGTTGCGACTAGCTAGGGCCACGAGCCCTTTGTCGCTTAATACAGTTTATTCTATTCTATTCTATTCTCTTTCTCTCTCTCTCTCTCTCTCGCTTCCTTCATGCCTCTATATATGCCGCTATATATTAGTTAACTCATTAAACTGTCTTGTTATTTTAAACAACGAGTGATCATTTCGGTAGTAACTGACCCCGAACCGCCGCGCCCTCTCTTCTATTCAACTTCGGCGTCGAAAGGACTCCGCCGTAGTCGAGGCTAAGCTATAGCCACGTGCACCTTGCGCACGTGAGATAAGATTACCTCACGAACTCATTATCTGTAGGGATTTGTTAACGTGGCTGCGAGAATTGCACGGTACTCCGTTACACAAGAAAATAAGCAAAGCAAAAAATTTTGCTTAAAAGTATCACTTCATTATCACAGTCTTCTTCAGGGCTTATAATCCGATCTACGAAATTCTACTCCACATCTAATATATACAGACATTTTCAACTACGAAGACAAATTTATAAAACACTAAACTCTGATCGTTCCCATTACATATGTATACGTTCTTCCTCATTTTTTAATAAATTGTCAGGATTTATAATAAACGACAAGCTACTCCTTCTTCACGTTTCTAAATGGTTCTATTTAAATTGTCCTTTCTATTGTAAGTAGTATCTGACTAATTAAGTAAATTTTCTTACACCAATCCTAGGTTTTACCTGAACTAAACGATTATCGCCGTTTCTGCATTTAATACAGAAAATGTTCCGACCGATTTCCAATTGTGCTTAGTGACGATGAGAATTGTGTATACCTGTGAGATTATTTTATCGTTATTCTTATCCATATATTTTTCGAAAGATAGTTAACTGTTCTTTTTAATTGCGATACTCAATATCCGTAGAATAATTAAGTCAAAGGATTTATGAAACGTGAGCCAAAAGCTGACCGATAAATCAGTAATTAATCATAGCCAAAACAAACCTGAAGACTAACCTCAAAATCCTCAATTTCTATTATATGAATATTCATTTATTTAAATAGGTACTAATTAACTAACTTTTTATCCAATTTTTTGTCTAATATCGTTTAGAAATCGGTTAAAAAAACTTCCCTGTGAGAAATCGAAAAATTTTGAGATTAACCAGACATATAATGTAGGTTATAGAAGATACTATATTACAGATACGTTTTTTTTAACATTTTATCGTATCGTAGATTTTTCCACAAGAACATTTTTCGCATTAATAGAGTGATATACCATAATACGCAGCTAACCTGATAATCTATAAAGTTTATACATTCAACAAATTATGTATCTATCAAAAATTATTATTATTATTCGATCACGTTATACTCGATCGCGGTTGATATAACTAATCTATTTAAGAGGGTGGCTTACCCGGTGGATTACCGACCGAGCCAAAAAAGGTAATTATTACATTTATTTAAAAAAATACGGACTTTTATGCAAAATCCGAATACAGAAGCACTAGATAATTCAATAAATCATTCTACAAAGTTCCAGGTCAATACAACAAAGATACCCTAAAAATTTTCTGCACCGAAAAATTACGGATAATCGTACATTTTATCCTACAAAAAATGTACAGATAAAATGTTCGTATTAAAAAGACGCAACTTTTTCCTATTTAATATAGTTTATGTTTTTCCACTATTTTTGGCGCTCGCAAGGACGCAAAGACGCTAATGTCGTAAATTTGAATTTGATAGTTTTCTCAACACTTGCGAAATTGCTGGTTCTATTTCCAACATTATCGGTGAAACCGTATTTAAGCTATTAGCATTGAAGCAACTAATGATGAAACAATTATTATCCAGAATGCTGTAAAAAAAAGGAAAACAAATAGTAGTAAGAAGTCACTGTTAAAATTTTATATAGTTTTATTAATTGTATACGTTTAATTTTAAGTTCAATTTTATATACCAGTTCTGCGAACAAGTAAATAATATTGCAGGAATTATTGCGTTATGCTTGCTATAGCAATATAGTTTCACTGCAATATTGTGATGTATAATGGTTAAATAAATAAATAAATAAGTATACTTACCCCTTATTCATCTAATATTACGGCCCACATTCAAATTAAATATGCACAAAAGATAGAACATTACGGTACAAGTGACGAAAGTTGAAGTTCCGCCACGGTGTGAAGTTGGCGCCCGAGGCGAAGCCGAGTTAATTTATATAGTTATATATAGTTTAGAAAATTCTTTATAATCAATTCATTTATCAAATTAAAAAAAAAAAATTCTAAACAATCTGAAAAAATTTGTACATAATCTTAAGATAAAATCAAACATTTTTTCTCCTAGACATTTTTTTTTAAATTTAATCCTTCCGAGATACATAAAGTTGAAGAAAAGACGTGTTTAAAAAGAAAACCACCAGTCAAAACGTAAAAAGAACTTTAAAACAATGTTAATATAGTGCGTTCGAAAGCTCTTGATTCAAGCTTTTCAATTTTTTTTATAAAATTATTTTCCGATGTTTGGTTGAAGTGCAGTTTTAAAATGAAGACGAACAAGAAAATCCGAATTTTATACATTTTGATTTTTATGTTAAAAACATTAAAAAACAAAAAATTTAAATAGGCACGGTAAACCATTAAAAAGCCTTTGCTTCAAGCTTTTAAATGAGCTGTCGAACGATTATTTATCTCAATTTTTACCCAAGTTATGATACTTTTTGTAACGGGTAAAATTGAGTCGAAGTGGGCAAAAGCAATTGACCGGTTGTGTGTATATATATATATATATATATATATATATATATATTTTACTGGCCAAGGTGTGTATACTATTTTTCTGCTCGACGTTGTCGGAAAACTTTACACCGTGGCGGATCTTCAACTTTCGTCACTTGTACCGTAATGTACTATTGATGTGTAACCTGATGAATGATTTTGATAAATAACAAAAACCATTTAAAATATTAAAATACCTAAATATTTATATTGAAATAAAGTTTATATAAATAACACGTGTATGTATATATGTTGTTTTGTGTACTTTTTCCTTTTACTAATCTTAGTACTAATTTTTTATTCCCTATTTGTTTAGAAATACACTAGAAATTATTAGAATGAAAGTATAAATTTACAGTGTAGAAAGTTATAGTAAATTAAATTTTCAGATCAAATATCAATAAAAATATGATGTTTTAATTTTTGTTTTATTTTTGAAATATTCAATCTACTTATAAAGTTTATTTGCATAAAGAATATATTTATATTATTATAATAAATAAATAAATAAATGTATCTTACCTAAGGTTTCTCTTTCCAAAAATGAATAATACGAATGCAAAAAAAAATATTATTACTTACCCTGTAACAGTTTGGTTGTCGCACGGATGTTTATTTTTAATATCGCGGCTGCTCAGCGGTACGGTTAAACTTACCGTATTTAAATAAACAAATTTTTCCCGCGATGCGGCGACGGTTACCTATCCACTCTACCAAATCTGTTAAATGTTAGTCTGAAACCGAGTTACTGTTTCAGATAACAACCAGGTAAAATTCAAATCTGAAATTGACCGCGAAACAGGGATATCGCGTCGAGCACTTGTCAACCAGAAATATACGAGCTTTTTAGGATTACGGAAGGAATCGTACGTGGTTAAATTCAATTAATCGAACACCGGATTGAATTCTAATAATAAACTGAGTTTATTGAAATAAATAAATAAAGAGAAATAATGAACAAAATCTGATTGTCGCCGAGGTCTACGCTTTGAATTACAAGTCGGTAACAACCGACTTGTAGAGAGAGGGGGGAAAAAATATCGCGTACTAAAATAATATTCCTAGTCAACGGGACTGGTATAACGCAATAAGATTAATTATTAAGTGCGAATAAAAAATACGATCGCGTGAAGTGGTACCACTTACTTTATACGCTGCTGTAGTCACTGGTAAACAACGACCAGCCGATCGGTCGCTCTCTCTCTCTCTCGTTGCGGTGTTGTCCGTGCACCAAGGTTGTGTGGCTGCACTCACTGCAAATGCAGGATCGGCCTGCAGTCGGAACGCACACACAAAACGCACGGCAAATCACAGCACGGCGAAGCTAAACACGGGACGCGGGGGGATTACACCTGTCGCGTAAGAAGGCAGCTATATCTCTTCTCCAGCGCGCGCGAATCTCCCCCTCATCTCTCTAATGAGGTGCGTGCGCGAATCTTTCGCGCGCGAAGTCGATCTCGCCCGTGTAGCCACGACGAACCGAGCCGAGCCAAATCTCGCCGGCTCGAGCCGATGCGAACATTATATTATTCGCTCATGTTGCTCGAATTCGTCAAACGGTAAGGTAAACAGTACCTTACCGTTACAACCCATTATACATCCAATATTGCGACCCATCATTCAAATTAGAAATATACAGAAGAAATTAATTTTGAAATGTAAACTTCAAATATGAACAAAAAAGCCCTTTAAAATAACAATTTAATATATTTAAATAATTATATTTATAAGTATTTATTTATATATATATATATATATATATATATATATATATATATATGGGTGGTTCTCTGTGACATCGAAGATGACAAAAATAAATATTGCTGTAACTGTGGGAATATGTTTTAGAGGTATCCAGTAGTTCTCCTGAATTTTTTCAGATTTTTTCTGGGCCATTATTTTAAGTTACAGAGAGTCAAAGTTGACATTTTAGCACTTTTATGCATTATATGCCCATTTTCATGAATTTTTAGCTCCCAGGGGATGCATTTTTCACTAAAAACATAAGTATGACTTTTTTTGTAAAATTTTCCGAACTTTTCATTAAAAATACTTTTAAAGACATAAATGTATGCTATCACACTCTTGTAAGCCATTTAAACCTTAAATAGTGAAAATCAGCAATTCTGCTCCGGACTCTGGTAACCTAATACTGTCTAAAAGATGTCTTTTTATAGTCAAAAACTGCCTAAAAATTTCCAGAGTGGGTCTAAATCATTAAGATCACTTATGGTCAAAATATCCGGGAAAAGTGCCCGAAATATTAATAGAAATGTATATTTGTTGCCTTATAACGATGAATCTAGTAGCATGATCATTGCAAAAAAATTTATGCACTTACCTTGGAATGGTAGAAAAGTATCTCCACTTGTTCCAGTATCCATCTAATCCCCTGTAAGCTGCTAAAAATACAAATATTATTATAAAATTATAAAAAATTAATTTTTAAACATTTATAATGCTGGATTTTTAGTTTTACATCCCTTACAAGAATTATAATACTAATCTGAAGGATTACTATAAATATATAAACATCATTATTACAATAACTGAATATACGTATTT
Organism: Theocolax elegans; assembly: GCA_026168455.1. Taxonomy (NCBI): domain Eukaryota; kingdom Metazoa; phylum Arthropoda; class Insecta; order Hymenoptera; family Cerocephalidae; genus Theocolax; species Theocolax elegans. Next base: position 88,702,983 of record CM047428.1, on the reverse strand, counting down.
AATACAAAAGATATATAAATAAATCGGATATATAATTATAATGAATAATATGATAACGTGACAGTGACAAGTTTGTGAAATCTAAACAATATATTGCTGAATAATACTAATAATAATGTTGATACTTTGATAGTAATCCTTCAGATTAGTATTATAATTCTTGTAAGGGATGTAAAACTAAAAATCCAGCATTATAAATGTTTAAAAATTAATTTTTTATAATTTTATAATAATATTTGTATTTTTAGCAGCTTACAGGGGATTAGATGGATACTGGAACAAGTGGAGATACTTTTCTACCATTCCAAGGTAAGTGCATAAATTTTTTTGCAATGATCATGCTACTAGATTCATCGTTATAAGGCAACAAATATACATTTCTATTAATATTTCGGGCACTTTTCCCGGATATTTTGACCATAAGTGATCTTAATGATTTAGACCCACTCTGGAAATTTTTAGGCAGTTTTTGACTATAAAAAGACATCTTTTAGACAGTATTAGATTACCAGAGTCCGGAGCAGAATTGCTGATTTTCACTATTTAAGGTTTAAATGGCTTACAAGAGTGTGACAGCATACATTTATGTCTTTAAAAGTATTTTTAATGAAAAGTTCGGAAAATTTTACAAAAAAAGTCATACTTATGTTTTTAGTGAAAAATGCATCCCCTGGGAGCTAAAAATTCATGAAAATGGGCAGATAATGCAAAAAAGTGCTAAAATGTCAACTTTGACTCTCTGTAACTTAAAATTATGGCCCAGAAAAAATCTGAAAAAATTCAGGAGAACTACTGGATACCTCTAAAATATATTCCCACAGTTACAGCAATATTAATTTTTTTCATCTTTGATGTCACAGAGAACCACCCATATATATATATATATATATATATATATATATATATATATGGGGTGATCCACGTGAAGTGGTCCGATCAAAATTTATTTAAATTAAATTACATATTCTATAGTAAAAGTAGATAGATTTTGAGTTAAATAGCGGTGAACCCAGCTGGTGTTGAATAAAACTTGGAAAAATTCACTTTTTGAGGTTAGAATAAATTTCGAGCAAATAGATTCCAGTACCTAAAAATTTTTTTCTGTATTCTAAAAAACTTTTGCAATGTGTACCCAAAATTTGGTGCACATTAAAATTTTGATCGGACCACTTCACGTGGAATATCCCATATTTATACATAAAATAGCAGCATAGTGGCGCCACATTTTGACGATTTTTGGTTGTACATGCGTTATGTTTATCGGGTGTTGATGCCGGAAAAATTTTTTAGTTTTTTGGAAAATAGTAAAAAATACTTTTGAGTAAAAGTGAAAACTATCAAAAGAAAAATCTCTGAGTATAACCGACACCGCGACTGTTTCATTACCAAAACAATGACGACAAATATATTTTTTTAATTTATTAATTAATTTCTTTTAATCGTCTCTTTTAATCGTAATGTTAAAATAAAAGTGACGAAAAACCAAAATTTAATTTTATTATTCTCGTTTATGTGGATTGTATAAATACTTCATTACGAGCAGTTTACTGTAAACAATAGCAGATAAAAAATATTGATATATAGAAGAAAAAAATTTATTTATATTTAAGTATAATTAATATTTAATTAATTTAACAATAATCATTATAATAGAAATTTTGTTATTTTACTTAAATTAACATGCATATGAAAAATCTACTTCTTGAAAAATATATTAAGGGGATGTCGGAGCTATAGCCTTAAAACATAAATTATAAATTTTACAGCTACATAGAGCTGTTGAAAGATACTTTCCCCCCTAGCTATAACTAAAATTAAGGTAATTGTAATATTACTCTTGGCAGTAAATGTTTATTTTTTTAAAGAAATGTGAAATACGTTGCGTGTAGCATTACGGCAGATATAGATTCATTGAATATGAGACGTATTTCACATTTCTTTAAAAAAATAAACATTTGCTTCCAAGAGTAATATTATAATTACCTTAAGTTTAGTCATAGCTAGGGGGGAAAGTATCTTTCAACAGCTCTATGTAGCTGTAAAATTTATAATTTATGTTTTAAGTACGTTTATCGTAGAAATCGACACCTGACTACAGCGCCATTCGAAACCGAGAGATCGAGCAGCTTTTGATGGAGGCTATAGCTCCGACATCCCCTTAATTGTAAAATTTACAGCAAAGGATATCCCTAACATTCGGTCGTGCTTTATAAGGTTTTATTCTCAGGCGCAGCCTAGTTCAATATCTTATTGGTAACGTGCTTTTTGTTCTTTCATTAGCAATTGGTCGCGAACATTATAATTATCACCTATGTACCTATAGAACTCTCGTTATTTTGAAAAGTTCCGTTTTTTCACACCATTTTATTGCGTTTTCTTCATTTTTTACAAAATCAACATATTCGTCCTATTTGTAACATTATTTTTTATCGTCGCATTCTTTTATTATCTACATGGAGAAAAAAAATATTATTAAAATTAACAGTAAATTTGTGGTAATCGTGAAGTGTTTTGCACTTATTGAAATTTTACCATGAAGTTCTTGTAATTTTTCTCCCGATATCTTGTGGTAGTATAGTACAGGCGCAAATAGCGATCTGTAGGTAAAAAAAAATCATTCGCACCCGGTTGAAATACGAGCACAAGCAGACGCGTTTATTATATCAGTATACTTTTTTATTAATTTCACGTGAATTTGTTAGCTTTTAACGTTATTGATTGAGTTTATGAATAAGCTTTGATTCTTTTGGATAAGAAATTTTTACGAGGAAGTTAATGGTAAAATTCACCCAGAACGTCAGGGCGTCCCATGCAAGACTTCATGGAAATTTATCTCCTGAGGGTAACTAAAGATAGATAGATAGATAGACAGACAGACAGACAGACAGACAGACAGACAGACAGACAGACAGACAGACAGACAGACAGACAGACAGACAGACAGACAGACAGACAGACAGACAGACAGACAGACAGACAGACAGACAGACAGACAGACAGACAGACAGACAGACAGACAGACAGACAGACAGACAGACAGACAGATAGATAGATAGATAGATAGACGAAACAAAGTAGGAAGCGAATCGAGCGCATCGTGCACTTTCTAATCGATTGTTTGTGCAAGTTTATTTCACTTAACAGAATGAATCTTCTTCATCTCCTTATTCCCCCCCCCCCTCATCATCTACCCCCCCTCTACTTGCCGGCCCGCTCTTTTCTTTATCCTCTTTAATTAATAGATAGTCGAACGATATAGATCATTAACGATTCCGAGTTTCGATCTCAAGTGAATAGAAAGTTCGAATCGAATTTACACAATCTCTGACAGATTATTTTTTAAAATAAATTATACCAATCGAAAGAAGAAGTTTTATGCTTTAAACTCTCAAAAATTCAAGTTGGAAAAATGGAAAGCACGAAAGCAATTAAATACTAAACACCGCGCGTTTATAACTGAATCCGCGACATTAAAAGAATAAACTCAAGACATAAATTCAAAGATTTTTTTCTTAGCTTTCGTATGGTATCACTATTTTTGTCTTAAAATGCGACCCGCATAAAGTAAAAACTTTTTTAAGTTTTCAAATCTGTTTTTCAACCCTTAAAATACATTTTACGATTTTGATAATAATATATACATAGCAACGGTGCATAAAATCTATATTTTTCGTTCTTCAATTGACTTTAGACTGTAAAGATACTTGAAAGTTAAAACTGAAAATAAAACTTAACCTTAAGAATTCGCAATATACCTTAAATCTTACAAATTTCCAAAATACCTTAAAAACCGTCATTAGTGCAAAAATGTCATATCTTAAAAATTCGCGAAATATCTTAAGAAGCCAGTAATTAGTGCAACAATTCCGTAATATCTTAAAAAGCTCGTAATAAGTGCAAATATCCCATGATACCGTAAACATCTCCAAAATACCCAAGCAATCTCGCAATTACTGAAAAAAGACCCGAATACCTTATAAATTCCTGAAATACCCAAGCAATTCCGTAATTACTGAAAAAATTCCGAATACCTTAAAAACTCCCGAAATACCCAAAAAATCCTGTAATTATTGCAAAATCCCGGAATACCATAAAAAATTCCGAAAAGCCCAACAAATCCCGTGATTAGTACAGATATCTCGAAATACTATAAAAATTCTTGAAATACCCAAGAAATCCCGTAATTAGTGCAAACATCTCGGAACATCATAAAAATATCCAAAATTCCCTAAAAATCCCATTATTATAGTACAGATATCCTAGAATACCTTAAAAATTTCCGAAATTCCCAATATATCATAATATATGCATATATATAGCATAAACTATACATTTTTAGAGCGAGCCGATGTATCTATTATGACACGTGATGGACTCTTGTTATGCCAGACATTCAAAAATTCCTGATACAGTGGCGGCGGTGGTGACGAAATTTTTTAATAACATAGAATAGATATATATATATACACACACACACACACATATATATATATATATATATATATATATATATATATATATATATTATAAAATACCTCTCGTCATCTCCTCTCGACTTCTTCTTCGAAGGGACGGGAGGGTACTGATTTTGCTGAATCAGCGACAGCGTTTCATGAAGAGGTAGAAAAAAATGTTTAATTAACAGATAAATCTATAAAATGAAATACTAATATTTTCTATAGATATATAATACGTAATATTTAATTAATATTTTAATGTAAATTATGTGGAACAATAAAATGTTATATAGCATTTATATAAAGTATCGATAAATATATAACTATTTTATATTTTATATATAAACTTAATAAAATCTTTGATGAACGAAATGTATGTAGAAACTGTAACAAGAATATTGTAAGATCTTGCTATGCGAGTACTAGCCGACGCAGAGACGAGCTTGCAACGAAAGCTCCGCATGCGTTTTCGCAAAGAATGCACAAAATAAATATCCAAAAGTTGATATCCCCTTAATATTTTTTGTTTTTTTATCGAAAATCGTATGGAAAAGTATATATATCCAGGATTTACGATCGTTAGTGCGAAATAAAGGAAAATAAAATACGCGTACGTCAGTGTGTGTGTGAGAGTGCGCGCGAGTATGTGCGCTTGGTGGTCCCAAGGTCTTGAACTCAAAGAGACAAGGATCCGGGTCGTGCCCATTATGTTGCACCAACTTCCATTCCCTCCAACGCTGCATACACACACACACACACACAAACACACTGACGTACACTTACATTTTTTCTTTAGACGTAGTGTTGTTGCGTATAGGTGAATGCTCGCCCGGTACCGGTATGTATTTATATATGTGCATACATGCACATTCTGTTCAACCTGATAGTACGGCTTTCAATTCAATGATAATTTTTACTTATTTTATTTTATTTGTTTCTTTGATTACCCTCATTAATTTTCATTGCGAGGGACTATTAATAGCCGATGCGTCCCTGCGCGGCGGGTGAGGAACAGGAAAAATAAATGTTAAACCAGTTGTCGTTGTATATTCCGTGTTCTTAGCGTTCTTTTACGAATTTTGCGATCTATGTATATATATATGGGATATTCCACGTGAACTGGTCCGAACAAAATTTTAAAATGCACCTAATTTTGGGTACACATTGGAAATGTTATTCTAACCTCAAAAGGTGAATTTTTTCAAATTTTTTTCAACGCTAGCTGGGTTTACCGATATTTAACTCAAAATTTATCAACTTTTACTATAGAACTTTATATGTAACATTCGTTGCTAATTATGTCTAGAATTAGTCCTTCTGGGTTAGAATTTCTAATTTCAAGGTCAATGTTACATAAACTACATGTCAATATTCAACTTAAAAAAGTGTAAGTACGCCACAATTGATTTTTTTTATCCAAGAGTTTAAAAGAAAGCTTGAAGCAAAACTTTTCAAATGGTCTGTAGCTATTTTATGGCCTTCAATTCTCTAAAAAGTTATGATAATTTAAAGAAACACAAAATTTTTTAAAAAATTTAAATGGGAATACCATGTTAGTTTTTGTAATTTTTTTGTCTTTCTTTAAATTATCATAACCTTTTACAGAATTGCAGGCCATAAAAATGCTACAGACCATTTGAAAGGTATTGCTATAAGCTTTTTTTTAGATATTCGGATGAAAAAATCAATTGTGGCGTACTTACACTTTTTTAAGTTGAATATTGACATGTAGTTTATGTAACATTGACCTTGAAATTAGAAAGTCTAACCCAGAAGGATAAATTCTAGACATAGTTAGCAACGAATGTTACATATAATGTTTTATAGTAAAAGTTGATAGATTTTGAGTTGGTGCATTTAAATTTTTGATCGACCCACTTCATGCGGAATATCCCATATATATATGTACACACAAGTTATTCCTTGAAATAGTTTTATTATTATGGGTCAGTTGGTACGTATTAAGGATACGAGGTATCTTTGCTACTCTATCACGTTTTCTTTCTCGATTTCTTATTGTGTCGTCTTGTTCGCGGTATACGATAAAGACCACGATCTTTGTTGATGTTTTCGTTGGAATTTCGAATTGAAAAAAATGAGTATAAACGATAATCGACGTATATACTTATATATTTGGCTAAAAGAATTTTTGAATGAGAGCAACTTTATAGTCAAAGGGTTTTAACGTACGTTACTTTATCATTTTTAAATTCGCGTATGGTTTGTATGGTTCCCGGTAATAATAATTAAGTTTTCACATAAGTTTTCTAAAGTTTTTCTAACTTAATTTTTATGAAGTTTTTTATTCCGTAATAGAAAAGGACTTTCGTAAAATTTTGTATCGTATTGTCACGTTATGGATTATGTATTCAACTCCTGATACAAAATTTAAAAAAAAACCAATGGCTATTATTTAAATTTGAGATCAGAGTTCATATGAATTGCGAATATATATACTGGCGGGAAATTGTTGCTTTCAATAATTCAGATCATCTAGAACAATATTTTTTAGACATTGATGCAAACGCCCATAAAAAGTAATTATATGTATCAGTTGTTGATTAAAAATACGTATATTAAATTTTTCTCGAAAATTTGTTATATCTTTGCAATAGAACGAAATCTATAGAAAAACGTTTTACAAAATCAAGTTTTTTTCCATTGGAACATCAAGGAAAATCGTTGCACAGTAAAGGAGTAACGAGTACTATGTTTCAACAAAATTTTCTCTTATTTTAACTCTCTTTTTAAAATTTGATCGTCGAGGACGTGGTGGCCGTAGACATTCTCGAAAAACCCGTTGATCGATAATCGTCGAGATATAAACATTCGATCGTCTACGTAAATTATCGATCAATTTAATTTGTATATTATTTCAGATTATACATTTGTATACCGGTTTTAAACATTTTTGAGAGTAGTTTGAGGAAGATATTGAGGTTAGGTTCGCTCAAGTCTTGATTAATCTTATTATTTATATAAAATGGCCATATCTTGGGATTTACTATCGGCGGAATCATATTGGTTTATTATCCTACACTTTATTTTCTTAAAATTGGAATTTACAATCGGTGTATAGAAGAAGTATCTATAAATAGGTATACACGGGTATATAATTATATCGTATTCGGCAAATATAATTAAAATGAAATGGCATTCTATAATTCAATAAGATCACGATTTACGATGAACCTTGGAAAAACGCATTCGTTTAGTTTTGATAAATAAAGAGAATAATATGCACTTGAATTTTGTAAAAAGTTAAGTGTTAGATTAAACTTATACAAGGATATAAGGAGAAGATACAGCCTTTCGGAAACTAGTTTATTTGAAACTATGGAATATAATTATTTAGCTCAAATAAGAGAACCCGTGCCTTACATTTAGTTTTGTCTCATGGAACATAGGGATAAAGAAATTCAACATTTTTAAGTTTATTGGAGAAAAAAGTTATTACGCCATGTTCTATTAAATCTATAGTTGCTATATGAAGTTGAGAAGAAAACTGACATAAAGAGTTATTATTTGAAAGTTGGTTTGTTTCAATGCACCGAGAAATTCTTGGGGTACCCGATGTCCAACTACATTATTCGTGCATTCGTACGATGTTTAGGACGGCTGTTGCCCCAAAATGGTATAAGAACTGTTCAAAAGTGGCGCTGTAGTCGCAAAACAAAACACTTTTTCGTCATTTAGGATAGCAGAGCTCCCAAAACTAGGAGAGCTGCTGTACTAAAGGTAATGTTCTGTATTTGTCCTTCACATAAGTACAGAGGGTGCCCCAAGAATTTCTCAGTGTGGCTTAAACTGATCAAAGAAATAAGATAAAAACCTGAATGAAATAGTTTCTAGAATAATCCTTATATAAAAAAGTGATTGCCGGATGTTGTGAAGCCAAGTAAAACGGCTATGTGATTGGTTTACGTTTAGCGCATGCGTCTAAAACATTATAGGTTAGATTTGGCAGCGCGGGAAAAACGTAATGCTTGAATTTTCTTGACAAAATCAAAGTATAATAAATCATCAATAAATATATTATTAAAAATTGTTGTTTTAAGTAAATGAGACAACGTAATATCTCAAATAATGACTGTTAAAAAACGCAAGAGCGCACGAAGCGCGCATGGCTAATTCTAGTTAACGTAAATATGTAAGTATATTTCAATTAAAGATAACTTTTGAACAATTTGCAGATATATTCAAACATATACACGGAAAGAAATGTTTGCATGCCCAAAAATTTGGCATGTTACATCACAACATGTAATTGGAATCTGTAGTGACTAGCATAGTTATTCTTTATTTCCAATATAATATTGCTTCTGGTATTCCAGTACTTTGGAATAATTTATGCAAAATTTCCTATAACTACGATTCCACAGTATTAGGAAATCCTTTAATACAAGTAACAAATGTAAACGCCTGGGTCCATATAGTGGTCATGATAAACGCCGATTAGTAACGTAATAAATATCACAAAACGTGCGGCAAATGCGATTTCACTGATGGGCACGTGAAGCGCCCAAACTTGGATTACCACATGTAAAAGAAACTCTATAATTTCTTGACGCGATGATTGACATGTGCAATTTCAATCTTGGGCGCGTGAGATGTCCAAGATTGGAATAGCGAAAACAAAGCTATCTCTCATGTATCTTGCTCCTCAGTCCCATAGGGTTGTACCCCAACGGCTGCAATAAATAATATCAATCAATCAATTAATGTTATACGCGAGGATACCCAAATTTGTATGTTGTATATCTAACTTTGAAACCTATTATTAAATGTAGTTGAATGATAAGAAATTTGGTAGTGCTATTTTACCACGTTCAATGTAAAAGTCATATGCCAAACCGTAATTAATAGTAAGTGTCAACGATGGGTATACATCGTGCGAATTTTGGTATTCTTACGAGCAATATTAGTATGGTATTCGAGAGTCACAAAGTTTTGAATGTGAAGTGCCCAAACAATGAAATATGGTATTTCCAACTACAATCTGCTTGTTGTATGCAATACATTTGAAACCATTCGATTTCCAAATTTTTTTCGTGCGGATCGAAGGGTTTCACATCTATTGCATAGAACAAGCAGATTTTAGTTGGAATTACTACGTTCCACTGTTTGGGCGCTTCCTGTGTAAAACTTTAGAACTCTCGAATACCACATTAATATTGTTCGTAAGAATACTAAAATTTGTACGTTGTATACCCATCGTAGATACCTACTATTGGTATGATGGCATTACTAAATTTCTTTCCGTGTATACCAAAGTTCTAATAATAGTTCTAATAATAGTTCTTGATTGTCAGGATTTTTGTTGTTTTTTGGTAACACCTGTAGGTCAAGTAGAGCTTAATTTATATATATTTATCCCGTAGGTTAGTTAGTGAGATAAAACTCTGAGTCACGGGTCTTCTTATTTTGGCCAGAGAATCATATACCACAGTTTCAAATAAATTCGTTTACAAAAGGTTGTGTCCTTACACCTTGTTAGTTTATTAATAATGCCTTTAATTACCAATGTATTTAATAGTATATTATGCAACAAGTGCGTAAAATGCGTTTTTAAAACGAGTGTGTAAAACGTACGCACGTGTTGCATACGATATTTTTTGATATAGTGTGCGTAAAATTCATAACTGTATGTAATTGATTTGATATGAATGATAGAATGTAACGCAGAATATAGAAATGAAAGGATGAAGGTGGGGGGGGAGAGAGCGGGTCCAGGGCTGCAAGCCCTGGTGGGGGTGCAGGGGGCGAAGCCCCCGCCAGGGGGTTGGGGGGGTGGAGCTCCCCCTTAAAAAATTGTTATTAAACTTACAAAAGTAAATAATTTATTTTGTAACTCTTATAATATATAACATCTTAATTCATTATTTGAATTATGAACAGAAATACATAATACAATACAAAATATTTTATAATAGTAATGTATATACATATAATTTTAATTAAATTATCGAATTCTATTTAACAAAAACTTTAATGTTATATTATTGTATACCGCAATTATTAACATTAATTGACATTGATTTTTTACTGGTATTTTCATCAATTTTAATTTTTTTTTTGCGAATTGGATCATCACTTTCATCTTGATTGCCGACTTCATCGATAACACTTGTAATGCGGTTGCAAATTTTTCGCTTGTTTTGTAATGATTCCTCTATATATCCTTCTGCCACTTTTGAAGATTTCCATCCTCCATGACGTTTCAGGGTTGTCATGCTAGCTCCTGAATCTGTAAGTAACGTAGCAGAGCTCCGGCGAAAACTGTGGCCTGTATAACATTTGGCGTCAGGCAATTGAAGATATGTGGCAATATCTTGTGGTAACGAACCAATTTTATTGATACCCATTACTTGATTAATAATTTTTCCTTTTCGATAGCACATAAAAAAATTATCTGTTCTTAAATTCGATGGTCTTGCATTAATGTACTCGTCAATTAAACTGCAATATTGTCCATCTACTACAAATGTTCGCGGAACGTGTGTTTTTGTGTCTGGGATATGTACAACGTAAATACTATTCTCTTTCCTTATATCACCCATTTTCAACTTGTAAAGCTCTTCTCTGCGACAAGCTCCCGCGATTCCAAGAACCAAAGCGACCTATAACGTACACGAAGACACGATGAGCATTATACCCAGTAAAGATATTGTACAATATATATTATCGAAATTAATAAAATTACCATTACCTTAGTAGATAAATATGTATTGTATGGAGCTGTTTCAAGGAACTTCTTTATCTCTTCCGGATTCAAAATTTTTGATTTTTTTGGTACATAATTCGTGTGTTTTTGTTTTAAAAAGTTCCGCAATTTACTGTAATTATTGATGTCAACGTTTTTTCTAATTTCAGCATTGTTTTTATCATTGAAAACTTTGACCATAAACTCGCTGAACTTAACGAATTAGATAAACTGTAAAAATATGCTAGAAGCACTTTCTCATCACACGATTTAGTTTTTTTTTTTTTTTTTGCCACTCAACAAATTCACTGTAAGTTTTTTCGTAAGTAACTTTAGATTTTTCTGGAAGCGTATATTTGGTTGCTTCTTCGGCGCCTTTCAAAATATCTTCCGGTATATATATATTCATCGTCCGTTAAATTTTCGCCCATTTTAATTATATTCTTGTAGACAAACACTGGCAGGTGCTCCGTTTATATCAAACACTGCTATACGGCTGAGTCTAAAGCGAAAACTGCGTATTAAGTTACCTCAATAATGCCATCTGACGGCTAATTGTAGAGTATATTATACGTTTACATTATCGCTAGAATAAATTTTCCAATTCAAATATCAATTTTTAGATTTTAATGTTTTACTCATACTGTGCGTAACAACGCATTTTACGCACAGATAACAGTGCGTAAAAACGAATTTTACGCATACTATATCAAAAAATAAATTTATATACACTGATCATAACCTTAAATTATGGAAAGTCATAATCATATATATATATATATATATATATGCACTATAGAGAAATCAACAATATATCGTGAATGTGGCATACCGCATATAGTAAGAACAAGTCGTATGCCACACTCAACTAATGCCGACCAAATGAATTAAGAGATTAAGCGAGGAACTCAAACGATTCTAGCTAAATAAATATGCTAATAACTGCAGTATAAAATCAAGCGTTGTTTATTAGACAAATTCAAATTTCAAAAAGGAAAATTGACTTTATTTTCTTTAACCATACAATATCACAGATTCAAGAACCAACATTTTATTTCAAAACCATTTTAAACGATGATCTCTTGATTTGTCTATAATTTACTACATTTATGCAATTATGATACTTTTGTTTATCTCAATTAACGTTCTCGGTAAAATTTCGAGTATTACATCCGCTTAACCACAATTTTGTGTATGTATGTCAAACTACTTTTTATTCGATTTACCTTTTCTTTTGGTAAATTTGTGATATCACTATGTTACAGAATCATATGTTTGTATCTAAATTGAGTTCATTTTTGTTAATTTGTTTATACACAAGTAAACAAATTTTGAAAAAACTTTTGTTATCTGAGATATGAAGATTCCAATACTCGAATTTGATGATTATTTTTTTTTTATTGAAGCATTCAAACCTAATACAGGTTTACTTAGCTTTACAAGTTTAGTACATAATTATAAATATAAACTTGTAATTTACATAATTCGGATATTTTAACAATATTTTTAGTGGAACTATTCTATCTTAAATATTTATATTACATTTTTAGAAGAATAATAATATTCGAAAGCACGCAAGTACATTAGGTTTGCATATTAACATTTCAGCGCATAGTGGGGGTCTGAATCCGAGGATATTTAGTGATTCTAAGACAGTTTTTTTCTTTCCGCGTTATATAGATGACATTGCCATAAGACATGGTTAATATTTTCAGATTCAGAGCCACACTTACAAATAGAATTATTTATAATATTAATGCGGTTTAGTGATTCAGCTAGATTATAATGATTAGCTCTTATTCTGTTGATTGTTACTGTTTTTTGTTAGGTTTGAAGAAAAGGTTAACAACGTTTTTCCTTTAAGTTTACTTTGTTCTAAGATCGATGTTGGGTTTTTCGAAAAGTTTGTTTTTTAATGTCTTCGAAAAGGTCTAAGTAGGGTATTTTGTTAACTTTTAATGTGGTATTTGTCGATGATGTTTTTGCTAGATTATCTACTTCCTCATTTCCTCTGACTCCATAGTGAGAAGGTATCCAGTACAATTTGATGCAGGTTTGATTAGGATTATCATACATGAATGTATGGTATTTCTTTTTAATATCATATAGATGTATTTATTTATATTGACTTGTATTTTATTTGATTGTATAGATTGTAACGCACTTAGGGAGTATAAAATAAACGTTAAAGTACACGATGAAACCTTGGGTTCCGATCATTACCCTATTTATATCTCAATTAACTCAAAAAAAACTATTTACAATAAAAAAATCACATAACCTTAAATCTACAAACACAAATTGGCAAAAATTTAAAGAAAATTTAGAAAATAATTATATATCATTTTTATCAACCTCATACGAACAACTAATGCCTAGCGCTAAGTAATAATTTTCCATAGACGAAATTACTCAATCTATTAAATCATGCACGTTAAAAAAAATAATAAATACAACATTTAAACCTAAGAATCCAAAAATATGATGGGACCAAGAATGCGACAAGGTTAAAAGACAAAGACGCGTCGCCTATAAAAATTGGGAATTTCCTAAAAACTTAATTGATCTAATTAACTACAAACAAATACGTAGCAGTAGCAAAAAAACATTTAAGAAAAAAAAAAGACAGAAAACTTCAAAAAATTTGCGGAAAGCATTAATTTTTACACAGACCCGTCTTATGTATGAAACAAATGTAAAATATTTAAAAACTGTTGGATTAAAACACCTCACGGAAATTCTCACCAAAAACATCAAAATAAAACTAATCTGGAAAATGCACTAAATAAAATCAATCCTCCATGGGTACAGACAAATTTGATGATCATAATCAAGAACTCTAAAAACCTCTAGTATCAAAATTTTTTAGTCGTATACCGCAAGGGATACGTTATTAAATAGTAAATATCTGTCTGTATGTATAACTTTTGTTTGTAAAGAGATAACGTAAAATTAAAAAATTGGAATTTTTATGTATTTTTTAAATAACAATTTAAATGACAAAATTGTTGAACATTTTCTGGTTTTCAAAGGTAGACGTAACCTTGTAATTTGACTGCCGCATCTCATTAACGTATATACTAAAAATGTTATCTGATAAAAAAATCTTTAATTATTACTCTCATCCTATTTCTACTTATATTTTGCTTAAACTCCATAAAAAGCTTCTGCAATAGAAAGTACTGAAATCAAATATCGACAAGTAATTTTAATTGAATATTTATATATTTTTTTTTGCTTAAACTCCAAAAAGTTTCTGCAACAGAAAGTACTGAAATCAAAGCGGAATAATCGACAAGTATTTTTTACCATACCATACACTGAATTTTTTTTAATTAAACTTTTATATATTTTGCTTAAACTGTATAAAAAGTTTTAATTAATTTCCACAAAACTGATAAAAAGGAAACTTCTTTTTTTTAATTTTCTTTAAATAAACAATGCCTATCCTTCCCGTGCTTTACATTAGTAGATAAACAATTTTATAGAATAATAACCTTTTTTATATGTAACTTATAATCCATAATAGTTTTCTGCAATTGAAAGTACTGAAATCAAAAACACCTTCCAAGAAGGTGTCAAAACCCGCAAGTATTGTTATTCTAATCAAACTCTGAAAATTGTTATCTGATAAATAAATAATTTTAATTCTAACTCCCTTATTTTATCTATTTCTTTGAATTTTAATTAAACATTTTTTTTAATATTACAAAAATTACATATAAAAAATTTCTGCAATTGAAAGAACTGAAATCAAACTGAAATCGACAAGTATTTTGAATCGTACCATAAATATATATTTTAAATAAACATATATATATATATTACTTAAACTTCGTAAAAAGTTTCTGCAATTGAAAGCACTGAAATCAAACTGTAATCGACAAGTATTTTGAATCATGCAAAAATGTCTACCAATCTGAATACAGATTTTTTTTATTAAAAGTATCTTATACTTTTACTTTTCATTTCTGGCCCTGCCATGTCTTACAGTAATAAATAAATAATATTCTAATGATGTTAATTTGTGCAAAATTAATTTCTGCAAAACTAATAAAATGGACATTTCTTCTTTTTTATTCTTTTAAGTTTCTTCTCGAAGCGACTAAAATTTGCCCATTATTATATTATAACACATTTGTGTATGCTATATGTGGGACTGTATATATTTCAGTTTATAGTTAGACTTAAGACAGAACCACAATTATTTACTTACACAAAATTTGTTTCATTAATTAAATCAATGACTCAATTACAGAATTATCCTATGTTGGTACTTTCAATTCTTTCAATTCTTATATCAATGCAGCTCTCAGTACATATTGTTTTTGAATCATGTATAAGCTGCACTTATGCACATACAAGTAATTAACCAGAGTCAAATGAACAACTCCAGCGAATGAATACCATTAAACAAATAAGAAAAATCCTATGAAATAAATATATATTTACATACTCATAATAGTGCACTTTTTAGGTAGCCTCTCGTCACTTAAATTTAAATTTGTTTTGCTGTATCTTCAGAGATTTATGATAATATTTACAAGGTAAAATGTTCCTCACAGCAAATTTGCTTTAATTTTACTTTGTACCAATAATTTTTCATTTCAGAGACGTTATTTGCTTAAAATTAATATACTTTGAAAATAACCCTTTCTTATTCAGTGAATTTAATATGATACACTTATAGTTTTAATTAAGCTAAATTTATTTGTAACAAATTAAATTCTATATTATTGGGTTACTATAATAATTAATGACAACAGTACAATTTAATATTATAATTTTAGTACAACACAAGAAATTCTATTTAATTACTTAACTATATATGTTAGTTAGTGTCACTATCAAACATTTTATATGCATGTGAAAGTTACAAAATTATTAAATGCCTTTTACACTTACCAAACAACTGACACATTGATTTTATTTAAATATTAAAAAAGGTATTCAATAAATATATGTAAAGAGAACAATAAATTATCAACATTCTTTTAAATTATTTAAGTCAGTACATATAACTATTAAGCAATCATTTCACTTAACGTTGGAAAGAATATCATACTACATATGTTATAGTCCATATAATTATTAAATATTATGTACTTGGCAAAGTATCGAACACATATATTGGCTTTATATAGAAAATAAAATGATTATTCAGTAATTTTAATTAGGATAGAGAACGATAAAGCATCCACTTAATTATAATATATTGTCTTTTAAATTATTTTGGTCAATGTGGAAAACATTGAGATATCATGAGGGATTCATTATAAAAATACAAGCATAAGTCCCTTCAAATAATATAAACTTAAAGAAAATACATCAAATTATATAAATAAAATGAATTAATAATATAATAAATATAATTAAAATAATGTAATAATATACATTTATTTTTTGTGCAATTCTTATTAATATTACACTTTAAGATTAAAAAAAGTTATACCATCACTTGCATGGAAATGAAAACATTGTTTTCATGGTTAGAATTTTATCAATGTTTGTCTTTCTCTCTCTCTCTCTCTCTCTCTCTCTCTCTCACTCTTTCTCTCGTCGAGATGTCAAAGGTCGACATGCTAGTACAGGATATGGGCGAATATGAAATCTTCACCTTGCAATAGTATCTGCATTGCACTACAATAAAAAATACCGAAACGGAATAATGTGAGGTATTGGAAATAATTACGTGAATAAATAATTTTAATTCATAACTTTTCACACAAAATCAGCCAGATGATTCAGCTGTGACAAAAGTATTCACCTGAAACTAGCTCCCTCTCGTGGCCACGTTTGAACTTCTTCAGCCAATCGTTGGGACCACTGTACGTGTTCTATGACCGGCTAACGCGCAACGCTGTCTTTCTATCTCACACATCTTCCATATCGCTATCTCTTTTTGCTTTCTATAGACATATATATATACATAGGGAGACGAAAAAAGGGAAGAAGCAAAAATCGAGAAAAGGAATTCAGCAAGCAATATCTTTGGCATCGATTTTCTTGAATATGCGTGAATGAATTCGGACAAAACTTGTTGTACAGTGAGGGTTAGCAATAAGGAAAGTAATGCGTGGCCAATAGCACAAAATAAATAAGTAATATTGAAGTGGTTAAAAAGTAAAAATCTGGGGGGGCTAGTTAGCTGTATATAATGGCTCTCGCGCCTATACTTGCGTCAGGCGCTATCGCGCCTTTTGATCAAGACTCAAGGTATATTGCTCTATCGGTAACAACGAAGCAACACTACCCCGTCGCAGCTACGAAAATACAATAAACTATAAGCTCGCTAAGTGTATATCTGGAAAACATACAAGTAACAAATAAAGAAGGATTCAAAACTAATTTATTAATTTGTATGAGAGTAATATTAAGCAGACGTTTAATTCACGTAACGAAATATAATATACGAATTGCAACGTTACTGACCATCGAATGCAAACGTTACTGTTAAATAGACGCATCGTAACGTAAAATTTGTAATACATCATCATCATCGCATTCTCCTCGAATAAATGAATTTTAAGAAAATCTCGTAAGGATAGAACGGTATTCAAAAAGTAAACGAACAAAAAATCAATATCGATCCGTAAAGACTGCACCATTATCGTAGGCGGCTCTTTCTATCCCGGATCCAATATGTATATAAGGTATATATTCTAGATGTAGATAGACACACGCACACGCGTCTCTGTGTTGTACGCGTTCCGGTTATGTAAATTATTATGACGTTGTGAGCGCGACCGGCAGGTCCAAGTTTCTTCCTTCTACACACACACTCGCGCCAACTGTTATACTATACGCTGACGTAACGATTCACAAAGATAAAAATTCGATTATTATAACCACACGCAAGTTATTGAATTTTTGTTTAAACGTATCTATATATTATTATTATTCTGCTCCCTCGCGAGGTTACTTTTCTTTTGTTGTTAAGGATTAACGATGTTTCGTATATGCTCGGCCAGAGAAAGAGAGAGAGAGAGAGAGAGAGACAGAGAAACATCAAACGATCGATCTTAATTACATCGATCTATATATATTACGAAACTGACGACTTTTACTTTCCAAAATTTCTCGATTGGAAATTCACGCGTAAGCATTGTTGGATCGTTAATTTCTCCGTCGGACGAATTTTGAGTATCGAATGATATATAAATATAAATGTAAATATAAAACAATCGATTTCCAACAGGATTATAGATAGATGAATTGGCGAAAGAATTTACTGATTTCTTCTGTATAAAAAAAACATATTATATGATGGAAATTTGCGTGTATTTCATGTTATCATTTTATTAAAAATGCCATAACTCTGCTCAAAAAGATCGGGCGTAAACCTGTGGAGAGTCAAGTAAAAGATAAATTTGTTTGCTACAAGAAAAATTTTGGTTCATTCAATAATATTTGATCGTACATTATTCCTTTATTTTGTATTTTAAGACTTACTATGGTTCTAAAGTATATAATAAAAGTGATAATTAACGTATCTTCAAAATTTTAACATATTCTTTAAAATAAGATTTTCTCCATTTAACATATATAACAACAAATGATAGTTTTTGAGTTAAAAATTGTTAGAAATTCTAAAAATGCTAATTTTTCGAATAATTTCAATTTTTGGACTGTCTGTAACATTGCACCAACATAAGATAAAAATTCAAAAAAATTCTTTTACTGTCTTCAAGTGATTACCTGTAGGTTGCAATTATTTAAAACAATATATATCTATACACTACCGCTCAAAAGTTTGGGTTCATCTAAATAAAAATTGACCGAACTTCAAAGCTTCATAACTTTGGTGCAAATAATGCTACAAAAACCTGTTACATACCGTTCGAAAGGTAATTTAAAAAGCTTTAAAATCACCTGGTACAAAAGTCTATTTTTTAATTTTTTATTTGTGTAAAATACCAAAGTTTAAAACTGAAAAACTAAAAAAAACAGGTCTCTCTATAAATGCCTGCATTTTCCAGGGAAAGGTGTATTTTTAAATGTTATACAATGTAAATTACAGCATTTTTTAAGAGCTTTCGAATGCTTTTTATAAATTTATCCTAGCATCATTTTTACGGAAGTTACGACAGTTTTTATGCAAACATGCGTTTTTATTACTTTTTTTAATATCATAGCGGTTTTAAATATTATCGGATCACTCCAAAGAAACAAATAATGTGTTTCTAAATGATAAGAAAATTTTCAAATTTTTAATATATTTTTAAATGAAGATATTTTTAGTGTTTTTTATTCATATATTAGGTAACTATATAAAGATATTCAGATAAAAATAACAAAATGTAAGTAAGTTTAAATAGGCAAATTAATTATATTTATATATATATATATACATACATTTAAATTTTAATATCATTAATATAACCATCTCGACTATTGACATCTCTAAATGTGTTATGCACTTAAAACGTGTGTGCTTAATTTTTATATAAAAACCTATAATTTGTTTATTTGGTATTTTCCAATATTTAAAAAAAAGTAATAAAAACGCGTGTGTGCATAAAAACTGTCGTAACTTCCTTAAAAATGATGCTAGGATAAATTTATAAAAAGCATTCGAAAGCTCTTAAAAAATGCTTTAATTTACATTGTATAACATTTAAAAATACACCTTTCCCTGGAAAATGCAGGCATTTATAGAGAGACCTGTTTTTTTTAGTTTTTCAGTTTTAAACTTTGGTATTTTACACAAATAAAAAATTAAAAAATAGACTTTTGTACCAGGTGATTTTAAAGCTTTTTAAATTACCTTTTGAACGGCATGTAGCAGGTTTTTGTAGCATTATTTGCACCAAAGTTATGACGCTTTGAAGTTGGGTCAATTTTTATTTAGGTGAACCCAAACTTTTGAGCGGTAGTGTATATATATATATATATAGGTATGTATGTAAGTATGTATGTATGTATGTATGTATCAGTAAAGTATCATGGAAATAGGTCGATTTAACAGTCTGCTTTAAAAAACTTTTACTGTACAAATAAGTTTGGTGGGATTCGATTAAATTGGTGGTGTACACGTAAATATGACGTTTAAAAGAATAATGATAAAAGGAAATAGCGGTTTAGCAATGTTTTCTGTGAAGAAACGAATATCGGAAAATAGTAGTTAACGATATGTCTCACTCCTCCTTCTGAGAAAAGGAGTAGAACAATGGTTACTCGAAAATTGCAACTACACATTGTAGCACTGGCTTGGCCTTGCTAAATTGTTCCTACATTATAGAGAAGTCATCGTGATGCACCGACTACCAGAGATCCTTAGCAGCCTGGTATCGAAAAATACTATAAAATTTTAAATGTAAAGTACATATTATCGACCGATTTTATGTATATATACGGTACGCGTATATGTGTCGTATGCACCGCGTATACGCAAGGTGCATTTAACGGTAGAGAAAGGGCCTCGCGACTCGGTTCAACTTTTTAACTCGAAGAAAAAAGAAAAAAAAAGATATGTATATATATATATATATATATATATATATATATATATATATAGGTATACGTGTCCACCGATCGCGCTATTCAATGGAGCAACACACTGTAACAACTATCACTTTCGAACTTCGTAAAGGAAAGAAGCTGATTTGTTAATGAAGTTGTGTGCGTGCAGTACGCGTGCGTGTGTCACTCACGGTTCATTATGCGGTTCCCCAATTCTTAGTTGTTTTTCTTTCTTTTCGTATCCCGATTTACGAATTTTTCCCACCGCCGTATGCGGTTTTATCAATTTTTAGATTTTTTAAACGATATTTCATAGTATATACATAGATATATGGGAATGTTCAAGTTCTGATCACCTCTCTGGGAAATGGAAATAGTCTCATGATCGACACATTATTAGACAAAAATGAATGTTTTTTATTACAACTTTGACGGTCTTTCTATTAAATCCATCGTTATGCAATAGACGAAAGTTCGTTTAAATGTGTATTTTTAGTTCTTTATAAGTATAATCGTTTCAAGTCATATATCAATAGAGTCGAATGAATTATCACTCTATTTTACATCATTTCTCATTGATAAACTACAAAAATTTACTTTATAAGGAATTAGCATTGGAATTTATTTTTTAATTAAAAATCTCTTTTTTCGCTCTAAATTTCGTCTACAAATTTTTTCAACGTTCTTCATTTTTTAAAATTTTATTCTACAAAGATTTTAACAAGTACACAAAGAATCTTATAAAATGTCATCAATAATATAGGTAATTTGTTCATTTGGTAATATTTGACGTTGAAAATATGTATTTTAAAGGTTATACATATACATATATATATATATATATATATACAATTAGGTATTTTCAAAAATTGAATACTTCTTGGTCAAAAAGTTATTTGACTGCAATAAGATTAACGTAAGTTGCTTTATGGAATCAAATACTCCAAATAAAGTAATAGTTGGTATACATTTCTACAAACAAATTATTAATATTATACTATTAAAATATTTTGGGTATTTCGGCATAAGTGATTGAAAATTAACAATGTAATATCAAGAACAACAAGTGTATACCTAAAACTACAAAGCAGCATGGCCAGGACGGAATTGTCAATTTGGTTTTCCCTTTTTACATAAAATTCTTTACACGACAATAATGACATGACTTTCCGCACTCGTCAGTTTAATTTTACCCTAGTCTAATTTGGATGATTATCATTAATTTCTTTACCCTTTGCTTATAAATTCACGAAATTTTTAAATTCGTCCGTAAAGGATTATTGTCATGCGTATGAACCTTTGGAATACAGAACAAATGATGACGATTAACTTAAAAGATAATAATTCCGAAAAATGATCACTTTGTTGTAAATGTCTTAAAGATCGATCTAACCTCTAGTACCAATTTCGTTCAGTAATTGTTAATTTCACATCGCGTTCGTATACCTCAATCGAAAAAATAAATAAAAATGACTGTCCGTGTCATCGAGTAAAACGTATAGGCACGACTCGATCGACAAATAAATAATCGCAGTCATGGTTCGCAATTCGCAAAATCGAGATAGAGAGAGAGAGAGAGAGAGAGAGAGTGAGAGAGAGAGAGAGAGGGTGAGAGAGGGAGGGGGGAGGGGGGGGAGAGGGAGGGAGATATCCCATGGACGCTCGAGAAAACCGACGCGGCGCAATAAATTTTTGCACACGTCGGTGAACTAGCAAGGGGAAAGTAAGAAACACACACATCCTCAAAACGTTCGACACGTACGAACGTTGGATGGACACACAGACACACGTACATGTAGACTAGGTATTATGTATTCAATGGTTCATCGAACGCTACCGTTACAGTCAGACCCGCGGTATTTCCTTCCATCGAATATTTCTTTAACCTTCTGTTCAATTTTCTCGTATCGATCTCTTCAAATTTTCTTCTTTAACTCATTTTTATTAGTCACTTCCTCTTTTTTTTAAACCTGCGTCGTTCACTCCAATCCTCATTCTTAATTCCTTTCTTTATTTTTTCTTTTTCAACACGAGAAAATGTACATGTTTTCTTTAATTATTTTTACGCGTATATATACATTATGTATTAAACATGTATTAAACGATTCACTTTCGTCGAATTTTCGGACTAGAATGCATGCGGTGCAGCATACATACAGTCAAGTGCACAAACTACGGAAGTGAATCGAGCCGCAACTTTTCGCTCTCTTTTCTCTCTTTATCGCGATCTATAAATCTTTATAATGTTCGAGAATATCGTTAACTCATCGTTTGGTAGGTGGTACGTGACGGGCAATCCTCTATACCTTAAATAATTCGTTAATTATTACACCTTTTCAATTTCTCTTTATTTTCGGGCTTCTTTGGTTAGATCACGAAAACTACACGCGCTCGATTATTTTTACTTTAGTTTTTCGGAATTCAAGTGTTTATGGATAATTATGTAAATTTCACTTAAATTGTTGCAGAGGCTTCGACTCCAGTAAATCGATGTTGTGTATCAAATAATTTATAAAAATTCGCCTATTTTCTAATGTTTCATATTCTAATATTTTCTATATTCTAATGTTTGAGGTTATATGGTTTTAAAGTTATAGTAAGGAGAATTGGATTTTTTCATTATATTTTACTACGTAACATGGTAATATTTTGTATTCCGAAAGTATGTACAATCCGTTACCAAAGAATTAGGAGCTTTTCAATATAGAACATTTTTTCCGTGTATTGTTGAAATTCGCTTTTTGTTACGAGTAATTTTATATCCATCATATTATGGACTCATTCGACCCATATTTTGTACACCGAACAATTTTCAATTTGTAACTGCTATTTAAAATTAATACGTAAGTGCACCTTATTTTATTCGTAAAGTTAAAGGACTTAGGTTTTCTTTTTGCAACATCTTTAGTGGAAATGGAACGTTTAAGATTTAATAAAGTCACTTTTTTTAATCAAATGACCAGTTTTTATCCGAAAAATAACATTTTGTTTATCCTTTTATCAAATATCAAAATGCGTGATTATAGTCTTGTTAAATTTTATAGTAATTTAATATTTCAACATTTCGCGTTTGACTCAATTCTTAATAAATCGGCAACAACAACTTTATATCAAATATTAAAACTACACGCTGAATTGATGAATTTTCGTGCTAAAAATTTAGATTTTCTATGTTTTCCAAATTTATATCCTTATGGAATATGTGGTCAACGATCAGATAGAATGGTTCGATTAAGAGATTGTGATTTCATTAAATGAAAACTTACATCGATTCATCCTGAATACCGCTTAGATAAACAATATTTATTGTTTCTACTTTATGATAGTAATATGCGTCAGTTAAGGGCTGGAATTTATCACAAGTTAAAAATAATTAATTCGCGATATAAATATACTGATAGTAATTATTTAGAGTTGTTAAAAAAATGAATTAGATATATGTTTAAATACTATATTTGCTCGACTTCGTGGAACTGAAGCTTACTGGCGAATACCTAGAAATAATTTAAATTGTATGTCTGACAATTACGGTCCTAGCACGTTTTTTATGACTTTAAGTCCTGGTGAATGGATGTGGCCAGAATTAGCAACTTATATTCGAAAAGCTAATAATTGGGTAAATAATAAAAAATCAATTAGTGAATTGATTTCACTTGATGCTGTATCAACTGCTAGTATTATTTATACAAAACTGAAAGCTGTAATAGCTTTTATTTGTAGTTGTGACAATTCAATTGGTGAAGTTCTTCATTACTACTGGGTTTACGAGTATCAAGGTCGAGGACTTCCCCATTATCATTTTATAATATGGATCAAAGATGCACTCACTTTTGGGGAATCTTCCAATGAAGAAGTTCAAAAATTTATATTGCAACACATTACATGTCGTATACCAAATAAGAATATATCACCTAAACTTCATCGACGGGTCATGATGTATCAACAACATAAATATAATAATTACTGCATGCGTACTAAAAAAACAAATGATTTTATAAATACATGTCGATTTGGATTTCCGCAATCAGTAACTAATAAACTAATAATGAGAAGTGTTGAAGTATCAATTGCTAATCGCTAATTAAAAAACAAAACAAGATTTTATGATTTACCTAGAACAAAAGAAGAAATTTACGTGAATGATTATAATCCAGTAATTCTTTCAATTTTGGAAGGAAATAATATTATTCAAATATATAAATGAAAAATGATATCTTTTAACTAAGTACATAACTAAATACGGTACTAAGGGAGAAAAAAGTTATGGAGAATTTGATGTTCTTTCATCATCGAAATCATTAACTTCTCGACTATGGTCATTTTCATTACGAGCATTAAATCATCGTCAATGTGGAGCCATTGAAGTAGCCGATATTTTGTTAGGTCATTCTCTTCACGGTACCGACTCTAATACAGTAATCCGATGGATGGATATTAATATGATAAGAAATAAAAAATTAATATCAATTGATGAAACCCAAAATTTACCACCGAATTCAGAAAATATGTTTTGTGAAAATTTAATAAATGATCATTACCCCAATCGGCCTCAAGAATTAGAATTAATGTGTTTGTACGATTTTGCAAAATGGTTTGACATTCAAAAGAATATTCCGATTTATAAAGCTGAATATTAAGTACTCAATGCTGAATGGAGAATACATATGTAAAAAGCATACTAAACCTTACTTGATCAATCGTTACAAATATAATCCTAATAATCAATCAGAATCATATTATTACGGCTTACTGCTATTATTTAAGCCCTGGAAAGATACTAATCAATTAAAAACTAATGATCAAACTTACGTAGAAGCATTTAATTTTTCGAAATTAGAATTAGTACAAGCATTATAATATCATGATAAATATAATGAAATCGGGAAGCTATGAACAATGTGGAAAAGTTAATTTCTCAAGAATTAGAAAAAGATAAACACGAGAATGAAACAAATAATAATGAATGTATGCCAGTCGATTTACTAGTTTTATGGAATAAACAAGTACGTGAAAAAGATACTGCCGTTACTGCACCTACTGGAGTAGCTGCACACAATGTATGTACGGTCTTACAATTCATCGATTGTTACAGTTATCTGTGGAACAAGGAGGTACTGCTAAGTACAAATCTCTTTCAGATGCATCTTTGAAACAAATCAGGAATTCTGTGGCTAATGTTGATCTTATTATTATTGATGAAATATCAATGATTTCAAATTTGACGTTATTATACATACATCTTCGGCTAACTGAAGTATTTAATACCTCAGAATGCAAAGATGGTTGGTTCAGAAAAGTTAATATTATTTTGTTTGATGATTTACTTCAATTACCACCGTTCCGTAAAGAATACGCCTTTACTGTAGTTACCGAAAAACAAATAACAAAATATATAGGTTCAATCGGCACTTTCAATTTATGGCAATTATATACGTACGATGAACTTACTATTAATATGAGACAAAAAGATGATAAAATTTATTCTGACATTTTGTGAAGACTCCAAATAGGTAATATTACAAATACAGACGTACAAACTGTAGAAAAAAGAAAATTAAAATTTAATAGTTCTGATTGTACGAACAGAATAAACGAATTATGTACACACTTAGATTCATTACCAGTCAATACTGTTTGTTTATTACCTTCAGTAGAAATGTGTGATGCTTTAAACTCTGCTATGTTAAAGCGAATCAATTCCGAAGAAATCACTCTTTTAGCTGATGATCAATTTAAATGTCCACAGTATTTAAAGAAAAAAGTTATTGCCATTTTAAATGATGATACGGAAAAATCAAATTTAAATGTAGGTATAGCCCGCAAAATAATAATCAAAATTGGATGTAGGGTAATTATTAGACGAAACATTGATGTATCGATCGGATTAGCCAACGGGACTATTGGTGTAATATCCAAAAAGACTTGAATGGAAATATTGCAACTATAAATATTAAATTACATTCTGGTGAAGAACATTCAATATTGCAAGTACAATATAAATTCAATGTCATGGATATCATATTTATAACAAGAAATCAATTTCCTATATGCAATAGAAATGGAATAACAATCCATAAAAGTCATAGATTAAGCTTGGCAAATGTTGTTATAGAAGTTGGTAATGCAATCTTTACTACTGGACAAACCTACGTTGCACTTTCTCGCGTAACTTCGCTTCAAGGATTACATATCATTAATTTAGATCCTTCCAATATAAAATCGAATTTGTCAGCAATATTAGAATACAATAGATTGAGGAATATATCGTCAAGATCTCCCTAAAATCAATATATCATCAAAACCAATTCAATCATTACAGCGAATACGAGATGATAAATGGACTGTTCCAAGAAATGAATTACTAATTCAACAAGAAAATGAAAATGATATTTGGAAAATAAGAGGTTTGCTAAATATTGATAACATTTCGTGCTATGCTAATTCATCATAATAATTCTAATAGAAGCCCAATCAAATTATTTTATTAATTTTTTTAATAATTACACATCTAAATCTAACTTAAACACAGTAGAATTGAGATCATCTGTTCACCGAAAATATAGTGAAATTAAGCAACATAACTCCGCAGAATTTATAATGGATTTGTGCAATAAAGTTGAATTTTTGAAAAATTTAGTAAAATTTAAACAAACTATAGTAAAAAGATGTCTCCTGTGTGAAACAAGAGTCGTTGAAGAAACTACCGAATGTATGCTAACATTAAATTTACTTCATGATAAAAAAACGTATGAATTCCAAGAAATTATTGATTATAATATTGGAAATTGGCAATCTTTTCAATGTGAATGGCATTGTCATAAAAAGAAGAAGCAATTCTATGGAGACAAACAAATAAAGATAGAAGTTAATACTATAAATCAAATTATCATCGCGCAATTGTTAATTTTTGATACATCTATAGCGATGGGAAGATTATTAAAAAACAAAATCTTAAAATAAAATATTTGCAAAAAGCAAACTATTACATTAGCAATAAAGTATACAATGTAATGAGTGCTATATTTCATCATGGATATGATACTGAATCTGGTCATTATACGAATATGGTAAAAAAAGGAAAACGATGGATTAAAATACATAATGAAACCGTAAGTAAACAATCGTGGCCAAATTGTGCAAAAGATGTGCAAAAGGTGAAAAGAAGATATGAAACTTATTAAATAATGGTTATAAATTTTTTCAAATTTTCATTTCTAATTACAATTTTTAGGTTGGATTAGGTACTGGTCTACTGCAATTCGAACCAGACATTTTTCATCAAAATTCATTCATCGTTTTATAATGTCGTATATTCACATAAATTTTTCAATTATACACATTGTATATCTATATTATTTTTAATTATTTAGTTCATAATTAAACGCATTTGAGAAACCAATAAAAATTCAGAAGATTCGTCAAATTTATTGTACAACTCTATCGAAAAACTTACTTTTATAGTATTCTAAGCGTTACAAAATCAGGTACGTAAGCTACTTGCCTGCGTTAAACAATAAAAAATATTTAATTACCAAATACTTGAATACATAGGATACAGTTCATTATTAATTACCAATATATATATAGTCATTGTTGACCGACGCGGTGGCGGAGTGGCGGAGACGCACCTCGGCCGATCACGAAAGTTAAGCAGCACTGAGTGCGGTTCGTACTTGGATGGGTGACACCATTCTTGTGCGGCTTTCGGGATCGGTTAGGTGTTTTTCCACACTTCACAACGTGAGCGGGAGGTGTGAAACATTCGGTTTCGGTGTCAAGGCCTACGCAATGTGACTTTGACACCCAAAAAGAATGTTTCGAATACACCGGCCACCTCGGGTGAGGTTTTCCCTGCTTCACAGGTTTCCCTCATCCACGGGCATAACCCCGGGCGAATGCGAGATGGTGGGGTTTTTAAGGGAGGGATAAAAGCACCCACACATAGGTGGTAGGTGGACACCGTTAAAGTCCCCAGGGGGATAAACGGTAGGAAGTGCCAGGAAAAAGAGTGCACAAAATCAAGAATAGTCATTGTTGAAATGTAAACAATTTGACCATATTCGGCGTATTAATATTTCGTATTATTTTTAAATTCGATGTACGAGACAATGCTATATATTTTCAAAATTATTACTTATATATAAACCTTATGTAGATAAAAAAATTTAAAAAACTTGCACATTTATTAACGTGAATTGCGTAAAATAGTGTTTTATGAGTAAAGTCGTGAAAAATAAACATTTTTAATGGTTCAATGTTAAAAGTAGCCGTTATTTCACTTGCAACTAACCATTTCTTGGTTATTTTGAAAAAATGGTATTATTTTCTATTTAGGTGGGTTCAAATATAGATAGAGCAGCTGATAATGAGGCCGACTAAAAAATCTTTGTCAGTTGTCATATCTTCATTAGAGGCATCTCTGGCAAAGTATTGAAGCAGAAAAATGACTGCATTTTTTTGGCCCATCAAAGCTCAAGGACCACTGTTTTCCATCTCGTGAGAAAATAAAATAATTTTTAGCCAAAAATTACTTTCAGTCACCTTTGCCAACTCATCTTAGATTTCAGTACTTTCGAGAGAGTAAATTGAGTTGGCACTTATTTACACTTTGCCGGTTATTTTACTTTTTTAAAGTATTTTAGCCAGGGATATATAGAAACAATAAAACTGGAAATTTAAAATATTAATATTAAAATAAATACTAATAAAATAAAAATGTAATTTGATAATGTATCGATTATTTATCCCAACATATAATAAATTTACCCCAAATGTTTTTAAATTTTCAATAAAAATTTTTTTTCTTCATGAAATAAAATGTACGAAAATTGCTACACGTCTATAATTTGTTATAAGTACCTCTTATTTATCGAAGCATACATTTTTCTATAATAAATGCATGATTTATTTTTGTTTATTTATAACAATTTAGCAACAAATAAATTTGAAGTATTAGTAGTATAGAATTGTATTTTTAGGTATCAGAAAAGATAAATCATAAAAAAATAATATTTATATTATAAATTTTTACAAATAAAAAAAGAAGATTTGAAAGATGGTCTTTATATATAGGGATAAATATATATTTTGATGGCTTAAATTGTACCAAACTTGTTTTAATACAAGAAAATTGAATAAAAAAAGTAACCATTTGTGTAACAATAGCTAGTTCTAACCTATAGGAAATAACTATCCCTAACTTTTAAACAGTAACGAATATACAAAAATATCTATACCAGAGCAGTAAAACACTATATACATATATTTTTCTAAAAATCGTTGTAACACCCAAAAAATCATGCCTTATCGGCCATTTAGTGTTTAAAAATGATAAAAAGAAATAAAATACAAAACGTCTGCAATTCAAATATTTCTCAAAAATTAATGGAGCACATGCCAGGACACGCACGTAATAAACAAAATTTTAAGCTTTTATTTAATATTTAAAGGTAAATTGAACAAGTGAAAGCAATAGAAACTGTGAAAGTGCTCGTTGAGGAAATATTCGGTTTAAGTAGGATTTCCTCCAAGCCGACGTACTGTACACAGTTACACACACACACACACACACGTATACCTATAAATGTGTATATAAATATCTCACATGACAATTACGTGTAATTATTCCTTAAAACGAAGTCATTTCGTGCACTCAATGTTTCTACGTGACGCGATTTCGAAATTTATGGCTTTTTGTCTCTTTGCTTTTCCCTCTTCTCTCTTTGTGCCCACGCAGATTCCATGTCTATATACGCGTATATATATGTACACGTTTTATTTAATTTGTTTATTAATAGACGGATGTCTCATGCTCATTCGATGAAATTTTTTTCAATTGCTCAAAATTGACTTATCCTGTCTTCTTTTTTTCGTTTTTACATCTTAAAATGAGTTTTCAGAAAATGTCCTTATAATATAAATTGAAACGATTTTGTAAAACGTAAAAGCTAGCAATTTAAAAGAAAAACGGTGAAAAACATTGATTGTGAGTTGTAAGGTATAGCTACTCCTATAACCTCAAAACATGAAAGATGGACAAATTTCTACTATACCTGTCTATCCCCGAAATATTGGAAATTATCAAATTTTTGTTACTCCATTTGTATTAAGAGTTCGACTTTCGTTACATCTTTTATTTTAAAAATGTATAAGTAGATTGAATAATCTTCGCCGAAATTGCTATTATTCCACGCGTTCTGGTACTTATGCTCACTTTTAAAAAAGAAAAAATATATAAGCTAGTATACAAAAATTTAACCTTTTTCTGTTCTATTAATTAAGAGAGGAATTTCCAAGCCAGATCAAAAATTTAAATTTCTCGCATTACAAATGTTTATTTCTTTTTTAATGTTTATTAAATACTTAATTGTTTTGAAACAACCTAACCTTTAAAATTACAAAATTTTGAAGAGAAAATTCAAGTTAATCATGGAGATCGTTGTTAATCGGCCTGCCGATCATCGTAATTGATCTAATGAATTAATAAATGTAATTATTTAACACTTAAAAGAGTTTTAGGTTACAACATGAAGAAAAATAATAATTTATTCGTTTTCTTTTCCAAAAATTGGTATATCTTTGTTTGTTAAAAGAAAAAATTGAAAAAATTCTATACGCGAATCATGAAAGCTGGGGATTCGTAAACATATCAACTACTTAACTTGTGGCAAGTAATATTAGAAATATTAAAAAAATCAGTTGTACTTATCAATCTCGAGCATCTAAATCAAAATCACCCAAAAAAGCGTCTAACAACTCCTATACCTATCCGTTTTTGAATTAAAAAGCAGTGAGAAATAGAAACCAACAACCAATAAACAGTAATTGTCACGCCATTAAAAAAATAAAAATGTGTATCATTTGAAAATTCTACAGAAAGGTACTTAAACTTGAAGCGCGGCTGTAACTTAGAAAGAAAAAGAAAAAGAAAAATAAAAAAAGCAAAGAATTAGAAACAGCGTCTGAAATGCACATTTGAAATAGTTGTATACCCGAGTATAAGCAGATACATATATATATACATATTATATATATATATATCTACTTAAACCACTACTTTCTCTTAAACACCACTATAAAAAAAATTACTCGCAGTATACTTTAAAATACCCTAAGACATACGGATACATACACATGCTTTTTTATTCGACTGCGAGTTGAACACCTTGTTTAAAAAGAAATATATATGTATACACACACACACACACACACACACGAACCTTCGAAAAAAGGAACCCATATACATTCGGAACGCAGCGGTAAGCTTCGAAAATTCAAAGATTTCTAATTGTACCGAGTAAAATAATAACGAGCCCATGATATGTATATATATACTCTGTGCAATAATTTATGTGTATATATATATATATATATATACATAAATTATTACACAGAGTTGTGCGAAAGAGGTTGAAAGAAAAAGGTGTATCTAGCGCTCGGTGATCAAATTCCAACGAAGGACTGTAAACCTATGCTACCACTTGAGTGTGTGCGTGTGTGCGTGTGTGCGTGTGTGCGTGACAATTGCCAAGTGAAAATAAGAGTTTGAGAATTAAGAACGAACGGTTGTACGCGTATATAGTTATATATAAAATACTCGGTGTCAATAACAATAATATAAGGATAAAGTTTTAAAAGAAAGAGTTTCGTAATAGTTTTACTTTGGGCTTTCAAACAATTTTCTCGTTGCGCTCGTTCTTTTTTGCTTTTCGTAAGTAATTCAACACCAACCTAGGTTACATATTTTACGACGTGATGCGAGTAAGTATACGCGTACTACGAGACCTATAACTATATTCCGTTCGTATACCTATATCCAATTTTTCTTCTGTTTCATCCGTACTTGTCTTTTCTCAACAGAGGAGAAATTTTTCGATTCTACATCGATACGTCTATGTACATGGGCACACACACGTACACGTAAATACATACACACCCGTGCACACATACACCCATACAGATTCCGCAATCACGGTAGAGACTTTTGCCGATTTGTATACATGTCTATAATTGTTGGATTATTTTTAACGAGCAAGCTTGGGGAATTACATTAATTTATCGATCCTCTAATCATAGTCTTCTACAACGAGGAAAAAGAGTGCGCGTTCCAGGTGTATTAAATACATTTCGTATGTTCCGTTCGCCGAGATTTTTGGATAGTGCAAATGGAATATTTAATGGTGGTGGTTCTCGTGCTCGATTACAAATGTAATCTCGATATAGTATATACGATTATCATTAATTGACATGCAGGTAATTAATATTGGATAGGATATCCGTCTGCTTTACTCAGGTTTTTTACCTTTTGTTTGACCTGCAGCATTTTGTTACGACTTCTCTGATAGTATTACTTGTCCCTCGTCTTTACCTTTCAAAAATTTCAAAAAACGTCATTACTACGCGGACGACAAAAATATTAATAAAATTTACCCACACGTGAAAATTACGTATTCGAGCTGTTACGGAATTTTTAATGAATATTGAGAATCACGTATTCACCACGCAAGATCTACCAGTTTTTTATGCGATTCTCTCCGAATTTCGACCACACTGATACTACAATTTTTAGTAAGATATTCAATAATTTTTAGAATATACTTTATCATAATCATGTTTATTCAAATTTCCCGCGTTTGTACATTTTATATTTTTAAGGGGGTTCCATACTCAATTTTTGATGTTTAATTAATAAATAAATAAAAGAGTATGTGAAAAAATAAGAGAAGTGGCGCTTTCGTTTATCGATGATCTAACAGTGTGCTGAATTTTAGATCAAAAAAATATTATTGCGTTTTCAGGAAAAGTCCTACCAACAAGTATCAAATCTTTCCATCTCGTTGAGGTTAGTTTCACATTTTTGGTAAGACTTCTCAAAATCGCAATAATATATCAGTTTCAAATTCAGCACATAATTAGATTATTGACAAACAAAGGCGCAGCTCTTATTTTCTTTTTCACATACTCTTTTACTTACAAATGTAATACTCCATGAATTGCATATGAACTATAGACACTCTTGTTTGACTCTTGTTTGACATTTTTTAACAAATTAATCAAAAATCCCTTAATCATATATTTTATCATATGTTTTTTTACAACAAAAACTGTAGTTTAAATAAACAATCCATGCAAGTAAATGCAGATTCGGTATTCTAGTATTGGTAAATAATGTTTGATATTCTGTTTCCTTTATATAGTTTTCACGTAAAAAATTTAATACATAAAAAACCTTGTAAAACTTTGTAAAACAATTATTTTTCAAATATATTTCCATTGACAAGAGTAAAATAATATATATTTCCAATTAAATGCAATACTTTGAACGCGGGAAATTTGAATATATTTCGATTTATCTCAATATTCCACGAACAGAGGATCGCAATGATGAGATTGTGAAGATTGATAATTGAGTTGCAGTACCGGTTAACAAACAAAACGCAACTTGAATCTGAATTCTTAAAAGCGAAGGTCGAGCAGAGCATACGATATGTTCACGTTTACACCTTTTTCAATCCATTAAATTACCCTATATTAAAATAAAACTAGACAGTTCCCACTGTAAATCTTGTGGATCGATCAACAGGAAAAAATTCATCAGAATAAAAGTGAAACAAGATGAAAAAAAAGGAAAGAAAAATTGCGAAGAAGATGAAGATAAGAACTTGACGGTAAAACATCTTCACTTTTACCTTCACTGGAATTATTCGTTTACGGGTCGAGAAAGAGAGAGAGAGAGAGAGAGAGAGACCAAGTCGATCCCGTCCGAGGTCCTATTATAACATTCTCGACTATCCACATTGAATTTAATTAGAAGTTCACGCTCCACGTGATCCACCGTTCACATTTAGAAAGTTGTGTATATCGGTTTCCGGAATGAAGCTACCTAAACTGACCAAGATACCGTTTTGTTATTTTTTCTTTTCTTTTCTTTTCTTTTCTTTTTCATTCCCCTCCCAGAAGTAGCGATTTGTCAGATTTTTGGATTGATTGGTGACGCAACATCGTGATGTACTTTCCTTCTCTTCGGTCAAGATTTACAGATTATTGAAAGGAACTTATAAAACTGCTAGAGAAACAGATACTATAATTTTGTTTAATTTTCTAAAGGGCTTATTAATAAAGGACTCTCTATACCAATTTCTGATCGGTATTCAAATATAAATCATATTCAATTAATTCCAATTCATCATCAACGGGATATAATTCCCAAAAACAAACAAAAATTGATTATTGCTTTATTAAACGAGGTATTCAATTTATCGATAAAAAATGCTTTGTAAATTTGTTAATAATAATTGAATAAATAATTTTCGGTCGGTAATTATTGATCTGAAAAAGCATGAATTTTCAATGCAAAAATCAGAATTAAATTACGGATCTAAAAATCTGAAAAAATTTGAATATACTGTTCAAAACATGCCTAAGGGCATAGCGTTCACGATTTTTTCAAAAATTTATTCTTTTGTTTATAAAGAAATATTAAAAATGCCCATTTTCTGAGTCCGACATCCCCTTAACTTTTTGATATGTATATACTCGTTGGGTCAGAAATTGAATACGATACGATACCTGAAGAATTCTTTATGAACTCTCGACTGTCAGAGGACGTAAACAATACTTTTAGATTTACTTGGTACGTAGTAACATTTGTACATTAGAATAAGATGAAGAAAAAATAAAGTAATTAATTAACAGCTGTTATATAATCGAAAATGAACGACCAAATTAACCGAATGTGAGAAGGGATTGCATATTTTTTTTAATCATTAAGCAATGTTTATAATCGTTTATCATTAATAGTGCTGCTTGATGAAACCTGAGAAAAGAAAACGCAACAATAAATATAAACAACTCATAATTCCAAAAATCATTTTCCGATACCGATATTCTAAAAAAAACATACTTTACCATAAAACGATATAACCTTTTTTTCGTTAAAATGCACATTTTCTATACACGCGTTCTGCACTGAGGGAAACGTGACAGTACAGTTTAACATTTTAACCCTTTAACCGTAAAAGGAGAACAGCTACTTTCGTACGTATATATGAATTATTAAAAAAAATTTATAAAAGTTGACATAACGCCCTAAACTCTCTTTTAGTTTATTCAAGTATCATTGTTTTGTGGATTTTGACAGGCCGGGTTGTCCTTTAGGATGCGCATGCATCTACACGGAGAGAAATTTCATAGTAAAAATTACTGTTTTTTCGAGTAACTAGGGGACATACTTAAATCTATTTGAAATTTCCTAACATTATTAACAATTTTTACTTTTTAAAGCAGTAAAAAGTATTATACCTGATAAACAAATGACTTATGCATACATTTTTACTTTTTAAAACAGTAAAAATTGTTAATAATGTTAGGAAATTTCAAATAGATTTAAGTATGTCCCCTAGTTACTCGAAAAAACAGTAATTTTTACTATGAAATTTCTCTCCGTGTATATCTCCGCATATATCTCCGAAATCGCAAACCAAACGATCAAATATATTATTAATGAAAATACTCAATAGTTCGCTTCAGAATGATAATAACAATCGAACAATCGGTATATAAAATCGAGACGAGGCGTCTCTTTACGAGGATGAAAAGATCGTGCAACGAGCCATATAATTTGATCTCGCGAAATTCCCGCGCTTACACGCACATGCGCGCGCTAGATAAATTTCCCATTGGAATGTAGATCAAATTTCAAAATCGAATTCTTTCGCGCGAATCACGCAACTCCCGCTCTCTGACATAACACACAATGAGATATACCTTACATCACCGATCAACTGCCTGTCCTCTCTCTCTATCTATCTATCTTGCGTCTGACGTGGGTGTAATACATAGTTATATATATATGTGTGTGTGTGTGTGTGTGTGTGTGACAAAGAGGCCGAAATAGTAAACCGTAACAAGTACACAAGAAACGAGGGTGAGACGAAAAATTGTAACGTCTCTGTCTCTCTCTCTCTCTCTCTCTCTCTCTCTCTGTCAGTGAGTCTTTCGGCGTGTGTTGGTGTGTCGGTGTGTCGGTGTGACTTTCACTCACCCGTTTGCCACGATGCTGTCGTCCACGTTCTCCCGCCGTCGGCGCAGCTTTCGAGTCTCCTCCACCGTTTTGCCGGTTTTTCTTCCAAGTCGATTGTTCTCGCTCCTCGGATAGATCTATCTCGTAGAATTTTGATCCTCACTCAACAGTTCCATGTTTACTCTTCTCCTTCTCCTCTTGCTCCTCCTGCTCCCCCTTCTCCTCCTTCTCCTACTTCCCCCAGTGGTCGGATGCGTGGATGACAATTTTTGCCTAATTCCCGTTAGATATTTGCATTTTCTCCCTCTACCGATGTATATATTGGCGTGAAAGGGAAGTGCCTCGCCTCGCCTTTCTTCATCACTCCCTCCGGTACACGCGTAAACAAACTCAAGTCGATGGTATACTTATTTATTAAGAAAAAAGGGGGTAGGGGGTGAAACTCACGCACTCGCGCACAATAACGAGGGCTCAAAGGACCGAATCGGTCAGTGCGATCAGTGGATACTGGGTCTACGTACACGCGCGACGATGCTTCCCCTCTCTCCCTCCGACTCTCGGTCTCTCTGGTACAGTTGGGTTCGCCAACCTTCCTGTTAGAAGGTGATTGGAAGACTGAAAGCGGTAGCAACCTCGACTCGCCGTGAATGCGTCCCTCCAGCGAACGCGTAGCTATTACCTCTTTCTCTTCCTTGTGACTGGTCGACGTCTGTAACATGTGTGTGTGTACACCTATAGGCGCACACACACACACACATACTTACCTCTGACGTGTATCCTTCGATCCTCTCTCGACTGCACCACGGGCTTCCTTCTCTCTTACTCTCTTTTACTTATTTTTATCATTATCCTCGTATTCCATCTCTTATCCCTCTCTTTATTTATTACACCGAGATCTCTATACAACGACGATGATTTAGAGCCAGAATCTACTTTGGCCATTTTGTCTTTTGGCTTCATCATTTTCATTTCGTTTTTTTCTTCTTTTTCTTCTTCTTCTTCTTCTTTATTCTCTTTTTTCAACACTATATCATCTAATTGATGATTATATTTTAACTCTTGCGCTCTAACCACCGATTCATCATTTTCACTATTTTATAAAGAACACACTCTAAATTTGAATAAACAATCATAAAAATAATAAAAATTGTCTATCGCCGGTTAGAGCACATCGGTTAAAATGTAATCATCAATTTGAGTTGGAATATATTACAGTTTTAAATACACAATTTAATTGTAAAACATTAATTATTTCAGAATTTATCCTTTTTAAATGTAATAAAAATCTGGCCAAAATTTTAATAAGGGATTCTGACAGCAGAAAATCTTACGTCAAAATGTCTAGAAGCAAAATTTTTTTTTAACACGCACGAATTTCGCGTTTTTGCGCTCTAAAAATAGGGCCTAAAGTATCCCTTTAGCAACCGGCGGGCGCAAAAGTACTTTAGCGCTGCCGAGATTCAACAAACAAGAAAGATTCATTATCTTATCTGCTCCCTAAATTTAGCGATTTAGATATTTATTTAGATATTGGTGTGTGTATAATATTAAGCTCCATAAAAAGTTTCTGCAATTGAAAGTACTGAAATCAAAATAGTAACGGCAAGTATTTTATAGATGTCAACAGAAATTTTTTATTTATTTATTAAATATTCCACGTTGACTTTGTGCCTCTAGACAGTATACTTTATATAAAACACCTTCTACGAAGATATTTATGTTTATCAAAGAAGCTATAATATATAAGTTATTATGATGATTCAAGGTTACTTATTCGATAAATTAACAATAATTTGAAAAAGCGTGTATTATTAAACAACTATTCTCTTCACTTTTCGTCATATTTTGAGCATAGATTATATTTGCAATAACATTCTGAAAAAAAGGAGTAAAAGTTTTTTTTTAATTAATACTGGTGTTTTTTGTAGTATTTAAATTGGTTTCGTCATTTTTCCTTTAAATCTGACCAAATATTTGACCAGGGATTCTAAAACAGCACAAAATTCTACATCAGAGTATGTGAAAGCAAAATTTTTTCAATGCCAATAACAAAAATCATCGTATTGTCAAGTCGCTAAAAAATTTGTACGCTTCAGCGCAGAAGTGAGATATTTTTTTCGTGTTATTCCTATAAACTATGTTCAAAATAATTTTTTAGCTTTACCTATTGATTAATGAAATCCATCTATTTTTAATTTATATTTTGTGATTATTAAAACTTAAAAATGTCTTAGCAATGAATGTCTTAGCCTGAATGTTTTAGCAATATATCCAAAATTTTCTAAATTTTTAAATTGATTATTTAAAATGATAATGTTTGAGTTGAAAGTTTATGACTTATTTACTAATAATTAGCATCTAAAAAATGTTTACTCAATTATTATTAAAAAAATTATTATTTCTTAAAAAATCAAAACGCTATGCCCTTGTTTTTGTTTTAAGCTACCTGTTATGAATTTTTGTAGATTTTTAATGTATTAATTATAATATTTATGTTGAAAGGTGTAGATCCGTATAATTTGGATCTGACATTTCGTTCAGGAAAATTCAGTTAAATGTCCTTTAAAGAAAGAAGAAAGTGGAAC
This sequence comes from Theocolax elegans, assembly GCA_026168455.1. Lineage (NCBI taxonomy): Eukaryota > Metazoa > Arthropoda > Insecta > Hymenoptera > Cerocephalidae > Theocolax > Theocolax elegans. Next base: position 88,663,755 of record CM047428.1, on the reverse strand, counting down.
TATTGCTCTATTGAAAAGTATAAACTAATATAATCTAAATGGACTTCCCAGTTACTCGAGTTAATATTGTACTATTTATTTCCAATCACTGGAGCTATAGTGAATTTCACCATGTTTAAACAAAATCTTGTAACATGTATGCCCTATCTACATAACTTGTGGTTTTATTGGTTTCATCATAAAATATTTTAACAAATTCTGGATGTCCAACGTACCAAAATTTTAAATTACACATTTGTGGACTTTGTGTGACTTTGACTGCAATGTGCAAAGCATTGTATCGACAACCTTCCTATGATTATAAAAAATTTAAAAAATTAATTTATTAATCAGAATAATTCAGAAAATTTAAATTAATAAAAAATTTGTCACAATAAATGAATGTTGAATACTTTATACTTTGATATAAAACTATAACCAAACAAAATGCATGTCAACAGAGAGTACTGAGCTGACAGTAGCAGTATAACATAGCGCCCTCTTGCTGCCACATCTAAACTAAATGTCCTGCCAATCGTTGGGACCTCTGTACGCGTTTGTTGACCGGCTAACGCGCAAAGCTGTCTTTCTATCTCACACATCTCCCTTATCGCAATCTCTTTTCGCTTTCTATAGACATATATATACATAGGAAGACGAAAAAAGGGAAGAAGAAAAAATTCGAGAAAAGGAATTCAGCAAGCAATATCTTTGGCATCGATTTTCTTGAACATGCGTGAATGAATTCGGACAAAACTTGTTGTACAGTGAGGGTTAGCAATAAGGAAAGTAATTCGTGGCCAATAGCACAAAATAAATAACTAATATTGAAGTGGTTAAAAAGTAAAAATCTGGGGGGGGGGCTAATTAGCTGTATATAATGGCTCTCGCGCCTATACTTGCGTCAGGCGCTATTGCACCTTTTGATAGTATAAATAAAGAAGGGGATAGACACACACACACACACACACACACACACACACACACACACACACACACACACACACACACACACATACCCGTGCCGAGTTTGCTGGTCCCGCATCGTGGCGTCTCCCCAGGTGGTGGATAGGGGAATGCTTTCCAGATATGGATGGTACCGAAAAAATCAAATATTCGAGGCGAACCAAAACCAGATAGGGGAAGGCACCCCGAAATTAAACCAAGTATGGATAGTGAGCTGAAAACAACACTACCCCAAGCGGGCATGGCAATCCTGTCAAATCCCGCCACTGATTCCGATCGGGTGAAAGCCCCGGTGGTCAGTGCTGGTCCCACGGATTTTGGGGGGGACCAAACTCACACCGTGAAAATGGTAAGTGCGCGGAGGTTGGTCACTCGGCCTCTAGCATCTAATGCTACGTGTGACCTGCCCTCGACTGGGATGTCGAGTGACGCTGACAGAGCTTTTCTCCGTCTGCGTGAGAAATAGGCACCCTGGTGGAGTTTGTTTTAACAAGAACAACATCCACAAAGCTGAAGAGTATGGCGAGAGCAACCAGACTTATTTACTAATAATTAGCATCTAAAAAATGTTTACTCAATTATTATTAAAAAAATTATTATTTCTTAAAAATCAAAACGCTATGCCCTTGTTTTTGTTTTAAGCTACCTGTTATGAATTTTGTAGATTTTTATGTATTAATTATAATATTTATGTTGAAAGGTGTAGATCCGTATAATTTGGATCTGACATTTCGTTCAGGAAAATTCAGTTAAATGTCCTTTAAAGAAAGAAGAAAGTGGAACTATTGCTCATTGAAAAGTATAAACTAATATAATCTAATGGACTTCCCAGTTACTCGAGTTAATATTGTACTATTTATTTCCAATCACTGGAGCTATAGTGAATTTCACCATGTTTAAACAAATCTTGTAACATGTATGCCCTATCTACATAACTTGTGGTTTTATTGGTTTCATCATAAAATATTTTAACAAATTCTGGATGTCCAACGTACCAAAATTTTAAATTACACATTTGTGGACTTTGTGTGACTTTGACTGCAATGTGCAAAGCATTGTATCGACAACCTTCCTATGATTATAAAAATTTAAAAATTAATTTATTAATCAGAATAATTCAGAAAATTTAAATTAATAAAAAATTTGTCACAATAAATGAATGTTGAATACTTTATACTTTGATATAAAACTATAACCAAACAAAATGCATGTCAACAGAGAGTACTGAGCTGACAGTAGCAGTATAACATAGCGCCCTCTTGCTGCCACATCTAAACTAAATGTCCTGCCAATCGTTGGGACCTCTGTACGCGTTTGTTGACCGGCTAACGCGCAAAGCTGTCTTTCTATCTCACACATCTCCCTTATCGCAATCTCTTTTCGCTTTCTATAGACATATATATACATAGGAAGACGAAAAAAGGGAAGAAGAAAAAATTCGAGAAAAGGAATTCAGCAAGCAATATCTTTGGCATCGATTTTCTTGAACATGCGTGAATGAATTCGGACAAAACTTGTTGTACAGTGAGGGTTAGCAATAAGGAAAGTAATTCGTGGCCAATAGCACAAAATAAATAACTAATATTGAAGTGGTTAAAAAGTAAAATCTGGGGGGGGGCTAATTAGCTGTATATAATGGCTCTCGCGCCTATACTTGCGTCAGGCGCTATTGCACCTTTTGATAGTATAAATAAAGAAGGGGATAGACACACACACACACACACACACACACACACACACACACACACACACACACACACACACACACATACCCGTGCCGAGTTTGCTGGTCCCGCATCGTGGCGTCTCCCCAGGTGGTGGATAGGGGAATGCTTTCCAGATATGGATGGTACCGAAAAAATCAAATATTCGAGGCGAACCAAAACCAGATAGGGGAAGGCACCCCGAAATTAAACCAAGTATGGATAGATGAGCTGAAAACAACACTACCCCAAGCGGGCATGGCAATCCTGTCAAATCCCGCCACTGATTCCGATCGGGTGAAAGCCCCGGTGGTCAGTGCTGGTCCCACGGATTTTGGGGGGGACCAAACTCACACCGTGAAAATGGTAAGTGCCGCGGAGGTTGGTCACTCGGCCTCTAGCATCTAATGCTACGTGTGACCTGCCCTCGACTGGGATGTCGAGTGACGCTGACAGAGCTTTTCTCCGTCTGCGTGAGAAAATAGGCACCCTGGTGGAGTTTGTTTTTAACAAGAACAACATCCACAAAGCGCTGAAGAGTATGGCAAGAGCAACCAGCAGAGCTCTCAATGAATACGCGCGGGTGAACTGTGCTGTGTGTCCGACAGCGCCGAAAATGCGCGTAGGGATGGAACGTGCCAAACGTCGCCCATCTTTCGCGCTGAATAGCGTCAAAGGAGGCCGGTGGAAAGGGAAAAGCCCTCACCACCTCAGCAACCCCCGGAAAAACGGAAGAAGGGGTCGAAGCAGCCCACTAACAAAAATGGGCCAGCAGATGCTTTGCCATCCGTTCCTAAGACGGGTAGGAACCAGTCAAAGGTCCCTGACTGGGCCACAGTAGTGAAAAAGGGCAAGAAGAAGAAGATGAAGAACAGCCAGCCGAAGCAGCATGAAGAACAGCAGAAACGTGTCAGCAAACCGGCCAAAGGCACGGCAGAGCCTAAGGCCGGAGTAAGACCCCCACGCCCAGATGCCATCAAGATCAAGACATCTAGCGGGGGCTCTTCCTACGCTGACATTCTCCGGAAGGTCAAGGCTGCACCGGAACTAAAGGCACTAGGAGAACGGGTTACGCGTATCAGGCGCACCAGGGCTGGAGAGCTCCTCCTCGAACTGGGGCGACCCGGAACGGAAACGGCGGAGCTGAGGACAGTGTCCACCCTGAGTGGGTCAGCAGAGGTCCAGCTGCTGACTCACAAAGTGTCCATCACCATCAGGGACATGGACGAGTCCACGACAACAACGGTGATGGCCGCAGCGATTACGGCAAAAATCGGGCCAAATATGGTATCCCCGGATAATATTAAAACCAGGGGGTCCTACAGTGGCACCCTAGCTGCGACCATCCAGCTTCCGGCAGTAGCTGCCAAAAAACTGCTGCAAGACGGGAAGCTCCGGATCGGATGGGTCAATTGCAGAGTTCGACTGCGAGAGGTATCCTCGCGCTGCTACCGATGCCACGAATCGGGACACATCGCGAGGGAGTGCAAGAGCGCAGTCGACCGGTCAGCGCAATGCTATCGGTGCGGCCAAGAGGGCCACAAAGCAGTGGACTGCGAGGCCAAAGCCAAGACCTCGCATGAAACCACTGCGCTGTGGCCCAGGACCTGCTGTCCCAGCTGGTCAGTGAGGGTTAGCAATAAGGAAAGTAATTCGTGGCCAATAGCACAAAATAAATAACTAATATTGAAGTGGTTAAAAAGTAAAAATCTGGGGGGGGGGCTAATTAGCTGTATATAATGGCTCTCGCGCCTATACTTGCGTCAGGCGCTATTGCACCTTTTGATAGTATAAATAAAGAAGGGGATAGACACACACACACACACACACCACACACACACACACACACACACACACACACACACACACATACCCGTGCCGGTTTGCTGGTCCCGCATCGTGGCGTCTCCCCAGGTGGTGGATAGGGGAATGCTTTCCAGATATGGATGGTACCGAAAAAATCAAATATTCGGGCGAACCAAAACCAGATAGGGGAAGGCACCCCGAAATTAAACCAAGTATGGATAGTGAGCTGAAAACAACACTACCCCAAGCGGGCATGGCAATCCTGTCAAATCCCGCCACTGATTCCGATCGGGTGAAAGCCCCGGTGGTCAGTGCTGGTCCCACGGATTTTGGGGGGGACCAAACTCACACCGTGAAAATGGTAAGTGCTGCGGAGGTTGGTCACTCGGCCTCTAGCATCTAATGCTACGTGTGACCTGCCCTCGACTGGGATGTCGAGTGACGCTGACAGAGCTTTTCTCCGTCTGCGTGAGAAAATAGGCACCCTGGTGGAGTTTGTTTTTAACAAGAACAACATCCACAAAGCGCTGAAGAGTATGGCGAGAGCAACCAGCAGAGCTCTCAATGAATACGCGCGGGTGAACTGTGCTGTGTGTCGACAGCGCCGAAAATGCGCGTAGGGATGGAACGTGCCAAACGTCGCCCATCTTCGCGCTGAAGAGCGTCAAAGGAGGCCGGTGGAAAGGGAAAAGCCCTCACCACCTCAGCAACCCCCGGAAAAAGGAAGAAGGGGTCGAAGCAGCCCACTAACAAAAATGGGCCAGCAGATGCTTTGCCATCCGTTCCTAAGACGGTAGGAACCAGTCAAAGTCCCTGACTGGGCCACAGTAGTGAAAAAGGGCAAGAAGAAGAAGATGAAGAACAGCCAGCCGAAGCAGCATGAAGAACAGCAGAAACGTGCCAGCAAACCGGCCAAAGGCACGGCAGAGCCTAAGGCCGGAGTAAGACCCCCACGCCCAGATGCCATCAAGATCAAGACATCTAGCGGGGGCTCTTCCTACGCTGACATTCTCCGGAAGGTCAAGGCTGCACCGGAACTAAAGGCACTAGGAGAACGGGTCACGCGTATCAGGCGCACCAGGGCTGGAGAGCTCCTCCTCGAACTGGGGCGACCCGGAACGGAAACGGCGGAGCTGAGGACAGTGTCCACCCTGAGTGGGTCAGCAGAGGTCCAGCTGCTGACTCACAAAGTGTCCATCACCATCAGGGACATGGACGAGTCCACGACAACAACGGTGATGGCCGCAGCGATTACGGCAAAAATCGGGCCAAATATGGTATCCCCGGATAATATTAAAACCAGGGGGTCCTACAGTGGCACCCTAGCTGCGACCATCCAGCTTCCGGCAGTAGCTGCCAAAAAACTGCTGCAAGACGGGAAGCTCCGGATCGGATGGGTTAATTGCAGAGTTCGACTGCGAGAGGTATCCTCGCGCTGCTACCGATGCCACGAATCGGGACACATCGCGAGGGAGTGCAAGAGCGCAGTCGACCGGTCAGCGCAATGCTATCGGTGCGGCCAAGAGGGCCACAAAGCAGTGGACTGCGAGGCCAAAGCCAAGACCTCGCATGCAACCACTGCGCTGTGGCCCAGGACCTGCTGTCCCAGCTGGTCAGAGAGGAGAGAGTGGACGTAGCGATCATCAGCGAGGAGTTCCGGGATCTCGAGAAGTCGAACTGGGTAAGGGATGCCACGGGCAAGGCGGCCATCTGGGTATGTGGAAATATACACATCTCCAGAAAGATGGTCGCCCCCCTTCCCAGCTTCACCTGGGTGGAGGTGGCGGGGGTACGCATGTACAGCTGCTACTTCCCGCCCAGCGATTCCACCGAGGTCTTTGCGAGATCTCTGGATGCAGTCGTCACCAGTGCTCGGTCCTCACGGCTACCGGTCGCAATCGGTGGGGACTTTAATGCTTGGGCGACAGACTGGGGCAGCGCCAAGACCAACGCGCGTGGTCGCGCACTTCTCGAGGCGTTCGCTCTACTGGGGCTGGAGATCGCTAACACAGGGACAACCTTGACTTTCACCAAAGCCGGCAAGTCGTCCATAGTCGACCTCACCTTCGTCGATCCTAGATTGATGGGGGGAGGGGGACTCGGCTGAAAAGTTAGCGATCGTTACACGGGTAGTGACCACCAAGCACTCGTGTACCAGCTCCAGCTGACCAGCGGGAGGACAAAGAGAGCAGGAAGAAGAGCAAGAGAGAGATGGGCACCAGCCACGTTTGATCGTGAGACGTTCCTCTGCTCCCTTGAGGGGGCAAAAGTGGAGGGAACCGCCGAAGAAAAAGCACGAGGTCTCACGAATGCTCTAACAGCGGCTTGCGATGCCTCTATGGCCGTGAAGTTTAACCCTCGCGGCCGCCCACCAATAATCTGGTGGAGTGAGGACATCGCAGAAAAGAGACGTGAGTGCCTGCGTACCAGAAGGCTGCACCAAAGAGTGAGGGGAACACCGCGGTTCCAAGATTGTTCCGCAGAATACGAACAAAAGCGGAGGGATCTCAAGGTGGCCATCAAGGCTGCCAAGAGAAGGTGTTGGCGGGAGCTCTGTGAGGAGGTGGACCACGACCCCTGGGGCAGACCGTATAAAACGGTTATGAATAAGATCAACCCCGGGGGCGCTGTTGCACCCACCGAATCAGTTTTTCTGGACGGAGTCGTCCGCCACCTGTTTCCAGAACATCGGAAAAGGGCAGCAGAGACGGGCCCGATGGCCACCATTGGTGCAGCCGAGTCGCCAGACATTAGTGAAGCCGAACTAAGGATGGCCGCTAAAGGTATTTCCGTACGTAAAGCCCCAGGGCCTGATGGAATACCTGGCCTGGCCGTCAAGACAGCGGCGATGAGTGCTCCGGGCTTGTTCCTGGACGCATTCAACGCATGCATAAGAGAAGGTTGCTTCCCGGCCCAGTGGAAGACGCAGAGGCTGGTACTCCTACCGAAGGGAAACAAACCCCCGGAGGAGCCATCATCTTACCGCCCGCTCTGTCTACTGGACATAGTCGGGAAGCTCCTGGAGAGGGGTGATCTGCGCCAGGCTCGCAGCGGCCATCGGTCGGACCGGAGACCTCTCCGACAACCAGTTCGGCTTCCGAAAGGGTCGATCGACCATGGACGCTGTAGGCAGAGTTGTTGGTATAGCCACAAACGCCATCAATGCTGGTCGGAGTGCAAGGCGGATGTGTGCCATCATCACCTTGGACATCCGGAATGCCTTCAACTCTGCCAGATGGGACGACATCATGCTGTCCCTGCAGCACTTCCAAGTGCCACTCTATCTCAGGAGGTCACCTCGAGTTACCTGACTGACCGTACTCTGCTCTACGACACCGACGACGGTGTGCACTCCCACATCACGGGAGGCGTGCCGCAGGGTTCGGTCATTGGGCCCCTACTCTGGAACGTTGTCTATGACGGCCTGCTTAGGCAGCAACTTCCGGAGGGTGTCTCGATGGTGGCTTTCGCGGACGACGTGGCGCTAGTGGTGGTCGCCAAGACCAACGCGCGTGGTCGCGCACTTCTCGAGGCGTTCGCTCTACTGGGGCTGGAGATCGCTAACACAGGGACAACCGACTTTCACCAAAGCCGGCAAGTCGTCCATAGTCGACCTCACCTTCGTCGATCCTAGATTGATGGGGGGAGGGGGACTCGGCTGGAAAGTTAGCGATCGTTACACGGGTAGTGACCACCAAGCACTCGTGTACCAGCTCCAGCTGACCAGCGGGAGGACAAAGAGAGCAGGAAGAGAGCAAGAGAGAGATGGGCACCAGCCACGTTTGATCGTGAGACGTTCCTCTGCTCCCTTGAGGGGGCAAAAGTGGAGGGAACCGCCGAAGAAAAAGCACGAGGCCTCACGAATGCCCTAACAGCGGCTTGCGATGCCTCTATGGCCGTGAAGTTTAACCCTCGCGGCCGCCCACCGATAATCTGGTGGAGTGAGGACATCGCAGAAAAGAGACGTGAGTGCCTGCGTGCCAGAAGGCTGCACCAAAGAGCGAGGGGAACACCGCGGTTCCAAGATCGTTCCGCAGAATACGAACAAAAGCGGAGGGATCTCAAGGTGGCCATCAAGGCTGCCAAGAGAAGGTGTTGGCGGGAGCTCTGTGAGGAGGTGGACCACGACCCCTGGGGCAGACCGTATAAAACGGTTATGAATAAGATCAACCCCGGGGGCGCTGTTGCACCCACCGACCCAGTTTTTCTGGACGGAGTCGTCCGCCACCTGTTTCCAGAACATCGGAAAAGGGCAGCAGAGACGGGCCTGATGGCCACCATTGGTGCAGCCGAGTCGCCAGACATTAGTGAAGCCGAACTGAGGATGGCCGCTAAAGGTATTTCCGTACGTAAAGCCCCAGGGCCTGACGGAATACCTGGCCTGGCCGTCAAGACAGCGGCGATGAGTGCTCCGGGCTTGTTCCTGGACGCATTCAACGCATGCATAAGAGAAGGTTGCTTCCCGGCCCAGTGGAAGACGCAGAGGCTGGTACTCCTACCGAAGGGAAACAAACCCCCGGAGGAGCCATCATCTTACCGCCCGCTCTGTCTACTGGATATAGTCGGGAAGCTCCTGGAGCGGGTGATCTGCGCCAGGCTCGCAGCGGCCATCCAGTTCGGCTTCCGAAAGGGTCGATCGACCATGGACGCTGTAGGCAGAGTTGTTGGTATAGCCACAAACGCCATCAATGCTGGTCGGAGTGCAAGGCGGATGTGTGCCATCATCACCTTGGACATCAGGAATGCCTTCAACTCTGCCAGATGGGACGACATCATGCTGTCCCTGCAGCACTTCCATGTGCCACTCTATCTCAGGAGGTCACCTCGAGTTACCTGACTGACCGTACTCTGCTCTACGACACGACGACGGTGTGCACTCCCAACATCACGGGAGGCGTGCCGCAGGGTTCGGTCATTGGGCCCCTACTCTGGAACGTTGTCTATGACGGCCTGCTTAGGCAGCAACTTCCGGAGGGTGTCTCGATGGTGGCTTTCGCGGACGACGTGGCGCTAGTGGTGGTCGCAAAGAGTGTCGAAGAGATCGAAATCTCGGAGACGTCTCTATAGAAGTGGTCGCCACTTGGTTGAGAGACCACTGACTTAGGTCTGGCGGCGGAAAAAAACGGTGCTCATCTCTCGCACAAAAAAGGGAGAGGACCCGCCACCTTCACGTAGGGTTAGAACGGATACGGTCGTGAAAACGTTGAAGCATTTGAGGGGTCACACTAGACGCGCGGCTGTCGTTCAAACACCATCTCTCGCAAACGCAGGCTCAAAGGCGGCAAAGGTGGCCCGTGCGCTGGCGGCATCATGCCCAACATCGGGGACCCCAGCAACCGCGAAGGTCCCTCCTTGCCTCGGTGGTGAGCTCCGTAATTTTATACGGAGCTCCTATCTGGGCTGATGCCCATGAACAGGGCACAAAACTTTGGTGCTCCGTGTCAGAGAGCCTGCAGGATAGCTGCTCTAGGGTGGCCCTGGCGTACCGAACCGTATCTAACATTGCGCCTCTCGTGATCGGGGGACCGCCCTCCTTCGACCGTCCTGGCAGCCGAGAGAGCTGAAAGACACCGTGAGGGTGGGCGACGCGTAGAAGAGAATCGCTGCCATAACCGATGGTCATTGCGGACCGTAGAGGAGTGGCAGCGGAGATGGGACTCAGCCAGGGACGGCCGCTGGACGAGCAGGAAACACGGCTTCGTCAGTTTCCAGCTTACCCAGGTGTTGACCGGGCACGGATGCTTCCGTAGCTACCTATTTCGTATAGGGGTCTACGGCAGCGCAGAGTGCCCGGCTTGTCAGGGGTGGACGAAGACGTGGAACACGTCCTCCTACGGTGTCCTCGTTTCAGGGAGGAACGGGACCAGTTTCAAATCACTTGGAGCGGTCCCCTCACCCCTGAGGGCATCGGGGCGTGCCTGCTTGGCTCCCAGGAGGGATGGAACGCGGTAGTGACCCTCTGTACGTCCGTAGTGGACAGACTGGGTCTCATCAGAAGCGAAGAGGAGAGAAGAGTTGCGATAGCAACATTAGTGGGCTAACCTAGCCGTTGCCTCCCCCGCGAAGTAATGCCTTGCGGCGGTTTCCGCGGGGGAATAAAGGTAAGAAAAGAGGTGGAGTTTTAGTGGGTATGCCTATCGACATCTTCGGTAGGAGAGTCCCACACACGGGGAGCCTCGCATGGCTCCAGTCATGGTGCATTAAGCATTTCTCCACCTCTTCGGAAAAAAACACACACACGCATTCAACGCATGCATAAGAGAAGGTTGCTTCCCGGCCCAGTGGAAGACGCAGAGGCTGGTACTCCTACCGAAGGGAAACAAACCCCCGGAGGAGCCATCATCTTACCGCCCGCTCTGTCTACTGGACATAGTCGGGAAGCTCCTGGAGAGGGTGATCTGCGCCAGGCTCGCAGCGGCCATCGGTCGGGCCGGAGACCTCTCCGACAACCAGTTCGGCTTCCGAAAGGGTCGATCGACCATGGACGCTGTAGGCAGAGTTGTTGGTATAGCCACAAACGCCATCAATGCTGGTCGGAGTGCAAGGCGGATGTGTGCCATCATAACCTTGGATATCCGGAATGCCTTCAACTCTGCCAGATGGGACGACATCATGCTGTCCCTGCAGCACTTCCAAGTGCCACTCTATCTCAGGAAGGCACCTCGAGTTACCTGACTGACCGTACTCTGCTCTACGACACTGACGACGGTGTGCACTCCCACATCACGGGAGGCGTGCCGCAGGGTTCGGTCATTGGGCCCCTACTCTGGAACGTTGTCTATGACGGCCTGCTTAGGCAGCAACTTCCGGAGGGTGTCTCGATGGTAGCTTTCGCGGACGACGTGGCGCTAGTGGTGGTCGCAAGGAGTGTCGAAGAGATCGAATATCTCGGAGACGTCTCTATAGAAGTGGTCGCCACTTGGTTGAGAGACCACGGACTTAGTCTGGCGGCGGAAAAAACGGTGCTCATCTCTCGCACAAAAAAGGAGAGGACCGCCACCTTCACGGTAGGTGTAGAACGGATACGGTCGGTGAAAACGTTGAAGCATTTAGGGGTCACACTAGACGCGCGGCTGTCGTTCAAACACCATCTCGCAAACGCAGGCTCAAAGGCGGCAAAGGTGGCCCGTGCGCTGGCGGGCATCATGCCCAACATCGGGGGACCCCAGCAACCGCGAAGGTCCCTCCTTGCCTCGGTGGTGAGCTCCGTAATTTTATACGGAGCTCCTATCTGGGCTGATGCCCTGAACAGGCACAAGAACTTTGGTGCTCCGTGTCAGAGAGCCTGCAGGATAGCTGCTCTAAGGGTGGCCCGGGCGTACCGAACCGTATCTAACATTGCGCTCTCGGTGATCGCGGGGACCGCCTCCTTCGACCTCCTGGCAGCCGAGAGAGCTGAAAGACACCGTGAGGGTGGACGACGCGTAGAAGAGAATCGCTGCCATAACCGATGGTCATTGCGGACCGTAGAGGAGTGGCAGCGGAGATGGGACTCAGCCAGGGACGGCCGCTGGACGAGCAGGAAACACGGCTTCGTCAGTTTCCAGCTTACCCAGGTGTTGACCGGGCACGGATGCTTCCGTAGCTACCTATTTCGTATAGGGGTCTACGGCAGCGCAGAGTGCCCGGCTTGTCAAGGGGTGGACGAAGACAGTGGAACACGTCCTCCTACGGTGTCCTCGTTTCAGGGAGGAACGGGACCAGTTTCAAATCACTTGGAGCGGTCCCCTCACCCCTGAGGGCATCGGGGCGTGCCTGCTTGGCTCCCAGGAGGGATGGAACGCGGTAGTGACCCTCTGTACGTCCGTAGTGGACAGACTGGGTCTCATCAGAAGCGAAGAGGAGAGAAGAGTTGCGATAGCAACATTAGTGGGCTAACCTAGCCGTTGCCTCCCCCCACGAAGTAATGCCTTGCGGCGGTTTCCGCGGGGGAATAAAGGTAAGAAAAGAGGTGGAGTTTTAGTGGGTATGCCTATCGACATCCGTTCGGTAGGAGAGTCCCACACACGGGGAGCCTCGTATGGCTCCAGTCATGGTGCATTAAGCATTTCTCCACCTCTTCGGAAAAAAAACACACACACACACACACACACATGGATCATTTTACGTCAACTGGTTGGTTTAAAAATTATTCTAACCTCGTAAGATGAATGTTTTCAAGATTGATTGAACAAGAGCTGAATTTACAGATGTTTATCTTAAAATCTATTAGTTTTTACTATATAACATTACACGTAACATATTGGTTGCTGGTATTATCCATAATTTATTATTTTCGGTTTGAATTCTTAATATCAAGTCGCAATGTCTTATAAAGTATAGGTCTACGTGGATGTTTAAAATTAGGCGAGCCCTCTACAAACTATATTTATATTTAGCAATCTAAAAAAAGGTTTGAAGTAATCTTTTCAAGGATCAAGCGAATCCACAGTTACTATTAATCATAATGAAATAAAAATGTATTTAGAATCACGTTATGTAAGTCCTATTGAAGCTTCATAGCCCATATTTAGTCTTCCAGTTCATGTATCAAATCAGCAGACAGTTTTGATTCATACAGATCCTGAAGAAGTTAATGTTGAAAACATCATAAATCAAACAACAATGTTATTAGATTACTTTGATTTAAACAGACGCGATGAAACGGCAAAACAATATTATTATATTGAGATACCCAAATATTATACATTCATAGTTGTGCAAGAAGGTAATAAAAAAAATTCGTAAGTGAAAAAAGCGTGAAAAAATATACAATTGCATTGGACGCATGTATCCTGTTAGTCCAAGTTCTGTTGAGCTTTTTCATTTGCGTTTATTGCTATTGCATAGAAAAGGTGCAATAAGTGTTCAAGATTTAAAATCTGTTAATGATATTTATTACGAGACATTTGTGCAAACTTGCTTAGCTTTGCAACTTATTAAAGATGATACTGAATGGAAAAGAGCTATGGTAGAAGCAGCATTTTGGATGATGCCTAAACAACTTCGAAGACTATTTTGTAGAATTTTAATACAATGTAATCTATTGCATCCTAATGATTTATGGAATGATTTTAAATTAAATCTGTCTCAAGATTATCAACGTTTTATGAGTACTGATGCAGCAGTTAAAAAAGCGTTTTTGATAATTTGCAAAATATTACAGGCAGAAAATCGTTGCCCAATAGATTTTTTTGATACTGAAAGTGACGAATTCCAATTGGAACTATTAATCATAATGAAATAAAAATGTATTTAGAATCACGTTATGTAAGTCCTATTGAAGCTTCATAGCCCATATTTAGTCTTCCAGTTCATGTATCAAATCAGCAGACAGTTTTGATTCATACAGATCCTGAAGAAGTTAATGTTGAAAACATCATAAATCAAACAACAATGTTATTAGATTACTTTGATTTAAACAGACGCGATGAAACGGCAAAACAATATTATTATATTGAGATACCCAAATATTATACATTCATAGTTGTGCAAGAAGGTAATAAAAAAAATTCGTAAGTGAAAAAAGCGTGAAAAAATATACAATTGCATTGGACGCATGTATCCTGTTAGTCCAAGTTCTGTTGAGCTTTTTCATTTGCGTTTATTGCTATTGCATAGAAAAGGTGCAATAAGTGTTCAAGATTTAAAATCTGTTAATGATATTTATTACGAGACATTTGTGCAAACTTGCTTAGCTTTGCAACTTATTAAAGATGATACTGAATGGAAAAGAGCTATGGTAGAAGCAGCATTTTGGATGATGCCTAAACAACTTCGAAGACTATTTTGTAGAATTTTAATACAATGTAATCTATTGCATCCTAATGATTTATGGAATGATTTTAAATTAAATCTGTCTCAAGATTATCAACGTTTTATGAGTACTGATGCAGCAGTTAAAAAAGCGTTTTTGATAATTTGCAAAATATTACAGGCAGAAAATCGTTGCCCAATAGATTTTTTTGATACTGAAAGTGACGAATTCCAATTGGAAATATTATTGATAATATTGATTATGATAATGTATATTTAACAAGTTATTTGCAAAATGGCAAAGATTAATACGATAAATTAAATATTGAACAAAAAATTATTATTAACAATATCATGAGCATAATTTGACATAAAAAAAGTGATTCCGAACATTGCTTTTTTATTAATGGACCTAAAAGTTCTGGTAAATCGTTTATATACATATAACACTCTTTTTAAGTTACTAATAGGAAATAATAAAAAAGTATGTTGAATGGCATTTACAGGAATAGCTGCGACTCTTCTTCCAAATAAGAAAACAGTTCATAAAGTATTTGGGTTACCAGTTCCTTTATTTTCTGATTCATCATCAAGTATTAAAATACAATCTAAAGAACTACATTTAAAACAATACATTTAAAAAGTATTGATCTTTTCATTTGGGATGAAGCTCCAATAGCTCCACGATATGCTCTCGAAGTTGTTGACAGAACATTAAGAGATTTAACACAAATAAATAAACCCTTTGGAGGGAAAGTCATTTTATTAGGAGGTGATTTTAGACAATTATTACCAATTCAGAAAAATACTACACATACAGAAGTTATTAATTTGTCTATTAAAAGTAGTATACTATGGCAATATTTTATTAAATACCATTTAAAACAAATATGAGAACATTACCAAATGAAATTGAATTCGCTCATTTTTTACTACAAGTAAGACATGGAACATCAAATGATTCTAATAATAATTTAAATATTTCTAATTTTTTATCTACATGTATAGCTACAAAAGAAGTAGATATTGTTCCTGTGCAATCTTATCATTAAGAAATGATGACGTAAATTAATTAAATAACAAAGTTGTTGATTTGCTTGATGTGACTACTGAAAGGATTTATACAAGTGTTGATACTACTGAGAATTGTGATAATGGTGTTCTTAATGAATCTACACTACCGGCCAATTGCTTTTGCCCACTTCGACTCAATTTTACCCGTTACAAAAAGTATCATAATTTGGGTAAAAATTGAAATAAATAATTGTTCGACAGCTCATTTAAAAGCTTGAAGCAAGGGCTTTTTAATGGTTTACCGTCCATATCTAATTTTTTTGTTTTTTAATGTTCTTAACATAAAAATCAAAATGTATAAAATTCTGACTTTCTTGTTCGTCTTCATTTTAAAACTGCACTTCAACCAAACATCGGAAAATAATTTTATAAAAAAAGTTGAAAAGCTTGAATCAAGAGCTTTCGAACGCACTATATAAACATTGTTTTAAAGACCTTTTTACGTTTTGACTGGTGGTTTTCTTTTTAAACACGTCTTTTTTTCAACTTTATGTATCTCGGAAGGATTAAATTTAAAAAAAAAATGTCTAGGAAAAACTATTTACAGTATTTTTATCAACAAAAAATAAGTAAACATTCATGAAAATTATCGCAGAAATGTTAATGTAAAAAACTTATCAGACGAAACAGCAAAATATTCAACGAAGGCTCAGTTATAGAGTGAAAGAAACAAAAAATTAACATTGTTATAATTTCATTAATGTATATACAACAAATGACATTAATCTGCATACTTCGATGCAAAAAGAACTTTGAGCTTGTATACAGCTTTTTTTACCAAAGATCATTCCATTTCGCTTTATGTCTAGAAGTAGTAGAAAAGTGTACTTCATCAAAGAGAAAGAAATCGATCTGAATGAAATAACTTCATCGGCTGGAGGTTTCACTTGGCCAAAAATGAATTTAAGTGCTCATTGGTTGTACGTTGATGGTATTTAACCCACAATCTCCAAAAATCCACTACCGGTATTTAAAGGTAACATATTGATTATAAATTTGTCTCTTTAGTTGGTGTTTCAAAGTATGAAGAATTCCTAAGAAAGGTACAAGCTAGGCTTTTACTTATCACAATCTGCTTCAGGATTTTACTGGTGAATTTATCGAGGCTACAACTTACAATGAAACATTTGTATCTTCTGGAGCAAAGTATATTATACTCGCAAAATACCATGAAAGTTATAAATTATTCTTTCTGTAGGAATTCAGTTGATGTAGGTCCTCATATACAGATATAATAGGTAATAAAATTAACATTATAATAAAACGATGTATTAGAGTTATATATTATACTAATAACCGTTATATGTTATATATAAAAAGAAAGATCAAAATTTAATCAAAACGAAGATAGTATATTATGATAGAATTTAAAATAATATGTACACAAATTGCATGAATAATAATCTGCCAAAATTTAAACTTATTGACATTCTTGATTTATATAATTAAAAGCAAATTTTAATAGTTTGATAAAGAATAT
The DNA here is from genome assembly GCA_026168455.1 of Theocolax elegans. Classification (NCBI taxonomy): domain Eukaryota; kingdom Metazoa; phylum Arthropoda; class Insecta; order Hymenoptera; family Cerocephalidae; genus Theocolax; species Theocolax elegans. The sequence goes on along the minus strand of CM047428.1, from coordinate 88,647,012 downwards.
ATTATTCAGTTTAATACCTTGTGCCAATGTTTAACAGCAAGGGTGTACTTTTCGATAACCTTTATACATATCGTCATTCGAAGCGTAAGCAAGCTCTCTAACAGAGATACCTTCAATCATCTGCGATTTTACATAAATTAGGACATAGTCAAACTGTGCGAGTTTGAATCTGCGTTTTCCTTCATTTCGAAAACAGAATGTAATACGGATTTGTAAAAGTAATGAATAAAATTCGTTAACGTTCTTCTCGTTCAAGTAACAAGCAATCGACCATTTCGTCGAGGCGATCGTTCACTGCCCAATCAAATTATTCGGGCGATCGTTTATGTGTTCACTAAATTGTTTTCATAAGAAGAGCAAATTACCGACTGAGATTTATTATTGAGATTTATTAGTTCTTATCATTTATATCTAAATATTCGTTTAATTTGTAATTAAAAATGCAAGAGCGATATGTACCAATAATAGAATCTTCATTTCTATAAACTTTCAATGTGATTTATATTATCATTTAAAAATAAAAAAAAACTTTTCTCGATGTCATAAATGAATTTTACTGAAATAACGCAACTGAAAAAATCATGGTCATGATTTTTATTAAAACTACACACAGCATAACAAGTCACTTTGACAGTCGTATACTTGTTCTTTTTTATATTTTACTTTGACATTTAAAATAATGCTCGTGATATTTTCGATGCCCGCCACCACGATCAGCAACACTCGCTTCGCTCGTGCCGCAAATGTCGTGGCGGGCATCGAAACCAACCACTCGAGATCACTGTTCAAATCGAGATTAGGATATTTTAAAGGTCGGGATAATGTGCGAGAAGCTTAGCGCAATTTTTATGTACTTATCATTATTGGTCCAAACTAAAAACGTTCTTTCGATCGGACATCAAGAAAAATAGTATACGGTACACGGGACGAATGTTGAAGGCCCGCCACTGCGTGATATGTCACCCTTGGCTTCGCCTCGGGCGCCAACTTCACACCTTGGCGGAACTTCAACTTTCGTCACTTGTACCGTAATGTACTATTTTTTCTTTACATACTTATCTTAGCTTTTTCTTATAAGTATAAAATTAAATTTACTATATTGAATTAAATACACCAAAAAATCATATAATATTGAAAAAATTAAATATTTATAAATAAATTATCAGCCTCATAAATGATCAAGATGGAAAATTTTATATATACATCAAGAGTAAAAGGGCAATTATTTTCTTGGATGACTTATTCTCATAGCTAAAGCTCACGCAGTATTTTAGCAATAAGTAATGTTTCTTCATACTTACATTTTTTATTTCACATTATATTTCATACTTACATTTTTTATTTGTTTTATAGTTCTAAAGGTCTACTTAAAAATAGAATTTAGAAAGGAATCTGAAAGAAGCTCAAGAAAAATTGGTGAAGTCACAGATCGAAGACAAAAACTAACAGTCTACATTATGGATTTTGAAAATAAAAATGAAATTAAAAAAGGAGATTTTATTAAAATTAAAGGTATCCTAAAAGACAATGCAAAAGAGTTGTATTCTGAAATTACGTATGAATCTGACATTCAAAAATTGCCTGAAAAAGGGATTACCAATCAGGAGTTAGCTCTAATATATAAAACCATCAAATAACTTTCGAATAATATTTAAAACGTATCCGAAAATACTAAGATATATTTAATATTTATATCTTAAATAAAAAATTATATTATTATATAAATATAAATTAAATTTAATTGCTTTTTTCAGAAAAAGACATTATAGATTAGAAGAAGAAATAAAAACAAAATAAATATACAGTAACAAATAATATTTAAAATGTACAAATAACTGTAAAATTAATTATTTTGCATAAATTATAAATTATTATGATAATTATGAAATATACAATTCGATTATTGTCACAAACGGTGCGAGCGCGAAGCGTGAGCTTTACACGGTCGTGCTCTTTGCATGCCTTGCATGGCGTAGCGATGTAAGTCGCGGAGGAGCTCGAAATCGAACGCGTCTTATTCGTCGCGTTTAATTCGCTTTGCGACGCGTTCGATTTAGAGCTTCAAGGCGACGAGTGATGGCGGCCTTAGGCCGCATGTGGTGATCTCGTTGTTTGATAAATCTCCCTTGTTGAAAAGGATGAAAAACGCCTATAATTGTGTCTCGGTCAATGTGACTTTGACTTCGATTACACCTGAGTTCTGACACAAGTATATAAATCATGAGTTTAAAGTATTTTTTGGTCCTTCGTGTTAGTTGGTCAGGTCTACCTATACAAATATTATATAAAGAAAATTTGTCACAAAATAGTTGGCTTTTTAACGAATATATTGAGTGTATTATATGAAGGTATTACCATAAAATAATATTTTCTGGTAGAATAATTTTTCCAGCAGGTATTACCGCGAAATATTGTAACAAAATTGACTTATTTCCAACATTCCCGATGCCTCGAGTTCGACATTATCTCTCAAGATCAAAAGAAAATAGAGTTGAATATAGAGATGAATGTAGAGAGAAAACAAAGAAAAAGGAAAATTGGAGGATCAGGATAAAAATGCAATGAAAAACGAATGAGTAAAAATACGACTTACTATTTTTTATTTGATAAATATATAATGTATGTTTATGGATATATACATATACGCGTGTATGTGTGTGGCCGTGTGTGGCGTTGTGTGCGTGCGTGTGTACGCGTATCTATATGTAGATAATAATATTACTCTTAGGGAATATATCGTATTAAACGTTTATAATCGGTCCGTCCAAACGTTTCGAACGATCGTAGAAAGTGTTGAAAATAGGGTACAAGTGGCAAGATGTTCAAAATCGCAAAAAATACCCGAAAGGAAAGCATAGTAATAAGAATTGAAGGGGAAAAGCGATCGTTTGAAATTTTCGGCTGGTATTTTTGTTTATTCCTTTTGTCTCGCATTCCGCTCGCGATTATATATATACTTATACTACAAATTGTAGTTTAATAATATCATCCTAGGTTTCTTTTCGTCTCGGTTTATCTATATTATAGAAAGCACAATTATACAATACTTTGAAGATTTTTCACTAGTCGGAAGCACTGAAATAAATAAATAAATAATATACGTTTAAACGTTAAATTTATTTGTTTTTTACAAAAAATACAATTAATTGTTGATACTCGAATTTAAGTTAATTTTGAATAGTCTGCGAGAAAATAGAAAGAAAACTGAAATTGCACTATATGAGTTCGCGCTCGCAGTCGCAGACAATTCGCTAAATCTGTTATTTTCTTGTAACGTGGTCGGTGATGTGAGTCGATTATCCTTTTAAAATATACATGTGTGTGTGTGTGTGTGTGTGTGTTTGTGTAAACACATTTGTGATCCAATGAGACGCTCTTATGATACAATATCGATATAACTATAAATCATTCATTCATATACATTACAAATATTTTACAACCGTTTCCTTACGTTCACGCACACGCACACTCGCTCTCGCTCGCTCTCGCTCGCTCTCGCTCTCTCTCTCTCTCACTTTCTCTCTCTCTCTGAGAGAGAGAAAATTTTCGCATGTGATTAGTCCATCGTAAATCGAAAAATTGGGAAACCTTATTCACATCATCGCAAAATGTGTGAAGCATCAAAATTTACTACATAATGGGTTGTAAGAGAAATTTATGCGTATTAGAACTGATTTGAGGCCCTCCCTAAAATGTAGGTATGGATGTATGTATGTATGTAATCATGTATCTAAGATCAATCAGTAAATTTTTGATCGATTTTGTTAAGTTTTACAGAGTAACTTCGTCACAATGTAATTAAATAATGGTCCTATTTCCAAATATATACCACAATAACAGTTTAAATAATGGCATTATTTGTCATTGCTTAGAAACGGTTATGTAGCATTATTTTGAAATGTATTAATTCTACATAAAAACTCTATACGGACGAAATGTTCCTCTTAAAATAACAAAACTTGTTGCTATCGTATACTTTACGTTTAGAATAATATTTTCAAAGAGAAATAGAGAAAAACGGTCAAAATAATGAAAAAGTACAAAAACACGTTTTTTGTAATAAATCAAAATGTATTATTCCACAAAAGCTTTAAAGGAATGAAATGTTCGTCTCAAAATAACAAAACTTTTTCCTATTTTACACTTTACGCTTAGAACAAAATTTTCAAAAAATGATTTATCACAATAAAATTAAATATATCGCAGTGTGTGTGAATTGTGACATGATCCGAAGGCGAAGATGATAAGCACATAATTTAAAGTCATGTGTTTATTACTATTTCTCATGATATATATTATATTTTGTAGTAATAGGCCAAAAATCCCAAGCTCTGCGAAAATTAATAAATGTTGGATTGTTGGGTCAGGTATTTCACGCAACCGACATAAACGGTGCGAGCGCGAAGCGCGAGCTTTACACGGTCGTGCCTTACATCTGAGAGAGAGAAAATTTTATAAAATAATATAAATAATATCTTTTAATATAATCTGAGAGAGAGTAACTTTTCGCATGTGATTAGTCCACCGTAAATCAAAAAATTGGGAAACCTTATTCACATCATATATCTGGATATTGAGTTTATAAACAGCTTGGTTGAATTGAGTACGGAGAGAATTATAATAATCAATGATTCAATCGATTTAGCTGCACCTTACAGATGTTGTCCGCGCACCGTTCTGCCCACCCCAGATGCGCAATCTGCACGACCACCAGACGTGCTTGTAGACCCAACTGTATCGACTCAGTCTGTTAACCGGGATGATAATCTCAATTATAAAGATTGCTCGAGTTCTTATCCTGGCCACACATTTATTGATACCCACATCCCGATCGTCACAGCTACTTCTGGCACTAAGCGCCCCCCCCCCTGATAAGCAAGATATTGGCCAGCCCGCTAAATTCGCGCGTTCCACGATCCCTCTCGCTAATCTTACCGCCGCTATTGCTCCTATTTTATACATCCATATTTCTGAGCTGCGTACATTAATCGAGTCTGCTTCCAAGTCACAACTTTACGCAATCAATGATCTAAACCAGGGCTTGGAAACAGTAAAGAAAACTCTGGAGAACCACAGTTCTGAAATAAACAAATTGAAGGTTAGAATTGACAGTTTAGAATCGTCAAAAGTGCAAAAAGTCAAATTTTTTGCGCCTAAATGTGCGAAATATGAGAGTGTATATTAGACGCTCATTATCCGAATACTCCTTGGCTGTAGACAATGTTGAGACTTTGCACAACTTGCTGCCCCTTCAACTAATTACACCACCTCAGTCGCGCCCTGGGAGCTCAAATGAACCTGTCATTCAGAATGATCAAATGAATCACTCGATCGCTTGACTAGGTAATAATTTAGGTAGTAATTTAAGTAATATCATTAATAATAGTTTAAGAAATAGTTCTATTACCGTTGCACATTTAAATGTAACTCGCTTATGTACGCATTTTAACGAAGTTGAACTTCTATTGTCGGACAAAATTCTTAGCTCTCAGCGAAACGTTTTTAAATTCGGATATAGCGGATAATATTCTGGCAGTGGATGGATATACCTTTTACAGATTGGGCCGAACAGGAAAACAGGGTGAAGGTGTGGGCATTTATATCAAAAATTGCTTTCCAGTCACTCCAATCAAACATTCGGATCAACTTTTAGACAACACTCCCGAATTCTAGATCCTGGAAATTTTGATATCTAACATGAAGTTCTTGTTAGCAGTGGTCTATCGCAGACCCACTGCGACTTTCCCAATAAAGTTTTTCGAATCAATCTCTCTACTGTGTACTTCGTATGATAATATCATTATCGCAAGTGATTTCAATATTAATCTGTTGGTCGACTCCTCAGCCTCGCGCTTTCTTAAAAACAATGTCAATGAAAATATCTTGTCAATAGTCGAATCTGGACCTACATACTATGCTATTTATAGGGAAACTTTTTCTCATACCTGGCTGGAACTATTCATCGTTAGTGATCTGGATTCTGTAATTCGGTACAGTAAATCCAACGCTCCACTCATAGCGGGCCACGATCTCATTCAAATTACGTGTAGATGTGCTCTAAATCGACCTCCAGCTCAACCTTTATTTAGAAGGCGCCTTAACTTGATAAATACCGAGGTTTTGTGCAGAGATCTAAATGATTATTAATCAACATTTCTTAACTCTGATCCAACAACTCTGTTTGCAAATACAAACACTATCTTTTTGCAAAATTTCAGTAATCGGGATTTAGATTTGATTGTGCCAAATATTAATGGAGCAGTTGAATTATTCACCTCTAAAGTTTTATCGGTTTTCAATAGACTTTCGCCGTTATGATCTTTTACACCCCGCCCTAGGCGCAAACCTTGGGTTGATTCCTTGCTATGTGAATTAATGAGAGAGATAACGAGTGTATAAATGAGCCAAAATAAATTCTACTTACACAAATCACTTCAAGGCCCTTTGTGCAAAGTGTAAAAATAGACTTGATACGGCTAAAAATAAATACTTTGCACCAAGGATAGCATCGTCAAACACATTGTCTGACAAATGGTCCGAAGTTCGTTGCCTTGGACTGACCAAACAGATTCTGCCTGATACGACCTTCAGCTTCAGCCCCGAGGTTTTGAACGAGCACTACGCAACGGTTTCGGATACATCGCCAGAAGTGACACCGAATGGCTTATTTAACATCCTTACTGAAGTGATTCCGAACGTGAATTACCCATCTTTCAGCCTCAAACCACCATCACCTGACGCTGCTCATAGGTCATGACCAAATTTCCATATCCATGCTTCGATTAGCGGCTCCTGCTCTTATCGCACCGTTAGTAAGACTTTTCGGTTTATCGATAGAAACTGCTTTCTTTTCCAACTCCTGGAAAAAATCACTTCTTCAACCGCTTGCGAAAACCAAAACCATAACCTCACCTTCTGATACTCGGCCTATTGCGAGACTGTGTGAGATTTCAAAGGTTCTAGAAAAGCGTGTTCATGCCATTGCAGGCGGGCTCTCAATGAGGACACAGTACACAGACAGCTCTAATTCGACTCACCGATGACACTAAGTACGCTATTGAGAAGCGCATGATTACCATACTTATACAGTTCGATTTTTCGAAAGCGTTCGACACAGTTCCGCACGATCAACTTCTTCGTAAACTAGGCGCATTAATTGTGATGATACTATTAAATGGTTTGGTTCGTACCTCCAGTACAGAATGCAGACAATTTCGACCGGTATGAAAGCGGATACACGATGGATAGGGGTGAGCTCAGAGATCCCGCAGAGTAGTGTGCTCGGTTCCCTTCTTTTCTTGATTTTCATCAACGATATCTCAAAAAATCTACATATCATTTTCACCTGGTAAATTGCACGAGAGACTCGCACGCTTTTAATTTGCGTTACAACTTTCGAATAGTGACGTTGCGGAGATTTCGCGATGGGCCTTAAAATGGCCTCCGTCTCAACGCTCAACGCTAAAACCAAAGCGATTATTTTTGGAAGTAAGGCCTACCTCGACACACTCGACTTCCAGTGTCTACCTTGTATAAGACTTGAAGTAGTCTATTCCATATGAGAACAAGGTCAGAAGCCTTAGGTTAGTGTTGAATTCTCAGTTAAACTGGTACGAACATGTCACGGCCGTCATACAAAAAGTTTTCTTAGGACTACGTTCGCTCAAACATTTTCGAAATGCCTTATCTAAGGAGGCTCTCATCTTTCCGCATTTTGACTATGCGGCAGCTGTTTACGTATCTCTAAGTAAAGAACAAAGCCTTCGGTTCCAGCGAGCACAGAATGCATGCATTCGTTTCGTAAATGCATATTTATGTGAATCTTTTAAACTTGCGAACATGTGTCCTGGACTCCGACAATCCTCGCGTATACCAGCTAAACCATTGCATATCGCTCCGTCCAGAACTGAGACATGGAGATGCACGTTCGTCACATATTCATCGTGTATTCTGAATTCCGTAAGCCCTCCATTACCTGATCTAAATTTGGAAAACTTGAACAAATTAAAAAAATTACTTAAAGACTGGTTACTTGATTGCGATGATATTTACAACATTTTTTAACTCGTTAGTCATGACAATTCTAATTCTATTACGATTATCGCGTCATGGTACACCTTTAGTATAGTAATGTTATGCGTTACCAATCATTATACTTTATGGCTGTCTAAACTCATACGAATAATGTGATTATATTCACTACTTATGAATTTAAATAGCGATTAATTTGTATTACAAATCTGTGAGCTTTTAAGCCTCACGGGGTTATACCCCCAGGCTAATAAATTATATCTATCTGGCTCTCTCTCTCTCTCTTTCTCTCTCTCTCGACGTTTGGTATGAATCACCTGCTTATAAAAAGAAACCTGGTTGCATTGAAATTCGGTCTCTATATCTATCGTAAAGTGGGTGTTGTAATTCAATATTTATCCTTGCCTACCCTTATCGACGGTACTCTATATCTGCACGTGTATTGGATTTCTCACTTTTTAACATATATTTTTACATATACTTCATTTCCTTTAAATGGTCTGAACAAACGTAAAATTGAAATAAATTAGCGCTCGAACTGGTTTAGAAATGTCAAAGAGATGTATTTGTCAAATATAACAAAGATGTTAAATATTCGGAGAGAATTGTAGTGAGCACGTGTTGCGCCCCCTCTATTCGCCTAAGTATAGTCATTGCAACATTCGGATAATTCTCTTAAAACTAATGAATATCTCTCTCGGATACTTGGCACATGAATTGAAAATAGAAAATCGAAAATACCACCATGTTTTTCGTATATTTCACCTCCTTTTGGTACAACGTTTCTTTACGTATCCGTATCCGTACGACGGTCGACGATGCTGACGTTTCATTTTTTTCGTGTCCCCGAAAAGTTAAAAAAATAATGCTCAACATCTAAGCTGTTATATACCCCGTCGATATAGGCTATAGCAAGGCTAAACATAGAGTAAAACACCCCGTTAATACAAAGAAAGAATCTGACGATGGGCAATATTGTCGGAGATAAACGTATAGAAAATTTCATTTGTATAAAAAGCATCACGCGCGCATTATTCTTATATATCTATGTATCAATATATTTCTTTTGGAGATTCGTATGTACAAGTATCCATATTATTATTATTATCATTATTTATTCTATTCATTCTATTCTTTACGGATTACAAAAATTTGTCTTAGAGGACTACGTTATCTGGAAGAACGTTCGCGGAGATTGGCGTGATATCGAGTCGCTACGCTGCTATATATTCGAGTATGCGCGTACATATACTTTATATAATTTTATATATTATATTCTCTCATCTAATAGAAAATAAGTCTTTTTTCGTTTCTTTCTATATATATATATATATATAGACGTTGAGTCGCTCCCCTTTTTTGTATACAAAAATTTGATTTCTTTTCTCTCTCTCTCTCTCTCTCTCACTCTCTGTCTCTCTCTCTCTCTCTCTCTAATATATATATATATGTATATTCAAATGAGCACAACTAGTCGTATATATATTATTGTTACCATTATACGTTCACTATAAACCTATATATAGAATATCATATTCCAACAACATCCCCCCCCTCCCTCTCTCTCGTTACATACAGAAATATTAAACTGACGAATTCGCAAACATAATTAATATTACGCAGCCTTGGTAGAAATCTTATCATTTATTTGGTCAAAATTCGACGTTTTCTTTTCTTTCATCATAAATTCGCCAAGTTGTGATAACCTATTTCTACTAAGGACGAAACTCTTACTTTTCACTTACATAGATCTAATTTTAATTATTTACAATAAACTTATAAACACATATATTTATATATTTATCTCTTCACGATATATATATATATATATCTATATATACAGATTGTACGCGCGTAAACTCGATATCACGAAATTAAAAAAACCGTTTTTATTCCTTGAAGTATAATCGCCCGTAAAAGAAAAGAATAGTTTTTAAATAATGCAATCTAAAATTTTTCTATATATTTACAAAATACTATTACATCAGTCGCGATATACAATGTTTGCTTTTTTTGGATATAGTTGTCATTCGTAGGATCATTTATCGTGTATAAGGATATATATTTGGTTGAATCGTCGATATAAAATAAATATCTCAGTCAGGCGTTTTCTTGGTTTTGCATTTACTTTTCTAGTAAAAGGACGCGAGTTTATCTATATAAGTTATTAACTTTTCTTTTTTTAAGCTACACGTAATAAAAAACGATTTGTCTACGAGATCGAGGATTAGGATCGAGAATCCTAACAGGGATTCAAACAAATTTTATTTTGATATTTTCAAAATTAATTAATTGGCAAGATTGACAGAATGCCCAAATTAGTTGAATATTTCAATTGATGGGGTTCAATCTTATCGATTGAGAAGTGCAGTTTTTACATTTTATTTTTTATGCAGATACATTTAAGGGAAAACACGAAAATATTATTGTTATTCAAGTGTTAATTTGCTTGTATTTTAAACGTCGATACAGTGAGACTAAAATGTTTAAAGCAATGTTCATTATAGAGCTAATCGTCTCAATGTCCTTATAATTTTCCTTAAATTTTTCTGTAAAATGGTAATTTTTTTAAAATAAAACTTCTTAGTCGTTTACTTCAAACGCGGAAAATTTGAATCATCAATTCATTTCGACATCCTATCAACGATGCCATAGGAATATGAAAATACGCATGTTTCTACTATTGTTACTTTAACATCTAGATTTATCATTGTTTTTCACTCACATCGACCAAAAAATTGTTTACTGATATGTACAATGACGATTGTGTTAATTGTGTTTATCAGTCGCTGAATTGATTATTAATTACGCTTACTGGAGTTATCTATTTTTTTCATTGTAAGGAAAATTGTTAAATTTTTCCTACTGGAAATTTAGATATCGAGGTCTTTGATTTCGTTAACATGGAAATACGTGCGATATACGTCATTTCGAAAACAAAAGAAAATACCTTACACCATTGAATAGACAATTACAATTAAAGAAAAAGTGTCACTTGTGTAGAATGCTCATTAAAACTTGGTATTGTTTCGTGATATACATTATCGTTTCCTACATATCAGGGGTATGTCAAAACCATCGTTGTCTTACCATCAGAGTAATTTACCGACTGTTTTTACAAATACTAACATTTTACACGGAAAATGTAAATATAATCACGAATGTATAATTATATATGATAATAGTTTTAAAAAATATTATCAATATCACTTTATAGTGAGTAAAACGTTGAAAATGATTAATTAGAACACCTCGAAGCATTCCGAATAATAATAAATAATTCTCGAGGTTTACCTTAAATATTCCTACGAAAATATCAAACTTTAAAAAAATAGTAGGTTTTCAGTCGATAAGTTGAAACCAGGAAATATAAATAATTGTTTGAATATTTGACATCCCCTGAACGCAATTTAGTAATAAAAATAAATTTTGTTCCCATAAAACCACTGACGATAATTAAAGTCTATCATTCGTTTAAAAAAGACGAAAAGTGTAAAGAAATAGAGAAACGAACGAACGAAGGGATATTTTTGTTGGAGTGTCAAGCTCGTATTTAGTATAGATGAACAAGACACCGAAAAAAGCAAAGATCACCAATTGTTGTTCTCTAATAATCCTTGCATATTACAATTGGAAAATAAAAAGTCTTTCCGCATATTCCTTCGATCTGAGGACAATGCGTTTGATTTCGCATTTCTCATTTCAGTTTGTCAATGAGTAATTTTTAATTGTTTGGATAATGATATACTAATCGTGTTGGCGTTACAACTCAACACGTATATACATATATCGGCCGCAGTCTGCGCGTATAATATATCATTATTTTGTATATTATTATACTTAGACAACCAGTATCTATCATTTCTTGTTACTTTCCCATCACTTTTATTACTTACTCGCTAGATAGTTTCATTCCGCGTATCTCAATTTGTATGTATCTATATACCTGTATAATTGACCTACGCTGACCAAATACTCCCTTACATCTCTACTAGGAATATACGAACGAAAGATCACTAAGAGATGCTTCACGAGGAACACGGTAATTCACTGGAAATGTCACTTTTCAATATCAAACGAGTTCAAATACAAATTTCATTCTTCGTTTTTTCCCTTATCATTTCCTACCTTACCAATGTCAAATATATTACATCCATTACAAATTACAATATTCGACGTAACCAAAGAAGGGCAGTGTACCTTTAGAATTCGTCTGTGAATAACCTACACCCGTGACCCGCGACCCGTGTCCACACCAATTAATCACATCAATTCACTTAACCAAAGTTTGTCTTTGAGTTATCGCTTATTTTGAGGTTACGTTCAACATATATCCATCTAACAATCAAACACGAATGGTTTATACAAAGAAAGGGCATTAACAATATTGATAACTACAATTATTGTAAACGATGCGATGGAAATTTTTAGACAAAATTTTTGTACGCGGTAGGTAACATTCTTAGGGTATACGAACTCAGTTTATTTGTTTGTTTCTTGGTTGGAGGAACCTGCACTGCACCCATCTTGTTGGATTTCTGTGTGATATTTTGAATACGGATACACGAACTCATAGAATCATATAGACTTTATGCTACGTTTCAGCTCGGTAAGGTACGATTCAGGAACAATAAAAATTGGATTTGAATTCGTGTGGTTGAAAAGTGGATGCATACCGCATACCGACCGAACTCGTGACATGTTCCTTGATGTTTATAGATTATTTTTTCTTATGCAATTGTGATATCGTTCGGTCGGTAACGATCGGGTATACTAGCCCCTTAAAGAGTATTCCTCGCAACGTCGGCGCCATCTAATTTGATAACAATATTTTGCCATTATTTTTATTGTGCTATCTTTTGTAATATCAATAAAATCTTATCGGTAATAGATTTCTTTAACTCAACATTCATGAAAAAGATAAAGATTCCGAGATTAAAGATTTCGTGATATTAGAGCTATCGAAGGCGTTGCGAGTAACCCTCTAATGTCGAATAAAAAGAAGCGAAATACTTTCCGGTACGAAGAGGTTATCCCTATTGCTAGAAATAAGTTGATTTACAGCTCGTCGGTATAAAAAAGAAGAATATCAAAATCGTGTAATAAATACCTGCGTTAGTTGTAAACAGTCTTTGAATTGAATGGGCACGCACGTATCGCGCGCGCGCGCGTGTGTGTGTGTGTGTGTGTGTACATAAGTGTATCGTTAATCATTTCGTTCGAGGTACTATTCAGTGTAGATTAACCGCAAAATCGAGATTGTAAGTCTCGATCTCCATCGGTTGGAGGGCGATTTCCCCAAGTCCGTCTCTGAGATGCTTTTGGCTCTTAGTACCGGTCAACGAAGTTTTCGTGACGTTAGGCGTTTTGAGGTTGTGGAACGTTGTATCGGGTGATAATTTATCTTGCAACGGGCAATGATTTACCGGTAAATCGATCCCCACGGCGCAGCTGAATCCTTGTCGGTGTAGCACCATCAACGCGTTGTTGATCGGATACTGCGGCATTTTCGGGTCGTGGTTCGTCCTCAGATTCATCAGGTGTACGTCGCAAGGTAAACTGTGACTCAATAGCCTCGTTTCGGGTGCCAATTTGATTTCCGCCTCGGTTCCTTCGACGACGAACATGTTCACCGGGTAGTTCAACGAGTTGCTCATGTGATTCGCGAAGATGGACGGTTTCGAGTACTTGTCCTTCTCGCCGACGAGCTCCTCGAGGAGCAGCCAATGCTTGATCACGGTCTTGCGATTGTCGAGTAGTCCCTCGCCCATACCTCTCGAGTCATCGTAGAGGGTGCGCCGGTCGAGCATCACCTCCAACCAACCGGGTTGGTAGCTCGCGGCTCCTTGCCCGTGATTCACCAAGAGGGTCAATCTGTGATTCGTGTCCTCAATGTAAGCCATCGACGTGACCGGGTAGTAGTTACCCTCGATCCCTATCCTCTCGATCTTGGTGCGTTTGATCATCTGATGCCCGTTCAAGTCGGTGTAAAACTCGGGAGTGTCGCCGTTCATGATGTCCGTCTGGATCCGCATGAACATCTCGGTCTCCCGATTCTTCGGAGGGGTCTCGAAGTCGATCACGTTACGCAAGTGAATCGCCTCGGATAACCCGCCTTCCTTGTGATATATGGCGACGTGGTGGGCCAACAACTTGCCGTACTCGACGGTCAACCGAGAGCTGAGGAGCCCCGAGACGATGTATATCTTCTGGTGCGGAGTGTAAGCCTCGAGCACGTCCTTGTCCGAGTCCCGAAGATTCGGATCGGGCATGAAGAGGTACGCACCGCTGTGGAATTGCGCGGAGGTGTACGCCGCGAACTGTATGTTGCACTGCATAATCTTACCGCTCGGTTTCTTGGTGACGCGTTTGAGGAAACCGGTCTGCCCGTCGAAGAGTAGCTTCATCCGGTGATTCTCGAGCTGCACGTCGCCCACTTGCATCTGCTTGATCGGGAAGACCGTGTCCTTGCCGCAACTCTTGCAGTAAACCTTGGAGATCGCCTCGACGGGCACTCGATCAATTCCCTCCAGGTGGTACACACTGATCGCCAGGGGTTTCAACTCCGCGGCGAACAGGAGAACGTAAACGTCGTGGGTGATGCTCGTCGCGTTCATCACTGGCGCTATTTGGTACGGTATGGGATCCCTCCGCGAATCGAGGACTCGGATTTTGTAACTCGAGACCTTCAGACTGATGATCTCTTGTCGCGGCTGGGCCAAAGAGTTGAACAGGACGATTCGCTTCGTCTCGCTACCGGTCACGGTGATCGGTATTTTCTTCGGCAATTTCTCGTAACTGTCCCGATCCGACTCCGATATGATGTACTGGTTGCCACCAGTTGGATTACCTTTCGTCTCCGTAACCGACAACCATTGCACCGCGAAACTTTGCAAATTCGTCATGTCGGATATCGACTCAAAGAGCTTCAGCGCATAATCCTTCATCACGTAGGACTTGGAAGTCCCCGTGATCGCGTCGTGATGCTGAAACAAACCGAGATTCCTTCGGGCTTTTACCAATTTTTCAAAGTACGTCTCGTACAATTTGATGTCCATCGCCGACTGCTTAGCTACGTTCAAGGCTATCGTATAGAGGATCTCCGCGGACCGCAAGTTGGCTTCTAATTCGCGATCCAGGATTTTCATGTACGGACGGGTCGTGAAGTAACCGCTCCAGTAAGCTGGTCTGCCCTCGCTGAATATGTCCGAGTAGACGAAGAAGTCACCTTTTAACGTTGGGAACTCCTCAACTCGCTTTTGGATCTCGGTGAAATAATCCTTCGGTGTTCCGAACACCACTTCCGCGTTGTACTCGTCTTTTCTGCTGTTTATGTAATCGATCAGGATTTTGTAATTCGTGTACTGTTGGTCCCACTCGATCGGGTGATCGTACCTACGAACAGAGTGTTTATAAATTTCTTCATTAATATTCCTACTGCACTATTAGTCCATTTTCGAGCACCTTTCATTATTCATGGGACTGTATGAATATATGTATATGCGTGATATCACTTTTAAAGTTTAAATTGAAATATTAAGTATAATTTTTTAAATACCGACAATACTTCTTTCAGGAGTTGAATTTCGTTTGATTAAATCATTTATATTACTAAAAATTAACATTGCTAACCTTCGCGTGTTTTATATTTATCTAGTAATGTTTATCAAATTTTTAAATTAACATAATAATACATAGAGTTTAATTTTGAGTTACCGAATAAAAATGACTGACAATATCTTTATTAAATTTCAATTGCAACTTCAATTTCAATTTCAATTTTAATTTCAATTTTACGAGACTATTTTGTCATTAAATTTAAGTTCCGTTAGATTAATTTCTTTTAGATAAAAGAGTATTTGTGAATTATTTCAAAATGTTATTTAATATTTAAAGGGGATGTCGAAGCCAATTGCTACCGTAAGAAGTGGAGTTACCATCAGAGAACGTACTATTTAGTAAATTAAAATAAGTAAATTAATTGTTACACTAATAATCGTTCAAAAAAATTTTATCGCTAATGCGTAAACAGATCATTGTGAAATTCTATGTATTGATAGATTGCGCAAAGGCGTATAGAGCAGTGTTCTCATAATTTCCCTTAAATTTCAGTGTAACAATTAATGTTTATTCAAAAAACTCTGGCTAGGTAACTGTGACTCTAATGATAACTACTGTTAATTTATTTAACGTTCGAAAAAAAGAAAAAAGAAAATAGTGACTCACCGAAAATCATCACCCAAGGGTATTAGAATGACATTATGTGGAAATAGAGATCCAGTCTTGAAATACTGTTCGAGTAGCTGCTCGGCAAGGATCTTTACGTTGTTCGAGGTGATATCGACGGCTTTAGCGGAATACTCGGTATACTCGTTGCGAATTTTTCGAAAGTCATAGTTTAAACAGACGTGGGGATGCGGTCCGCAGGAATGTTTAATGTTGTAGATGTCGAACGGTTGGTTGTGGGTGAGCATGTCCGAGTTGCGGGTTTGATCCCAGGGCTGCACCCAAATGAAATCGCCAAATTGTTTCTTCGCGAACCATTGCTTCCAAGCGTAGTGGATACGTTGAATTATCGTTCCCGTCGCACCCGATGATTTGAGGAGGTACGGCACCGTACCGCCATGTCCAAATGGATCGACTGCCCACCCTGTCTCTGGTATTACGTCCAAATTCGTCTTTAACCACTGGTGTCCTGTAAACGTTTCACAGTTAATTATCATTATAGGCATTATCATTTTTTAACACTTTTCATTATCTACACTTCTCAAAAAAGCTTAAACAGTGCTTTTTGTTAAAATATTTTTCGAACTTTCAAGGGAAATACTTGACCTCCGGGAAACGGATATTATCTATTATCCTAACTTTCGCATGTCTTTTATAATAATAAAATTCTTCAATTTCTTATTTTCTTCATAACTTTGCTCTAAATTAAGCAATTTGAGCTTTCTTTTTTTTTAATCATATCTACTTGAACTCAACTATCTTTTAGTTTTCAGATTGAGTTCCTATCAATATTCGTTTTTGAGTTATAAGCAATCAAAGTGGAAGTAATTACCATTAAAAATATTGTTAGATGTCGAATAACTTGGCTTTTTTCATATTTTTATATTACAAGAGACATGCCAAGATTAGGATAAGATCCGTTTCCCGGAGGTTAAGTACTTCCCTTGTTAGCTAATATTTCTTAATTTCAAATATATTTTTTTTTAATTTAGTAATTTTCCCCCACGCCCCGGGCTAGGATTTTTAGGTATCCACCAAAACACCTTTATTATTTTCCATATCCATTTGACCCCCGCCCCTTTTTTCCCCTCCGTATCGAATTCACCTGGGAAAGAGGAAGAATCTATGGCCAAACCCAGTGGGAAAATGCCCTGTAGGAAAACCTCCTCCAAATTACGGCCGGTGTATTAAACTATTTTGTTTGAATGTTATAAAATCACATTGCGTAGGCCTTAACACCGAAACATAACATTTCACACCTGCCATTCACGATTTGGAATATACCTCACCAATTCCGAAAGTCGCACAAACTTATATTGAGTCACCATCCATCCAAGTACTGACCGCAGCAAATGCTGCTTAACTTTCGTGATGTGTGTCTCCACCACTCCACCATCGCGTCGGTGATTTAAAATATTTGTATTTTAAAACAAATTTAACAAAATTTTTTATTTTTTTTAATGTATATAATTTAATGTATATAATTTAATGTATATAATTTAAACGGTCTTAACAAGCTAATTTGCATTTTGCTAAACTTTAATGTTCCCACAGATGTAGAAAAAATAATGAAAAAGAAAAAATAAATTTTATTGAATTCATTATTATTGACATTATTTTCTACATCAATTCGATTAATTAATCCTTTTAATAAAGGTTTAATTAGAATTTAATAATAAATATCATTTATTTGAGCACCTGGTCAAATATACCTTATAATAAATGTCGTACTGATCTCGCAAGTTATCCTGGCAGTCACTTCTTGTCAGGAACGTCGTTTTTTTTATATTTTTACGTACATAGAGTAGTTTTTTACGAAATAACTTCGGCCACGTTGTCGTGTGTGTGTGTGTGTGTGTGTGTGCGTGTGCGCGCGTGTGTTTGTGTGTGTGTGTGTGTGTGCGTGCGTGCGTGCGTGCGTGCGTGAGTGCGTGCGTGCGTGAGTGCGTGCGTGTGTGTGTGTATGTAAAGTGCTGTCAAAAATGGTTACCGATCAAGTGACTTGAGAGATTGAACAAAGAAAGTAAACTATTTTCGCTAAATATTGATGGTGAATTATACAAAATCAAGAATTAGCTATCGCTGAGATAAATGTGACAAAAAAAATATTGCTTGATAGAAAAGAAATTTGGAGTTATAAAAACTGAAAAATTGACTACATAAGTCAGTGAAGAAGCTACTATGTTTATAAAAAGATATTTTATTCAAACAAAATTGAATACATAATATATTGTGAGTCGTTAATGTTGAATTATTAGATAAAATGATTATAGATTAAAAATGATATTAAAATTATTAATCGAAAAATCTAAGAAAGTTCGCTAAATAGTTTAAAAGACAAGAAAGAAGTTAACGAAGCTGTGTTTGATTAATAACTATTTTATTTTACACAAAAGTGATTTAATCGATTGTCGACAGTACTATCAGTAAACCAAAAATATATTACACCTGCAATCGTTTAATTAAAAAGAGAAAATAATATTACTTAGAGATTTCAGAGTTTGATGTTTAATTAATACTAAAAAAATAAATGTAAGAAAACGCTGAAGCTATAACGTTATTATCGACATTATATATATATATATATATATATATATATATATGTGTGTGTGTGTGTGTGTGTGTGTGTGTGTTTTATTTTTAATGGATTTATTTATTTACCGGATAAAATAACAAGATTATTGGAATGTTACAACTGCACGTAGAAATTACATAATTTATTTGTGCTCTCTGCAGGCCTGATATTACTAGGGCAGTTACGATATTGTGATTTTTGTTTACGAGGGCCTAATTTTGGACAAATTTTCGCGTAAATCCATGATGGAGAAAAAACAGAAAATAGTAGAAAATCGAGATTTTCGTGTAACATAACTTAAAGAAATGTTACATCAATCGTCGCGGTAATTATTATTTTATTACTCGGCGGATTTACACCAAAATTTAACAAATAACATTGTAATCTACGGTAAAAAATAGGACTCTGGTGCTTGTTAAAAAAAATTGTTGAAAAATTTGTTGAATTATTGAGAATAATTATAGAATAATAAGAGACATAAAAAACTAGACTTATTGTTGTGAGTCATAGATTAAATAATCAAATTTTCTGTTAACGCTAATATATAATCCATCGATAATTTACGGTGAAATATAACTCATTGAGAAAGAATACTTGAATGAAGAGCATCGATGTCTTGGTTTTACTATATAAGGGGATTATTTAGCCAGAATAGTTTTATCGTCTCCAATGAAGCCGGTGTCGTTTAAATTTCAAGTATTTCGATCCCTCCAACAAAAAACCCGAATTTTCCCAACTTTTTGAATAGTACACTTGAGTTATCGAGAGTGCTCGTCTCGGATCCAGTTTCCGAGGAAATAGTACGCATCAATGTTTTCTTAAAAAAAAACTTTTTCTCCTAAAGAAAATGTATTTTAAACACTCCCTTGTACGAACTCCATTCAACGAAACAATAACGTCGAATAAAAATGGACATCCTGTGGAAAAGAGAGAAATATTAACATTACACGCGGGGAGGAAGAGAGAGAATTTATCATAAATGATATTACTCAGTGCGATGGAGCGCACATCTCCGTAATTATTGACGCGCACACCGCTCGTTTATTAACAAGTCAATCGATAACCAATTATTCCGAGCCAACAATTATTTCGTATACCGAGTGATCCGTTGACTATGACAACGTCGTCCGATATATCCCAAGGTGCAGTATACCCCATCGTATACGAACGTATCACAACTTTTTTGTCTCACTTTAGTTTACGCGCTCGATAAATGTATGTACAATCACTTTTCCTTTTCTCTTCTGTTTTGTTATGTTATTTTCTTCTCTTTTTTTTATAAATTTTGTACTCGCCGATTGACGATTCAAAAGATTGTTATTTTCCCTATTAAGGGAAACTGTGAGAAGGTAAAAAGATGTCTACGTGTGTATGCGCGCGTACACATACAGGTATGTATAATCGAGATTATAAAGAAGAGTACGTATTGCCCCTTTTCCGCTGGATCAATGACCCGCGCGCGCATACGCCCATAATATATATTAATGAAAAGAATGTTGCTAGCTCGACACACCACCCGATTGATATATTCCACCTATTTATCACTATCCGAGTTTCCATATTTGTATTTTACATTGTTTACTTCCTTACTTACTTCACTTTACTCTTTTCCACTATACAAGATAACGTCAGTTCTAGTGTAAAATGATTAAAATTTATATTACGCGGTTTGATATCACCAAATTCGCAAACGATTCAGTTGAGCTATTTATTGCACGGCTACAACCGAGATTCTAAGTGAACCAATCGGGTAAGATTATAAAAAAATGATAAATAAATGATAAATAAATGATACATTATCCACGTACTTACGTGCGTTGAGCATTGATTATTCGATTATACCTTTAACTATATCGTTTTCTTTTTCATCTTTCTTTCTTCATTTATTTAAACAATAGATTGTTTATTTATCTGATAAATGGGATTTGCAGTTACGCAATCGTATCACTGATTTACGACTCGTTGAAAAGGAAGATGTACGTTTTTGATGTGCCGGGACATCTTCGAAAAATAACCTTTGCGACGAGACGAGAATTTTGAAAAAAATGAAAAATGTTATTCTAAGTGAACCAATCGGGTAAGATTATAAAAAATGATAAATAAATGATAAATAAATGATACATTATCCACGGTACTTACGTGCGTTGAGCATTGATTATTCGATTATACCTTTAACTATATCGTTTTCCTTTTCATCTTTCTTTCTTCATTATTTAAACAATAGATTGTTTATTTATCTGATAAATGGGATTTGCAGTTACGCAATCGTATCACTGATTTACGACTCGTTGAAAAGGAAGATGTACGTTTTTGATGTGCCGGGACATCTTCGAAAAATAACCTTTGCGACGAGACGAGAATTTTGAAAAAAATGAAAAATGTTTCTAGACTTTTAGTTAGATTCGCGGTGAATCGTTTCACAAGTTACGTTTAATCCAACGTTTCTCTTTTCTCTTTTCTCTTTTCTCTTTCCTCTTTACTTTTTCCTTTGTTCTTTGTATTAAATCCTAACTTCTAGCTAAATGGTGCAATATGAATGAATCAAGGATTTGAACAATAATTGAGGAAAAAAGGTACCGGCCTCCCTACCTTATCGATGTGAAGTATCACATAAAAATGGCCACATGTAATTAAAATACGACATTAATTAATGGAGACTGAGAATTTGTTACTTTTTTGTTTTTACTAATAATCAACCTGTGTGTACTATATTTAGGCAGAAATATGCATTACCGTTTCGAGCACCATCTCCAACCAAAAATTTTAAAATATATATCAAGTTGTTTAACATAAAGAAATATTGCAAGATAAATAAATGAAATATAAGGAACTCTTATCAAGGGTTCCAATTCGATACTATCCGTGCTATTTTCCAACTGACAAGAAACATTTAAACAACTCTCGAAATCTGTAAGAGTAAGATATGGTACACCGTTGGAGTGACTTTACACTCTTAGGAAATAAGATAAAGTACCCGAATTTGGGACAAACTCAAAACTGGGAATAAATGTGATAAAACTAGCTATTGATACTAACATTGTATACTTGAATAAATTCAAATAAGTATTAAGTGCACCGTAAATAGTTATAAATATTAAGAAATCAATGCGTAAATTTTTGGAGGTTAGTCTAGGGTCTGCTCATTTTTACATGCACCTTCGATTCTCATAACGCTAATGTTGGATACATAAGTTTTTATATCTCCAACTTGACATACATTGTTCTGTCCCGCAAAAGGGGCTACCTTCCCTTATAGCTACCCAACTTTACCAGGAAAAAACAATTTTTATTTTTAACTCTCAATTTTTCAAATATTTTACATTTTTGATAAATTTTTCTTTTTGCAATTTATTCATCAACTAGCGCATCTTTCTAATTAATAATGTACATAAATTTGAATTTTGTCCCGAATTTGGGTACTAAGTAAAATAATTCTTACATTAAGGAGAGTCTGTGCCGATAGCTTCACAAATCCGCCACCCGAAAATTTGTGAGTAGCAGTGGCGCTGCCGTCAGATAGGCTGAGTTCATATTCGACAATAATTATGGGCATACGAAGTCACTTCGGTATGTGTTCTCAGCATTGATTTGTATTGATCACTATTCGTCGAAAATGCTGACTTTTCGATCAGCTAAGTAACATGTAATTAATCGTTACATCAATAGCTGTGGCACTCAACTTCGATTTGGTGTAATAGAAACTCTATTTTCTTTAATTGCCCATAATTATTGTCGAATATGAACTTAGCCTATCTGACGGCAGGGCCACTTCTGCTAGCAATTTTTCGGGTGGTGATATGGTGGTTAAACTATACTCTACGGACTCCCCTTAATTACGTTATTTTAAAAATGAATGGCCCTGTATCAGCATGCGAAAATTATTAAAACAATGAATCTCGCTAATTAGTGCATCAATGGCTTTGAAACTTTGGACAATCATAAATCGTTATCGTATCGTGGTTTACTTTGACATTTTTTTGCGTAAGAATCTAATGTCATTTGATATTTGACAATATTTCTGTAATGTATTCCTGAAATATAGTACCTATTTACTCACTTAGAGTTGTTAATAAACAAAATTTATTGAATGCCAATTTTTCAAAGGGTAAGACCCTAGTGAAGGAGGACTTGTGGAATTAGTAGGGATTGGGAGGCCCTTAAACGATTGAATTAATTTGATGTATATGGGTTTACCTTCGATCAGTTGATCCAACATGGCGTAAATATGGGAGGTTGCTTCGTCGGTCATCACCCAACCGCCGGTTGTCATTTCTAATCGACCTTCTTTCACCAGTCTTTTGACGATCATTTTCTTCGTCGGATGAGCACTACCATTGACATACAATTCAACCGATTAATTAACATATTCCTTATATATATATATCATGCATTTTAACAACAAATAGTTACATTTTAGAGAAATAACTAATAACAAAAATAGTACATTGTACACGTTTGTATATATTATAGTTTATTCTTGTGTATTAGAAAAATATACCTAGTTGGTATGATCCAATTTGATAGTTATATGGGTATATATTTCGTTCAGAAAAAAAATAATTATTTAATAATAATTATATCCTATTAGAAGGGGTTTTTCTCTTACAATCATTAAAAGCACTATTTATATCAATATTTGTGTATCAACAGCCTTTGACCAACATTCGGTATAATTATTTTTTAAACGCGTGAAATTGAATGGAAAGGCAATTGAGTGCAAAATGAAGATAGGTCGACAAGTAATAATGTAAGGTAGAACATATGACGTAAATAATGCATTTTAATTCGACATTTTTATATAAATAACTGTTATGCAAATTCATTTGTCAGTGATGACGTGTAGAAGGAAAAGGTACATATATGCATGCGTCACATCTATTTTTACTTTTTCTTTTTTTTCAAACGATCTGAATCTTATGCAAAGATTATTTATACATTTGTAGTACTTTTTCCTTATATTTGGATGTACGATAGCAATAGTTAGCATATTTTCTGGTTATTGAAATTCTATCTAAATTATTTCCGTGGATAGATAGATATACGCGTCGTCGTAACTGCAACTAGACGCACTTTCGTCAAATTCAGTGGATTTTCGAATTTCTAGTTTCCAAAAAATAGACAAGGGAACAGTTAGAAATTGTTGCTCTGGTAGAATTTGAACTATGATAAATCGGTAAAATGTATAAATTACCTGATAAAACTAGTTGATTAGTCTTAAGGGCCAGGTATATATCTATAGGTATTTTTAATATAAATAAAGAAACAAAACCAGTTTGTACGTTCTATCCAACATTTCGGCCATTTTTAAGAAAATCAACGAAAAAGTGATCATTTATTATGAGAGCTTGTAAAGCATATATTCTTAACCTCAAACCATTATCAAACAGTCAAATTTCAACCAGAGAATGCATTAACAATAATTCCAAACCGAACTCGATAGACCACAGTAAAAGTTTTGATTACGATAGTATATAATACCACTATACGATCGTCGATGTTTCTGAAAATAGTTATAACTCTCTCTCTCTCTCTCTCTCTCTTTAGAGTAAGATATTATTATCGAATCAATATACGCACCTTTCCCACCACATGGATAAAAATGATACTTCGCTCCATATAAAAGTCATATTCTGCCACTGCTGCAGTTTCGTCACCATGTTGTTCAAAATACTGCGAGTTGCGGTATGGAAATATTGCTCGAACGTTTTTAGCCATCCTGGATCCGTGTGGCTGTGCGGCACCAATATTACCTGAAATTTTTAAATCGTTTACACATGCAACCGTCGATCATACTAACGATCTATTTTTTTTTATTTTTATGAGACTATATAATAAAAGTGAAATAAAAAACGTTGGAAAAGTAATAGCTTTTTTCTCAAATTCTTTAATTGATCTTTAAATGAGGTATATGTATATATATATATGTGTGTGTAGTATCGTAAGATAAACAACGAAAATATGTTGATTAAAAATTTTACTTATTTTCTTCGTGGGTTTTATTTGCGGGAATAATTTATGAGCGTCAGGTTTTGCGAGATGTAAAGAGTACTGCCAAGTATATTATATTTATTTCCCTTTTTCGTGGCATGTATGGAAAAGTTTGTGGTGTTATTTTGAAGGGTTATCTTTGCTTAATAAAGTCTATGTTTTTAATCGAAATATATATATATATATATATATATATATATATATATATATATATATATATTTCTTGTAACCGACACGGTGGCGGAGTGGCGGAGACGCACCTCAGTCGATCACGAAGGTTAAGCAGCACTGAGTGCGGTTGGCACTTGGATGGGTAACACCATTCTTGTGCGGCTTTCAGGATCGGTTAGGTGTTTTTCCACATTTCACAACGTGAGCGGAAGGTGTGGAACATTCGGTTTCGGTGTTTGGGCCTACGCTAGGTTTTCTTACAAGGTTTTCCCTTCCTCACGGGCATAACCCCGGGCGAATGCGAGACGGTGGGGACTGGGATGGAAAAAATTGGAATGTTTTCACCCCCACACATAGGTGGTAGGGGTGTCCCTGTAAAAACCCATTTAATGGGTATACGGGATGATGAGCAAAGAGAATAAAATATATATATTTCTTGTTCTTTAAGTTCATTGAATCGATAAAATGTGTACAAATTGATATATATTTTAAAAATAATGTTTAATGACTTTGAAATGGGGAATTTGTCGTAAAATGTGTGGGAAAATTCAGTTAAAAAATGAATTGGAAAAAGCTGAGATATGAAATTGTTGTTGTTTGGATCCCGGTAATCTTTGGTTGATCCACATTCGAACGTACGCCAACCATGCCGGACGATGAAAAATAAAAATACGAAGGAGTATAGTAGTAGGAACAAGAGAATAAAGATGAGTGTTAGTAGTAGTGAAGCGCGAAGGAGAAGGAACTTGGCTCGATGCTTATGCATACCAATAAGTTGAGGTGCACGAGTTCGCGATTCGCAAATGTTCATAATTCTCCGCATGTTAAAGCGTCGACTCCCATCTGGTTCTCCGCACTTTACCGGCTCATCACCGAATTCGAATTCACAGGTTTAACTTTTAGTGAGTTTAACACAACTTCACTCAATTACCTGGAGTGTCGGCTGTCGTAGTCGTCAGACTTTTTGTTATACACCCATATTCGATAGGGTAATTAACCCATTAATGCCCGAAACAGAGAAATGGTAAGTCAGAAATGGTAAGTTTTCAACCCCAAATCTGACACATAGTCCGCAGATATATTCAAAGCAAACAAACTTTTTCTGAGGTATTTTTTTGTCTACTTTCCATTTTCGGTCTTAGAATTGCAAATTTTCCACCCAAAAATTTAATATGGCGATATTTATACACATAGGTGGAAATTTCGATGCTTCTTTTTTTTAATCAATTTTTTATTGCATTAACATTGAGGGCTGAACTTTTTCTCGCAACTATGGGAGCATTAATTAATTGTACTTAAAATTCAGTCGATTTCCGAATATTGAAATTCAATATGGCGACTGGAAAATGGCGCCTGAAGCGCAAAATTTTTACCAAATATTTACGAATTTTTTTCTCAGAAATAGTGCATTTGACGAAAAAATCAATACGAAAAAAAGTGCTTAAATTAGCCAAAGAATACTTTGAATTTTTTCCAATGAGTTTTGAGCAACTTTTTTACTTTTGCCAATAGGCAATTTATGACAAATTTCAAAAATTCATTGTATCGTCTCGAAAACATTCAGGTGTACTTTTTGGTCAATTCCGAGAAAGGAGATCGCCAACGGAAAGCATTTGAAGTATATCTATATACATTCAAAATTTGTATATATAGATATACTTGCAATGTTAAAAATGAAACTTTGTCGGTTAATTTTGGCTTTTCCTTTCATTTCCCGAAAATAATTTTTTTTGCAAATGAAATATTGCTAGTAAAAGTAAAAGATAATGCATGATTTATACGTCTTGGATCGTCTTTATTCTTATTGGTGGACTCCTTTGTTTCGAATTAGTGCCCGAATAACTCTCAAATTTCAGACAATATGATTCTCTCATTAAAGAATTCTCATTTCTTAGCCGTTGATATGCAATGTTGCCCAACACTTACCGCGTGGAGGTGAATGAGTCAAAGCGTCTTGTCGTTTTTTTTTTTATCTTTTTCTGTTTTTTTCGAGACGATTCGATGAATTTTTGAAATTTGTCATAAATTGCCTATTAGCAAAACAAAACAAGTTGCTCAAAACTCGTTGGAAAAATTTTAAATTATTTTTCGGCTGATTGTAAACACTTTTTGTTTTTATTGATTTTTTCGTCAAATGCACTATTTCTAAGAAAAAAAATTCTTGAATGTTCGGCAAAAATTTTGCGCTTCAGACGCCATTTTCCAGTCGCCATATTGAATTTCAATATTCGGAAATCGTCCTCAATGTTAATGCAATAAAAAATTGGATTAAAAAAAAAGAAGCATCGAAATTTTCCACTTTTTTGTATAAATATCGCCATATTAAATTTTTGGGTGGAAAATTTGCAAATCTGAGACCGGAAATGGAAAGTAGACAACAAATACCTTAGAAAAAGTTTGTTTGTTTTGAATATATCTGCGGAATATGTGACAGATGTAGGGTTGAAAACAGAGTTACCATTTCTCTGTTTCAGGCGTTAATGGGTTAACCATTCCTTGCCCCTGCATTCGTTTAAACATCTCTTGGCGCTGTTGTCTGCTCTCGCTGTTGCATTCGGTATTAACTGTAATGTTAATCTCGCAACGATATTTCACTTACGCCTTTGATTCCCTATACTCAGATTTACTTTTCTATTCGAGCCGTTCTTTGCTAGGAGCACGCGTCTGAACTAGAAAGGAAATTTAACGAATTTCCGATTTCTCGGTCGATCATACCGGAGTTAAGATTATTTATCTGGGAAAAGTACGCAACAATCGATAAACATCTGGACCAAGTTCTCAGTTCTCGAGAACAGATTAAATATATCAGACTTTTGCCCTAATTGATAATGGTTTCATTTAAATTATTAAGGAGATCAATAGTTGATTCGGATTTAAGGAATTAAACCTTGGCAGCTCGATGAAACCTGGAAAACTATGCGAGTATTCTGATTTGTCAAAATTTCTACTTTTTGCAAGAGTTGTAAAGCTGTAGTTATTGAAAAAGAATTAGTCAGGAGGAATCGAATTACGGTAACTTCGTCAAGTCTTCGTCAAGAAACTATGCCAAACTATTGATTTATTAAAACTTGTGCGATCCTCGAATCTTTCGAGTCTAGATTCTACAATAGAAGATTGCGAGGTTGTGAGATTGTGAGGTTGTGATATTGTGAGGTTGTTCAGGTTGTACGTTTATGACACATAAACATAGAAACACCTCGGTTTTGGGAAGAGAGCAACACTTCGATGCTTAATCAGTTTCTTTAATTTAATTAACTTTAATAATATCCTAACCTATAAAATTATTAACACATCATATAATCGTAAAAGTAACTAATCTAAACGAACGAGTGAACGTTAATATTTCACCCATAAAAAAGTGAGATGTAGTGGAAATGTCTCTATGCAGAGACATAATCTAAATGTATATGAACTCATAACTAAAAGTATATAACGAAAATTGAAACCCAAATTATTTAGGGGACTTGTATTTTATATTTGATATGTATCACATTTATTTAATTGGACGGATATATTTTATACGGTACTTATATTTGTAATCAAATAAATAAAGAATACAATAGTTGCTTGTATTTTTTGTTTTCTAATTTAACCGACAAGGTGTATATATATGGGGTATTCCACGTGAACTGGTCCGATCAAAATTATAATATGCACCAAATTTTGGGTACACATTGCAAATATTTCTCAGAATACAGAAAAAAATTTTTAGATACTGGAATTTATTTGCTTATAAGTTATTCTAACCTCAAAAAGTGAATTTTTTCAAATTTTTTTTTAAAGTTAGTATCAACTTTTACTATAGAACATTATATGTAACATTCGTTGCTAATTGTGTCTGGAATTTATTCTTCTAGGTTAGAATTTCGAATTTCAAGGTGAATGTTATATAAACTATATGTCAATATTAAACTCAAATAAAGTGCAAGTGCCCACAATTGATTTTTTTATCCAAAAGTCTAAAAGAAAGTTTGGAGCAATACCTTTCAAATGGTCTGTAGCATTTTTATGGCCTTCAATTCTGTAAAAAGTTATGATAATTTAAAGAAAGAGAAAAAATTCACAAAAATTAACATGGTAATTCCCATTTAAATTTTTAAAAAAATTTCGTGTTTTTTTAAATTATCATAACTTTTTACAGAATTGGAGGCCATAAAAATGCTACAGACCATTTGAAAGGTATTGCTCCAAACTTTCTTTTAGACTTTTGGATAAAAAAATCAATTGTGGGCACTTGCACTTTATTTGAGTTTAATATTGACCTATAGTTTATATAACATTCACCTTGAAATTCGAAATTCTAACCCAGAAGAATAAATTCCAGACACAATTAGCAATGAATGTTACATATAATGTTCTTTAGCAAAAGTTGATAGATTTTGAGTTAAATAGTGGTAAACCTAGCTGGTGTTGAAAAAAACTTGGAAAAATCCACTTTTTGAGGTTAGAATAACTTTTGAGCAAATAGATTCCAGTACCTAAAAATTTTTTTCTGTATTCTGAAAAACATTTGCAATGTGTACCCAAAATTTGGAGCATTTTAAAATTTTGATCGGACCACTTCGTGTGGAATATCCCATATATATATACATACGAATAAAGTACGTCAAGGTGAGACTCGAGATTCACGATTAAAAAAATGATGAAAAGAAGAGATGGTATCTAGCGGAAATCCGTAAACTTAAATTAGCACGATATACATTTCTTGGCCATTAAAAATAGATAAGACATGCGTATAAGTAAATTAGGTAAAAGATAGCTAATTCTAAGATATGACATACAGTAATACATATCAGTCTAACTTAAATATGTATTAATGTCATATTTTCAGACTTTATAAGTTAAAATAATTTTTTGGTCACGTGTATATTTTTAATTACTATGTTTTAGATAATAAGATTTGTTATTTTGACCAATTTTATAACGGCACAGAAATATATATTTTATGTAAAAACATAACCTGAATTTAATTTTTTTGACAATTTATAGTTATAAAAATAATTCTAAAAAACTACAATAAGTAGCAGTCGACGTGTCCGGAAGCATCGATATAAAAAATGTATGGGTTTAAGATTTAAACTAATAAATATTAAAAGTTTAATAGTTGATGAACCGGAGCAAGTATTAGAAAGTAGAGAAAATCTTTATACTGATAATTCTAGTGATGCTGAGAGTGACAACAGCAATTTTGAGTATTATAATGACAGTAGTAGTAATAACAATGAGAGCAGTAGTAATGCAGATGAGTGGAATGAAAATATGACAGATAATTGCATGTCAAAAGAAAATGATGAAGAATCCGAGATAAATGAATTAAGAGTTTAGACTGTAAGAACAAGAATTCCTAGGAACCATCTTGATTATTTACTCCAAATTTTAAGAAGACGTGTATTACCTACTTTGCCAGTTAGTTCTAAAACATTACTGCATACTCAATCTGCTCAATATACTATTCAGCGTATACCAGATATTGACAATTCACCATCAGAATTTGCTTACTTAGGCATCGAACAAGGTTTGCAAGCATGTGTCAATCCTTCGCTGTATAAAGAATGTGTTCTGAATTTAGATTTTAATGCAGATGGTGTTAAAATAAAAAAATCTAGTTCTAAAACGATGCGGCCTATTATGTGTAAAGTTTATTATAAAAAATGTCCAAGTGTCTATAAACCATTTGCTGTGTCAATCTTTTATGGTAATGGGAAACCTAAAAATATCAATGAATTTTTAAAACCATTTGTGTCTAATTTGAATAAAATTTTATGTGAAAGACTTACAATAAAATCTGTGTTTTTTAGTGTAAATATTAGAGCTTTTATATGTGATACACCAGCTAGATGTGTAATTAAATGTATAAAAGGTCACACAAGTTTTCATGGATGTGAAAGATGTGATATAGTGGCTACAAAATGTGATAGTACAATAGTGTATTTAAATCTAGGTAATATAAGAACCGATGAAAACTTTAGTTCATTTTCTGATCTTGAACATCACATAGCTGCATCACCTTTACTCGCTATAAATCCTAAAATCAATTTAGTAAGTCAGTTCGCTTTGGATTCAATACAATTATTGTACTTAGGTGTGATGTTGAGATTATTCGAACACTGGCTGACAGGTGATTTAAATACTAAGTTGAGTGCTAATCAAAAGAAAGAATTGATTCGACGATCAAATTTATTTGCATATGATATAGCTAGAGAGTTCAATAGAAAAATGAGATGTTTTACTGAATATGATAAGTACAAAGCAGTAGAACATAGATTCTTTGTACTTCATTGTGGGCCAATTGTTTTAAAAAATATACTTAACGATGAATTATATAATCACTTTTTACACTTTCATGTTTCATGTAGATTACTGTCAGGTAAAGATGCTGTAGATCATGTAACATCGGCATGAAATTATTTAACAACCTTTGTGAATGAATCAAAATAATTATATGGCCCAAAATTTGTTTCCTTAAACGTTCATAATTTATATCATTTAGCAGATGATGTTGATAATATGCAGTGTAATTTAAATGACATTTCAGCATTTCCTTATGAGAGCGAGTTAGGTCAAATCAAGAGTTTGTTAAAATCACCCAACAATACAGTGGCTCAATACTGCAGACATGTCCATGGAAAAGACAATATACTGAATTTGAAAGTTACAGTTCCTGAAACATTGTTAATAAAGCAAAATGTTCCAAATATGTCACTTGCATATATTATAAGCAGCAACATTTATCAACTAATCATCCAGACAATACGGTTCTCTTAAATAATGGAGATATTGTGCAGATATACAATATTTTGAAAAGTGAAACAAGTTTAAATTTAAAAGTGAAAAGACATACAATCAAGAAAGTAGTATATAATACACCACGTCCTTCTAGTTTATTAAATATTTATGAAATTAAAAATATAAATACTTGTAGTCCCTTAAAAACTACTAATTTACATAATATATCAGTAAAAATGGTTAAGTTAGTAATCCGTTTTTCTTTAGAAAGTGAAAAAAAATTATTTGCAATACCTTTACTTCATTAAATAGTTCTAATATTATATTTATTTAAAAATAATTTTTTCTAATCTCTTATACTTTTTTATATTACAGTTTTACATAAAATAAAACATATATTTCTATTAAATCAATTAAAATTTTTTAATATATTTAAATTCATATAGTTTAAATATATCTAAAAAATGATGAATAATAAAGCTGTATCAAATTTTTGCTATAGTTAATACTAATTCAAATCTTTATTTGACAGTTGTAATTAGTCCTTGTACAGTTCACATGTTAACATTATACGTTATACATTGAAAGTATAAATCACATTTAAGTAGGAGTAAAACTTTTAAATTCTTTAATTATACTTAATAAAATCTTAATTTAAAATTCAATTTAAAATTTAGCTCAGTTTTTGTTTTCCACCTTTGCGAAATCGTAACAGCTGATTTTAAGGTTATACGTGACTGCACAATTTTGAATAGTCATGGAAAATCAGACTCGAACAATTAGTCAAGTTTTACAGAAAGAATTCCCATATCATGTTGTGGAATTCGTTGCAGCTGGAAGGAAACCAAAAATAAGAAGAACAGATATTATAGTCACTAAATGGATAAAATATGATTCTATAAAAAAAAGATGTGTTTATAAATATTCTCCGCCACCTTACACTGTAGAAGCATCTAAAGAATTTAATAATGTTCTTGTCAATTTATCTGATCTGAAATATGTAGATAATTAAATAAATATAAATAAATGAATAATTTATAATTATAATAATTATATTCATAATCTTTACAGGTAATTATGAAGAAGCTAGAAAAAAACTGGATATTTTAAGAGAGCATGAGACTGCTTTTACTGTGGATTCAGGAGAAAGCTGTACAGAAGTAGAAAAAGAAGCAACTTTAAAATTTCGGCAAGCCAAGTTGCAAGCAGAAGTCAAACATTTTTAAAATCAAATTGAAAATTCACCATCTAGTAGTAAGCATACAAGGAAGAATAAATTATTTATATTGCTACAATTATTATATAGTTTCAATTTATATTAATATTGCATATTCTTATGTTTTGAGATTCAAAAGAAGAACCTGATGCTGTTCGATTAAGCAAATAAAAAAATTTAATTACTGGAAAGAAGTTTAACTCAGTTTTAAATGATGTAACGAGCAAAATAAATCAAATTAAACAAACTACTCCTATCGATGGTAAGTACTATGCAATAAAATTGAGCAATTATATAGTAAAATCATATTTATTTATTACAGATCCAGATATAATCCAAGCATCATTTTCCCAATCCCAATCGGAAGTTGATTTTACTAGTTCAGCACTTAATCAAGAAAAATTGGCACCATTCTGTACATTATCTAATATGGAAAAATTGTTAACAGACATTAGACTACTTGTACATAGTAAAGATTTTTAATTTAGTTTATATCAAGTCTGTTTATAAATTCACATATTTGTCAGGATTAAACTTGTAATGTATTAAATTTGTTCAATAGTACATTAATAATTCATAATTTTAGATTTTACTATTAACATTAAGTGTGATATAAAGGAAATGAGCAATGACATACGGAAGTTGGATCAACAAATTCAAACATTGAATTTAAGTGTCACACATGCTGCTGAAACATATGGAAAAGGCTCTTCTTTTATTGGCACAATAAAGCAACTATCAGAAAAATTCAACTACATCTTGCCACTTGAAACTCTTGACGATTTCAATCGGTTCAATGAAGAATTAGGAGTTAATTATTCTTTAAAAGAAGCAGTTGTAAGTATTTTTATAATATAGTTAATAGTTTATTAAAACAGCTATAATTAATTTTAATAAAATTTATCATATTAGTGTTCGGTTTTACAAACTGGAATTGATCCAAATTTAGTTATATCAAAAACTATTGTTAAAATGTTAAAAATGTTTTTAACTAAAACGGTTGCAATTCTTTTTAATGCAGTAAAAGAGAAAATGGCAAGCATGCTTTCAAGTGTACTTTTTATTTCAATGCATGACAAGTAAGGAAATTTAAAATACTTTTATATAATGCTTTAAACTTTATCATGAAGCGCAAAGGATTAGTTGTTAATACAATTATTATTTATTAAATATAATTATTTTTCAGTAATTATCACTGAGCGAAGGACTATCAGTCAGCTTCCAACCACAGATAGGGACTTGATATCAGCACTGAGTACGGTACTAAGTAATGCATTTGGCTGGTACACATCAAAAAACACATTGAATAAAACTAACAATACCTGTCAATTAAATCAAGTAATTGAAGTAAATTGTTACAATGCAACTGAATGCTTAAAAAGAAAATATGAAAATAAAAATTATACCAACAGATCAACAACCAATGGGCCCAAAATTAAAGTTGTAGCATGTGAAGTTTTAAAACCTCCAAAACAAGCTAATTTGAGTAATTCACCAAATTTTGAAGCAGTTTTGAATCAAGAAGAATTGGAATCAAATAGTCAATGTCACTTATGCATGTTCCTTAATGTTAATCAGTGTGAAGAATTTAGTGTTGAGAATTGTACAAAGTCAAGTTTTGATAATTTTCTTGCAGGAGAATGTTTATCTGCAACTGAAGAAGAATCTAATGAACTGCTCCAGGACCAAACTAAAGATACACTTCAACTTGCAGATGAAGAAGACTGGCATTTTAATGAGTCTTATTTAATTTTATTTAAATAATATTTAATCAACGAGTTCAAAGTGCTTCGACTGACATATTTTTTTAACAGAATTGTTAGTTTGATATTTTATGTTATAGTAAGTGTTTAAAAGTTTTTTACTTTTAAAGTTTAAATGTTTGCATTAAAATAAATGCAGTGATCAGTGTATAATATATATCAAAGCTTTATTTATGTTTTTAATAAATGACAACATTGAAATTATATAAGTGTTCATTTTTGTACATACTTAAGTTAATTAAGTGAACTCTCATTGTATTTTAATAATTCCAATGTTTTTAGAGAGCTCATTAATTAACTTGACTAAACCTAACCTATATATTACTAGTACCCTGAAAAGAATCCCTAAAACTACAATTAATCATTGACACTTTCTTGGTACTAACTACCTGTTTCTAACCTTATATTTATCTATTTCATACTGCATTTAAATTATTCACATATTTCTTAGATATTTTTAAGACATTTTTAATATACCCGTATTAATTTATTTCGTCGCGAATAACTTTGGTGGCAACATCTGGCATTAAAAATACCTATATTATTGATTCTAATACTTGGGGAAAAATGTAACCAAAACCGTTTCATCGGGGTAAAGGAACAACAAGAACAGGCCATTTAATACCATGTCCCGACTAATAATAGACTATAAATAGCTATATAATGTTTCAGATTATACCTTTAAAGGGGGTCGTTTCGGATCCTTTTTCAGCTCAACGTAGCGTCGTTCGAAACTCTCGTCCCAGTATTCTCGACTTCTCATCCACGATGGCTGTAACAAAAGAGACCGTCGGATTAAACAATTGAAATACTCAATGTCAGAAAAAAGTGTCTAATTAAATCGACGGGACAAATGGTCAAAGTTCACCATCGATTACCGTTAAATCTCTACTCAGATTTGCGGTTAGAAACCGAGCTTCCACCCAGTTTCTTTCTTACAAGG
This sequence comes from Theocolax elegans, assembly GCA_026168455.1. NCBI lineage: Eukaryota > Metazoa > Arthropoda > Insecta > Hymenoptera > Cerocephalidae > Theocolax > Theocolax elegans. Next base: position 88,611,373 of record CM047428.1, on the reverse strand, counting down.
TTTCCTACATACCGCGCGTCTCAAGTCTTAACCCAGACCACGGTATAAGAAACAGAGGTGGACCGACTGCCTTTCCCCCACCAGTAAACTGCTGTGATGTTATTGAAGCCCTTCGCTTTGTCTCCGCACGGCGGCACCACAGAAACAATGTACTATTTAATCACACATACCGTCAGCTACCAAAGACCCGTCGTAGTGTGTGTATGGTACACGGGTATAGCGTGTCCTTCGTAGTATGTGTGAGTTACTGTATTCGCGCGCGGCTAAAAGTAATTTATTTATATATTTTACACATATATTTAGAAACACGTTGCTTCAACTTGTAGGTTAGGGAGGTTCACGTGAAAGAATAACAAAATATATGTAAATCTTAAAAGGATATTTAATGATAAGTAGACACCAAACTTTAATTTAGAAATGAGTATAATAATACATGGTAATAATATATCAATTTACTCAACTTTTTTGCAACTTTTCTAATTATTCATCCACTCTGTAATTTACTGGGTTAAAAAAGTATATGTTAAACAAGTTCCATGATTTTTCCTGGCATAGTACCTTGGAGCGAAACTCAATTAAAGATTCAAATAAATTAATTTTGCCGCGCATGAATACAGTAGCTCACACATACTATGAAGACACGCAATGTCCGTGTGCTACACACACACAACGGCGCGTCTTTGGTAGCTGACTGTATATTATGTGATTAAATAGTACATTGTTTCTGTGGCGCCGCCGTGCGGAGACAAAGCGAAGGGCTTCAATAAGATCACAAGAAGCGGGGGAAAGTCGGTCCACCTCTGTTTCTTACACCGTGACCCAGACCCACACGTAGTACGCACACACATACGCAGAGAGAGAGACAGTGTTTTTATTCAAAGCTCGGAAATATCGCGTACATCGCGTGACTGCTAATTGACACTGACACCGAAATTAAAGGTAATGGGAGCAAGTTAAGATTACTCTGTCTCGATGTGACAAGGTGAAGCGTCAAGGTACCTCTCTCTCTCTCTCTCTCTCTCTCTCTCTCTCTCTCTCTCTCTCTCTCTCTCTCTCTCTCTCTCTCTCTCTCTCTCTCTCTCCCTCTCTCTCTCTGTGTACACACACACACACACACACACACACCATATGTATATACCTTGTTTAATAAAAGATATATAGGTATATATTTTCCTCGATCGTTCGACCGAACGGTAAGATAAAGATCTAATTAACTCGTCCGCGCAACGTGTTAAAAATTCAAATAAACTCTCTCGACATATCCCGGGGTAATTAATTTCTCATTGAATATTTCTATTCATTCTATATCTACATTGCCAATTAACCGTGCAGAGAGACAAAAGGAAAATAAGAATAAAGAAACAAACCGATTCGTCGACAAGTGCAGGGGTAAAAAAGGAGAATTATACAGTGCAGGTACGGTCCGATTTATTATAGGTGAATCTTGCAGTGCGATGCGTATGGCGATAAAATGGGAACTCTGCAGAGTAAGCACCTTGCCAATTCTGTGGAACAAATGACGTAATTATTCGCGGGACTGTTTGCAATTTCTCGTGAACAACGGACATCGGACGGTGGAGGCAAGTTTTACGGTAGCTCGAGCACCGAAATGCTTCGGGGTTTGGTTATGTAATTTCGGCTCGCCGCCAAACTCTCCGTCTCTCCGTCTCTCTCTCTCTCTCTCTCTCTCTCTCTCTCTCCTCTCTCTCTCTCTCTCTCTCTCTCTGTCCCTCGGTTGCTCATTCTATTGATTCCTTGGGAATTTACCCTCCATTTTCGGAGTCACTTGGTTCATTGGTTTTCAATTCTTTCTTTTTCAAGAAAAAAAATACTATCTCTTATATAAGATATCGATGCGTTAAAAAAAAGAATTTTTTCTAAACGTAAGATTTTATTTCGATATGAAGAACCGTGATATTTCGTATCTCTATTCGCAAAAGGATCCAATGCATTTAACTGCAATAGAAAAAAATATTGTAAAAAAACAGAAAAATTAATAAAAAAAAAAATTAATATATAAAAAGGAAAATTATTTGCTGGTGGCAGAAGTTATGTTTATTGCGTATAAAGGTTATCAACAGACATGCTGAGCAATAAAATCACTTGTACCAATGTATCTATAATTTTTCAAATAATCTGTATAGTATATAATCAGTTTATTTGACCTTTATTAAGCTATAACGTACCTTAGATAAAATAATGATAATTTAACGATTTTATATGTCTCAAATGTATTAAAAACAGATGTGTACCTATAATTTTGTTTGATAACTATAATTTTAGTATAAATATACATAAAAGACAGTCTGACGAGGATACTATACCAAATTATTTAATTTATTGTTCAAGATATATCAATAAACTTTATATGTATGTATATATACAATAAATAAGACATTTTTAGTTCGTGAATTTTCGTAACGTAATGGTTAACCGTTAGAACGAACGTCATCTATTGCAAAGGTTACATTACAAGTAGTGTCGTGCACGAAGATCCATTAACCATGAGGCCTGCTCTGTTTTACTTTGGGATAAGCTTCGAGTATTATTTTAAATTAGCATGCGTCACTTTCCGTACCGTTTCGCTCTCAGGTACTTACTACGGAACGGTACAATATTTTGTGATTTTAAGAAATTCCTTGTAGCTATGTGCTTCTATACAATGTAAGGAAAAATATGTTTGTTTTCTTAGAGGTAAAATGTGATTTGTTTGCCTATTACTTGGATGCGTAGATATCAAGATTCGCTGGTACCTTTCGGACAACTCGAAAGTGGAGATCGGGAATTAAACGCCTATAGTTTTTAAAAAGAAATAGAAAGGCCTACCTTAGTGGTCGAACAATAGGACCATAAGTCTTATTTAATGTAAATTTTTAAAATAAATCGATGAAATTGTATGTATGCAGTGGATACATATACACATCACCGAATAATCAAATTTGTGCAGTGATAAATTTGCGTGATTCGTAAAATTAATCATTTTATTTATTTCTTGTATGTACAAAGGGTATATTTCTAAATTATCGTATATATTTTCAATTTTAATTCGACTATAATTATTGGGTAGCCGTTTTGTCCACTTGAAATTACACCGACGAGCGTCATTTATGTAATTTGAATGCATAATAAAAAATAATTGATTTTTTAAATGGAATTCGGTTGATTTTATCCTTACGTATTAACGGGATGTAACGAGGTGTTATTCTCGAATCATTATATTACCGACCAAATATATGGAAATGAAAAAACAGTTTTAACGTAATAAGTATGAAAAATCAAAAAATCGTTGGTGAAATAGGAATTGGTAGAAAATTTGAGTTTTTAATGGAAATGAAGCGTTAAATTCATTATCTTTCAACGCCGTTAATGAAATTAATGTAAATATATTTGTTCGAAAATTTAGCACAATAATAGAGAGTACAAAATTAATTGGGTAGAAAAATTTTTAGCTCGTTGTTTAACCTCACAATCGACTCGATCGGTAACAAGTTTGATATTTCCAAAGCATGAAGCATAGTGATTTATCAGAATTTTATTATTTATTTATAGTATGAAATATACGTTGTTGCGGCCCGTATTTACATGAGAAAATAAGAATAAAGAAACAAACCGATTCGTCGACAAGTGCAGGGGTAAAAAAGGAGAATTATACAGTGCAGGTACGGTCCGATTTATTATAGGTGAATCTTGCAGTGCGATGCGTATGGCGATAAAATGGGAACTCTGCAGAGTAAGCACCTTGCCAATTCTGTGGAACAAATGACGTAATTATTCGCGGGACTGTTTGCAATTTCTCGTGAACAACGGACATCGGACGGTGGAGGCAAGTTTTACGGTAGCTCGAGCACCGAAATGCTTCGGGGTTTGGTTATGTAATTTCGGCTCGCCGCCAAACTCTCCGTCTCTCCGTCTCTCTCTCTCTCTCCTCTCTCTCTCTCTCTCTCTCTCTCTCTCTCTCTCTCTCTCTCTCTGTCCCTCGGTTGCTCATTCTATTGATTCCTTGGGAATTTACCCTCCATTTTCGGAGTCACTTGGTTCATTGGTTTTCAATTCTTTCTTTTTCAAGAAAAAAATACTATCTCTTATATAAGATATCGATGCGTTAAAAAAAGAATTTTTTCTAAACGTAAGATTTTATTTCGATATGAAGAACCGTGATATTTCGTATCTCTATTCGCAAAAGGATCCAATGCATTTAACTGCAATAGAAAAAAATATTGTAAAAAAACAGAAAAATTAATAAAAAAAAAATTAATATATAAAAAGGAAAATTATTTGCTGGTGGCAGAAGTTATGTTTATTGCGTATAAAGGTTATCAACAGACATGCTGAGCAATAAAATCACTTGTACCAATGTATCTATAATTTTTCAAATAATCTGTATAGTATATAATCAGTTTATTTGACCTTTATTAAGCTATAACGTACCTTAGATAAAATAATGATAATTTAACGATTTTATATGTCTCAAATGTATTAAAAACAGATGTGTACCTATAATTTTGTTTGATAACTATAATTTTAGTATAAATATACATAAAAGACAGTCTGACGAGGATACTATACCAAATTATTTAATTTATTGTTCAAGATATATCAATAAACTTTATATGTATGTATATATACAATAAATAAGACATTTTTAGTTCGTGAATTTTCGTAACGTAATGGTTAACCGTTAGAACGAACGTCATCTATTGCAAAGGTTACATTACAAGTAGTGTCGTGCACGAAGATCCATTAACCATGAGGCCTGCTCTGTTTTACTTTGGGATAAGCTTCGAGTATTATTTTAAATTAGCATGCGTCACTTTCCGTACCGTTTCGCTCTCAGGTACTTACTACGGAACGGTACAATATTTTGTGATTTTAAGAAATTCCTTGTAGCTATGTGCTTCTATACAATGTAAGGAAAAATATGTTTGTTTTCTTAGAGGTAAATGTGATTTGTTTGCCTATTACTTGGATGCGTAGATATCAAGATTCGCTGGTACCTTTCGGACAACTCGAAAGTGGAGATCGGGAATTAAACGCCTATAGTTTTTAAAAAGAAATAGAAAGGCCTACCTTAGTGGTCGAACAATAGGACCATAAGTCTTATTTAATGTAAATTTTTAAAATAAATCGATGAAATTGTATGTATGCAGTGGATACATATACACATCACCGAATAATCAAATTTGTGCAGTGATAAATTTGCGTGATTCGTAAAATTAATCATTTTATTTATTTCTTGTATGTACAAAGGGTATATTTCTAAATTATCGTATATATTTTCAATTTTAATTCGACTATAATTATTGGGTAGCCGTTTTGTCCACTTGAAATTACACCGACGAGCGTCATTTATGTAATTTGAATGCATAATAAAAAATAATTGATTTTTTAAATGGAATTCGGTTGATTTTATCCTTACGTATTAACGGGATGTAACGAGGTGTTATTCTCGAATCATTATATTACCGACCAAATATATGGAAATGAAAAAACAGTTTTAACGTAATAAGTATGAAAAATCAAAAAATCGTTGGTGAAATAGGAATTGGTAGAAAATTTGAGTTTTTAATGGAAATGAAGCGTTAAATTCATTATCTTTCAACGCCGTTAATGAAATTAATGTAAATATATTTGTTCGAAATTTAGCACAATAATAGAGAGTACAAAATTAATTGGGTAGAAAAATTTTTAGCTCGTTGTTTAACCTCACAATCGACTCGATCGGTAACAAGTTTGATATTTCCAAAGCATGAAGCATAGTGATTTATCAGAATTTTATTATTTATTTATAGTATGAAATATACGTTGTTGCGGCCCGTATTTACATGAGAAAATACGTTTTCCAAAGTAGAATCAAGTAATGTACTGTAGGTACGCGATCAAGAGAATACCGTGTAGCGTGTACCATCGTTACATTTTACCGTTTTGTTCAGTGCATGCGCACACATCAAATTTGGTAGATCTATACTCATCATGTTAAGTCGAAATATCGTTTAGTAAATTGAAATAAAGTAAATGTTGGCCGTTCGAAATGGAAGATCGATAATACCGGTAACCGGTATACAACCGGTGAGTCGAACCGCGAGTTCTCCCGTGAACTAATAAAAATATACAAGCTATAAAAGGTAATAATCTTTGTTTTCGAAAACAAACAAATATCGTGTATGATACTTGATACATTTGAGGGTGTGAGTCTGAGCAGTTATAGAAGAGAGAGAGAGAGAGAGAGACAGAGAGACAGAGAGACGACAATTAATGATCACGGCGAGGATCACGGACGGAGTAATAATATAGTATACGAATGAATGAAGGTGTAGGTGTTACCTGGAAGTCGAATTTCTCAAATTGAGCCTGGGCATCGATATTGGCATCTCTGGGAACGATGATGGGACAGGTATCGGGCGACACCTGGGTATTGGGTGGTCTGCTGTAGTTGGGCAGGACGGAGGTAACGAGACGATCGAAACCACCAGTTTCGGCAATAACACCCGGCGAGCCCGCGGAATTCGGCGAGCTCGGTGACTGGGTTTGGCTTACGTAATACAAGCAGATCAGCAGCGACACGAGGAGGGTGCAAAATGCGATCATGCGACCGGAACCACGTCGGAAGATTTTGTACATGGTTCGGATTCACCCTCGATCGGGCCTCCCACCTCCTTTGCGATGCAATCCAAACTCTACCTTCCTTCCTCTTCCTCAAGTCATTATCCGAACTTTGCCTCCTTGGTTCCTTCTTTCACCTACACCTGTTAACAACCAACGTTTCGTTTATATTTTTATTACCGCATTCATTATTACCATCGCTTCAAACATTTATATCGGTGTATTAATATATCGGGATTAATATATATCCCATCGTCCTCTATATTTTGTACTATATCTTAATTACTTCTACTCGAGAACGTTTATCGACACTTTCCTATTAATGACTCAAACTTACTATTAGGTAACTAGGTTTTACTCTAATTTTCCTTATTTTCTTTAACATTTCGTCTATTCAATGGAAAAACTATAATCTCGACGCACTTTCTTCTCGGTATAATATAGTCTATTATTTATTTTTATTATATTCTTCTTCTACTAAATCAATTACAGAAGGTACTATATACACGTATATACACCATGGTGAATAGTTAAAGAAGCATATATACTGATTAAATAAATAAATAACAATTATTGAAATAGCACAGAATTTAGTAAATCAAAGCATAATTATATCGGTCTTACAGTAGCGGCATTATCTAAACAAATTTTTTAAATTGGCCACTTGTCGTATCTTATAGTTATTCCCGTAGATTAACAATATGAATTTTGAAAAATAAATTTAATTATTAATAAGTAAACGATTAATATCGCCTCCATTCACGAAAATAAAGTTTTTTTTTAAAATAACTTAATATTAGGGAAAACTGAACACTTTGAGATAGACGTACATTGAACATTATGGAACCAGCGTTTATAAAAAATAAAAATTATTCCATAACATACACAATATATTCTCCAGATTAATATCCAATTATTGATAATTTTGTTATTATAAATAATGCTAGTCAATAATTTTCGAAATAAAAACCTATACATTATTTCGAAAATATTACATTTATAGAAAGCCTTTTATGTATGTGTGTATATACATATACATATATATACACACACAGCTAAAACTCGCTCGTATTTTTGCTTTCATAACCGTGTATATAAAACTTAAAATTACATTAATAATAATATAAAAAAAGGATCCAAAAATAAAATAATAAATACATTAATTATTTACTAGTATATGTTATAATTGTTTTTAGGCACGACCGCTACACAGGAAAGCCTTACATTTTCTTCATCGCAAAATATGTGATGCATCAAAATATACTAGATAAGGGTTGTAAGAGAAATTCAAGCGTATTCGAACTGATTTGAGGCCCTCCCTAAAATGTAGGTATGGATGTATGTATGTATGTAATCATGTGTCTAAGATTATTCAGTAAATTTTTGATCGATTTTGTTCAGATTTACAGGGTAACTTCGTCACAATGTAATTAAATAATGGTCCTATTTTCAAATATATATACCACAATAACAGTTTAAGTAATGGCATTATTTTTCATTGCTTAGAAACGGTTATATAGCTTTATCTTGAAATGTATTAATCCTACATGAAAACTTTATACGGTCGAAATATTTGTCTCAAAATAACAAAACTTTTTGCTATCGTACACTTTACGCTTAGAACAATATTTTCAAAAAACTCACGTTTTATCAGAATAAAATTAAATATAGCGCAGTGTGTGTGAATTGAGGAGCTGGATGCAAGAACACGCCGAGCGCGGCGAATGGATAGAGGAGGCGGAGAGAAATTAAGAAATTGACGTCACCGTGACCAAATGCTTTAATTTGCCGAAATTAATTAAAAAAAATACTGTCTTATGCAGAATTAAAAGACGCAACTTTTTTCTATTTAATGTTTTTCTGTACGATGTGCAGATCAGATGAAAAAAATTAAGAACTGGAAATTTAGAAAACGGATTTTTAATCCATTTTTTAAAATTGAATCGCTGTAACTTTGACAAATCTTAATGAAATTCCCTGATTTTTCGTATAGATACTTAATATAGTCTAACGATAAATATAAACCTGTAAAAAATTCTACTTAAACAAATTTTATACAACATTTGATCTTAACGTAAATAACAAGCTTTTAATACGGTTTCAGTATTCAGTAGTCGAAAGTGTGTTGTAAAGTCTTAGACTTCGCAAACTTGCAGCGAGAGATTTGTTCGTTTATATTTGAAGATAATTTCTTAAAAATTTCAGCTTATCTGGATAAAAAATGATAGAGCGATTTAAAGAAAACTAACTAAATACTTAACTAAATTACATAAAAATAAAGATGTTTTATAGCATCAAAAAGCAATTATTATTTAAACCATTTTTATGCTGTAGTTTGATACAATATTACAATGCGATTTTCAATAAATAACAAAGACGGCCACTGATTTAAGCCGCGAAGCAGATGACCATTACGGCGTCGAAGTCGATGTTCATTTGTTTACAATTTCGGTGTTTATCTTGATGAGTGTACACAAAATTTATTTCTCTGATTTCGACGCTTGCTCTATCTGCGAAATTTTTTATCCAAATAAGCTGAAATTTTTAAGAAATTATCTTCAAATATAAACGAACAAATCTCTCACTGAAATTTTACGAAGTCTAAGACTTACCACACAGTTTCGGCTACTGAATACTGAAACCGTATTAAAAGCTTGTTATTTACGTTAAGTTCAAATGTTGTATCAAATTTGTTTAAAGTAGAATTTTTTACAGGTTTATATTTATCGTTAGACTATATTAAGTATCTGTACGAAAAATCAGGGAATTTCATTAAGATTTGTCAAAGTTACAGCGATTCAATTTTAAAAAGTGGATTAAAAAACCGTTTTCTAAATTTCCAGTTCTTAATTTTTTTCATCTGATCTGCACATCGTACAGAAAAACATTAAATAGAAAAAAGTTGCGTCTTTTAATTCTGCATAAGACAGTATTTTTTTTAATTAATTTCGGCAAATTAAAAAATTTGGTCACGGTGACGTCAATTTCTTAATTTCTCTACGCCTCCTCTATCCATTCGCCGCGCTCGGCGTGTTCTTGCATCCAGCTCCTCAATTGTGACATGATTCGAAGGCGAAGATGATAAGCATATAGTTTGAAGTCATGTTTTTATTATACTATTTCTTGTGATGTATTTTATATTTTGTAGCATTAGCCCAAATTCCAAGCTTTAAGAAAATTAATAAAAGTTGGATTGTTGAGTCAGTTATTCCACCTAATGCTCACAAACGGTGCAAGCGCGAAGCGAGAGTTTTACACGGTCGTGCCTTATATGCAAAAAGCTTCACGAATCTTCACAAAGCTTCTTGCATGCCTTGCATCGCTACGCGAAGCGAAGCGTTCGATCAAGAGCTCCGAAGCGGGGAGTCCCGGCGGCCTTATAGGCCGCACGTGGCGAGCTAGTTTATGTATTTGAATGTTTAATCAGTATACGCTATTAGTTAGAGCTCTCTTAGTCAGAGATTTAATTGAATTGTCATTAATTGAAGTAAACATTAACTTAATCCGCGAATAGATCCTTTTAAGAAATTATATAGTTTGACAAAAATTTAAAATTCGATGTTTTTTTTTGTTTTGAAAACACCTAGTATATATTTTTGAGAGTACATACGCACCCTTAAAAAGAATTTTGAGATGTTACAAATAAAAAGAACAAATAGTTGAAATATTATTCGTTACCTGAGCAAAGTGAAGTTTAAGTGAACTAAAGGACTTTTACAAAACTACAGATTAAAAAATCGAACGTATATATCGATACTTCGAGTCGCGTAATTAATAACCTTAAAATAAATAAATAAGTATTATAAAAATAAAAAATTATTTAAACATAATAAAAAGCAGAAATGTATTATTACTTGGCCGTTATTAATTATATTTCATTGAAATAAGTGAAAATTTTGAAAAATAAACGTTTAGTTTGATTAAACGGATAAATATGCGGTCAGAAGAGCCTCGAGAGTGTACCAGAAAGTTGAAAAGCACTTTTGTCAAGCGAATAGTGACACCGGTTGCGCTCTCACATTGTCAATATGAAAAGAAAACACTCGAAAAGACGGGTCTTATTCTTCTTTTGTCTTTCGTTCTATTTTAATGAAGCGAGTCCAATTTCGGGTGACATCTTGAAACAATTTCCGTACGAGTCAAAAGTAGAAAATTCACCGTATTTTCGGTTTTTCTTCTTTTTTTAAATAGGTACTTTCTGGCTGAAAATATCAAAATTCGTAGGTTAAAAAGGTTTAGAACCCAATTGGTTTACCGTATAAAATTAAAAACTAAAGGTAAATTATGAAATTGTAAGAAATTGATTGCCTTTCCTTTATTGATTATTCATCCGTGTGCTAAATTTCCAAATAAATTTTATTTAATTTTCGTAAAGTAACTCTTATCGAAATTTCCAATTGTTTTCTCGTACAATACGAGATTGTGTTTTGAATTCCAGTTAAAATAGATCTTACAATTTTTAATCAAAGATTCCTATGAAACTAATAATAAATATTGCAGTTTTAAATTGTGCATAAAGGTAAGTAATCGAACAAATTAAAAGCTCTTTGAAAAATGTATTAATAAATTAATATTTTTTAATTATTTATTTATCCGTCATTATACCCCTTTAAAAGGATACTAATCTCAATATATACCTTCCCTATCTTACCGATGAAGTGATAATTGAATAAAAATTGTAAAATACACAACGATATAATTAAAAACTTCCTTTAATACTTAATAAATTTTCAAGTATTCGTTTACTATAATTTATGAATTCTCTCTACAATTTTGAGGTTATATTCGAAAAAAATGACCGATGGTTCTCTAAAAGTAATAAACATAAACGATAGAAAAAAAAACGTAGGACAAGGTAAATATCACTTGGAATTGTATAAATGAATATCCTATTTCTATTATTATATCCAGTGCAACGGTATTTTGTATGTCGGTAAAGCAGGAAGGACAAAAAATTGAATTTCAAACTCCCGGAAGCAAAAGTAATGTTTAAAAAAATATTTCCCAATTTCTATTTAAAAAATCACTACTAGATTATCCCAATTTTAATTTGCTGGTTACGCTGATATCATCAAAAAAATGTGCTAATCAACGAGATTTCCCCATTTTATTCTTACCCTGTACTACCCAGCTAGTTTTTAAAGAAGTAATTGTTTCCATTTTCCTCCGTTTAAAAAAAAGCCCAGTCCGCGCATTTGCATTGTCGCATTGCTCAAATGGCCAAATAAAAATTCAATAATCCGAATGAGCTATTTTTTTTCTTTCCGTCCTCGAGAGCAATAACTAAAAGCAATAAATGAAAATCGAGTAGCCGTAAAATAAGAAAGAAACGGAAATTAACAAAACAAATTTATTAAACTAATATAGACGATATCGGAATATATATATATATATATATATATATATATCAACCGAACAACCGAGCAACCGATCACTTATAAATAAATAGATGATATATAATATATACATATATATTATTGACTACAATAAATATCATTTTTATTAATCGTCATTGTGTAATCAGTTTTATATATATATACGGATAACGAAATAACAAAAAATATAATATAATAAAACGATAGTAAAACGGCTTAGAGGAATTTAATCGACATCACGGAATACTTAACATTATCTTATCGCCTGGAGTTCGGTAACACGTAATGCTACCGTTTAACATGCTCTCTCTCTCTCTTTCTATATATATATATATATTACACAAATTTCTGAAGTGGATTTCCTTGAAAATTGACGATGGCCATCTATATGCATGGGTATATGTGCGTGCGTGTGTGTGTGTGTGTGTGTGTGTGTGTGTGTGTGTGTGTGTGTGTGTGTGTGTGTGTGCGTATTAATATCAATCGGAAATAAACTGATCGCGTTGTTTAATCATTAAATAAGGGAGATGAACACGTCAAATTTACGTATATAGCTCATTGTAATTGTATGTACTAATAAAATGAATTTATTACCATTAATATTTCTTTGGTCGCGGTACAATATTATCTGGATGATGTTTGTGTATCGTTAAAGTGAAAATCAGAATAGCGATATCTAGGTGAGATTATCACTCGATATACGTAATGTAATTATGTAAATCCGTCGTTCGAATTAGAATACTCCAAGTCGATGATTTTATTTTAAAATAACACACATCCAATTTATACTTAATAATTGTTAACGTGTCAAGTCGACGATATTTTACTGTTTGTATTGTTAAGCTAAATTGTTGAGAATCAAAATTTTTGCGATTGCGGTAAACGTACGTGGAGCATCTTTCGATTAGTAAGCTTAACATTATCGTGACAACCGTCGGTAAAAATAGTAATGATGTCTTTGGAAGATTAATTTATCTCGAAGAATTGACAGATACCCATATATATATGTATATGTATATGTATGTATATAAATGTCCGAGGTTTACTTTTTAATAAATTATTTCCATAAGAAAATTCGATGTAAATAGTGAGCTCTCGAAAGCAGCTTTTTATCAAGTATACCCTCATCCGTCGAGAGGAGAACCGAGAAATAATTAAAGGACAAATTGGAGAAAAAGAACAGAAGATAAGTAAAGAAGCAGGAGTGTAGTATAAATGGACGGGGATCCGTTCGATTAGAAATAACGAGTTAGAGATACCCTGCATCGATGTGGGAGTTAGACAAAATGCTTATCGAATAAAGGAGAATGCGCGTACCTTACGATACGCATAGGGCATTATCAATATTTTATCATAAATGATCACCGCGATTTAAGATATATCATCCATATATATGCCTTAGTTTAGTCCAAAGTTGGCGCAGTCACTCTAGACCCAAGGTATCGAGATGAACTCGCTAGTCCTCTTTTTCGCCATCGGTTTGGTGGCTGCGGCTCAAGGTTCATACGCACACACGCACACGCACACGCCCGCACACGCACGCACACGCACATCCAAACGACATACTACGTATTTAAAACAACGTCTCCTTACGTTAAACATATTACGCACTTTGTTTAGGTGGTGCCGTCAACGTCAATTACGTAAATGGGAGAATCGTCAATGGAGAAGACGTAAACTTGGGAGAAATTCCATATCAGGTATATTGCGCGCCCACACACACTCTGCAGACGAGTAGACTGTTATACATATCTTATTGGAAATTCTCTTTGATATAGTTTGCTTGAATGTTCGAAGCTTCCGCGATTATTCAATTCGTAATAAAGAGAGAGAGAGAGAGAGAGAGAAGCGAAAGTTCGCCCGGAAAACGATCGAGATCGTTATTAATCGTTCATTATTTGATAAGGCTCGTTTAATTTTAAATGTTTATTGTAGTACTGTCACATCCTACAGTATTGTAGCTAATTCCAATGTATCTAAGAAATTATTGCTCATTTTTCTTATTCTTACTGTAAGATGATCTGTTTAATAATTATATCGTCAACCTACCTCAAATATTAACTTTATTCTCTGGTGCAGTCTATTTAAAAGTGAAAGAAACAAGCGATTTTCATGATAATTCGAATAAATAATCTATCTCGCGTAGAAATTGATGATTTTTCGGTAAAACTAACCATTTCCTCATAATTTATAAGAAATGTATAGTTGTAGCTGATACAATCTTATTCGATATAGAGAATTTCGAAATTAGAGCATCTAAAGTGTTTGAAAGTCAATTAAAGTATTTCCAGGTTATGCTTATTTTATTAAATGGACAACGTTACAGTTTTAAAAAATATATTTTAACGAACCTATATTGTTCTAACTATTTCTTCCCGAAGGGGTCAATTGTAAATGGACTTATTCCCTACTACCCTAAGTAGTCCCGAAGTATAGTTACTCTAAGTATTCAACAATTTTTTTTAAGATACGAAGAAACATGTGGAAAGTCAGCAGTTTAAAATTACTTAATGATATTTTAAAAATCCATTTTTTAACGAATTGCAAGTTACGTCATTTTTTACTACGCGAAATATCTATTACGTCGATAATTAAATTTCGTCTATATGACAAAATATTAATATAAAGTAATGATAATTTCTGTTTCAAGTTACCGATAATATAGCTGTAACGAAGAGAGGAAATGTTTATCGCGCAATTTTTTTTTCTTTCTCATATACATATTTTTGTTAAAAAAAATTTAACAATAAGCAAAAAATGTGTTATAATATAATTAAGCCACATAATTCACGTAATTGACAAAGTAAAACTTTGGATAAACTACATTGTGAATCTCGATAAGATAAGCCTCCGTGAGTGTTAAAAATTAATTAAGACTCGATACACATCGATTGCTTAATTAATCGAGATATTATAACAACGATAAATCACTTGGCTTAAATTTATTATTTCATCGATTTTCCAAGAAGAACTATTTATTATTTCCTAAATTATGATACCTACTCCGAAGTATAAGAAAAGTTTTGAGACAACGGATCACTTGGAAATTATTAAAAGCTAGGACAGATTTTGTTATTCAATGTATAAAATACAACAGTCTTAGAATTCGAGTAATATGTTATTTAGCTGATTTTTACACAATTTTTGAATTTTTAAAATAATTTCGTAAGAATAATTTTGTTATTACACTTTTAACACAGTCTGTTCCACTCAAGTGGATTATAATCATATTTAAAAGTTACTATTAAAATTTCAGCTTGTTTGATAACGTGGTTCCTGAGATATCCTGGAAAAAAAATCAGAGTAACAGGTCTCATAATTAATGACAATAGTTATGTTGCATATAAATTGGCCAAAAAATATTAAGTATAAATTAATAATAATACAATTTGTTTAAAAAATTAAGAATTATTTTCAATTGTTATAAAAAAAATTACTAATTGTTAAAATTGAATATCTTTTCTTAATTTTAACCCAGGCGCAAGCACGGCGCACACACGCACACGCACATCCAAACGACATACTACGTATTTTAAACAACGTCTCCTTACGTTAAACATATTACGCACTTTGTTTAGGTGGTGTGGTGCCGTCAACGTCAATTACGTAAATGGGAGAATCGTCAATGGAGAAGACGTAAACTTGGGAGAAATTCCATATCAGGTATATTGCGCGCCCACACACACTCTGCAGACGAGTAGACTGTTATACATATCTTATTGGAAATTCTCTTTGATATAGTTTGCTTGAATGTTCGAAGCTTCCGCGATTATTCAATTCGTAATAAAGAGAGAGAGAGAGAGAGAGAGAAGCGAAAGTTCGCCCGGAAAACGATCGAGATCGTTATTAATCGTTCATTATTTGATAAGGCTCGTTTAATTTTAAATGTTTATTGTAGTACTGTCACATCCTACAGTATTGTAGCTAATTCCAATGTATCTAAGAAATTATTGCTCATTTTTCTTATTCTTACTGTAAGATGATCTGTTTAATAATTATATCGTCAACCTACCTCAAATATTAACTTTATTCTCTGGTGCAGTCTATTTAAAAGTGAAAGAAACAAGCGATTTTCATGATAATTCGAATAAATAATCTATCTCGCGTAGAAATTGATGATTTTTCGGTAAAAACTAACCATTTCCTCATAATTTATAAGAAATGTATAGTTGTAGCTGATACAATCTTATTCGATATAGAGAATTTCGAAATTAGAGCATCTAAAGTGTTTGAAAGTCAATTAAAGTATTTCCAGGTTATGCTTATTTTATTAAATGGACAAGGTTACAGTTTTAAAAAATATATTTTAACGAACCTATATTGTTCTAACTATTTCTTCCCGAAGGGGTCAATTGTAAATGGACTTATTCCCTACTACCCTAAGTAGTCCCGAAGTATAGTTACTCTAAGTATTCAACAATTTTTTTTAAGATACGAAGAAACATGTGGAAAGTCAGCAGTTTAAAATTACTTAATGATATTTTAAAAATCCATTTTTTAACGAATTGCAAGTTACGTCATTTTTACTACGCGAAATATCTATTACGTCGATAATTAAATTTCGTCTATATGACAAAATATTAATATAAAGTAATGATAATTTCTGTTTCAAGTTACCGATAATATAGCTGTAACGAAGAGAGGAAATGTTTATCGCGCAATTTTTTTTTCTTTCTCATATACATATTTTTGTTAAAAAAAATTTAACAATAAGCAAAAAATGTGTTATAATATAATTAAGCCAAATAATTCACGTAATTGACAAAGTAAATCTTTGGATAAACTACATTGTGAATCTCGATAAGATAAGCCTCCGTGAGTGTTAAAAATTAATTAAGACTCGATACACATCGATTGCTTAATTAATCGAGATATTATAACAACGATAAATCACTTGGCTTAAATTTATTATTTCATCGATTTTCCAAGAAGAATTATTTATTATTTCCTAAATTATGATACCTACTCCGAAGTATAAGAAAAGTTTTGAGACAACGGATCACTTGGAAATTATTAAAAGCTAGGACAGATTTTGTTATTCAATGTATAAAATACAACAGTCTTAGAATTCGAGTAATATGTTATTTAGCTGATTTTTACACAATTTTTGAATTTTTAAAATAATTTCGTAAGAATAATTTTGTTATTACACTTTTAACACAGTCTGTTCCACTCAAGTGGATTATAATCATATTTAAAAGTTACTATTAAAATTTCAGCTTGTTTGATAACGTGGTTCCTGAGATATCCTGGAAAAAAAATCAGAGTAACAGGTCTCATAATTAATGACAATAGTTATGTTGCATATAAATTGGCCAAAAAATATTAAGTATAAATTAATAATAATACAATTTGTTTAAAAAATTAAGAATTATTTTCAATTGTTATAAAAAAAATTACTAATTGTTAAAATTGAATATCTTTTCTTAATTTTAACCCAGGCTTATCCCCTTAACGTCAAGTTAATATGAAAGAACTGTTTGTTCCGGAAAATGCATTATTTATACTTATAATAGTATTTATTGAAAAAAAAATTCATTATTAATATGATGTTAAATTAAAAATGTATTAAGACACTTTAGTGGAAATTGTGAATTGATAAAATTAATTGCAACCAGTTTTTGGTCATTACTTATAGACACTGATTGGCCAAATTTTGGCAGAATCAATAGAGATATGTCAAATTATAAATTCAACTATTATTTGTAATGAATATTATTATGTTATTAAACCTACGTGCAATTAATATACTATTTAATTATTGTAATTACAGGTATCACTACAATCCGGCAGTCATTTTTGCGGTGGGTCTATCGTTAATGAAAATTGGATTGTAACCGCAGCTCACTGCGTTGACGGGTAATAATTTTTTTTTCTCTGACTTTATCTATTTTCATTCGATTTAATTGTACACAAAAAAATTAAAATTTTAACGATTTGTCAATGTATCTACGGAACATTTCTGGCTCCAATTAAGGAAACAACGAGTTTCGAGTCACGTTGAAAAATTCACTTACTTCGTAACTGAGTGTACAATCAAACGTAACATGCTATTCTTCTCTCTCTCTCTCTCTCTCTCTCTCTCTCTCTCTCTCTCTCTCTCTCTCTCTCTTTAATTTATTTCTTTGGTGTTAAATCACGTACACGTAGATCAATAAAATATCGAAAACTAGTGATAATCGTTGGTGAGAATCAAGAAAACAACGTTATTATTAAAACGTGTAGTAATATTTTATATTATCTCATATAATTATTCATTATATTTGTATTTCTGTTATTATATAAATTTCAAATTATTATTAATTTATTTATAAACAATCTAAAAATTTTAATTTAAAATTTTTTGCCTTGTTACGGACATGTTAGATAAGTAATAGTAGTAGTAGATAAGTATCTGGTTGGTTTGTAAGTTCGATAGCTCAAAACATGTCGAGGATGTATTGTTTCTATTAATTAGATATAATATAAATTTTATGTTTCGAAGATGCATTGCGACGAAGATTCAACGAGGGGGAAGTCTGGGAGAAAGTCTGGTTGAATTCTGTCAGACTTTTAAAACTTATTATAAAGTCTGGCAAAATGTGGGGGAGAAAGTCTGGTTGATTTATCCCAGACTTTTAAAATAAAATATATTAAGTCTGGCAAAAAGTATGGAATAGTCTCACCAGCTAGACTTTGCCAAGACTTTATAAGCCAGACTTTTCTCAGACGTTCCCCATACTTTTTTTTACACGGGCATTATTTCCACAATATTTTTCTTACGTACATAATGAATTTAGACAAAATGTTCGTTTTAAAATTATAAAACTTTTTCCTAATGCAACACTTCCTGATTGATATACGTACATGAAAACAATGAAAATCATTAAATTTTTAAATTTTTACGCTAAATCGCCTATGTGCATATGTTTATTAGAAAGTATATATTAATCGGTATTTCCAAGCTAATTTGTGTTGCTCAATATTTTTTCAAATATTTCACAAAACCCTCTTTTTAGCACCTTACTTGCATATCGCTAAGTCTTGAATATTGCAAGAGGTATTAGAAAATAAATTAATGAAAGATCGAAAAAGAAAAAAATCAACGTCCCCAGGTCGGGATCGAACCGACGGTCTTCTGCTTATGGGGCAGTTGCCTTACCACTTGGTTACCGGGAACCCGACGATTCCACGCACCTTGTACCCTAAAGTCGTTATTTCTCGATCTTTAAGGTACAACGTGCGTGGAATCGTGAGGTACAAAGTCATGTAGGTAAATATAATATTATAAACTTACGGATTAAGTATGCGCATTCAAGTTTATAACTGGATTAATTATTGACTTAAATAAGATTTGCTGCAAAAAAGTGTTATACATTTTTGATGTCTAAATACTGGTCGCGATAAACATCTTTCATATAATCCGTATACAAAATAAGAATAAGTACTCAGCTTTTATTTAATTTAGATGGATAATCAGGTACTGAATAAAATAAGACATTTTTCTGAGTGTATGAATCGGGCTGGAAAACTGAAGAATAAAGAATAATTTTACTATTAACTAATACAAATAATAAAATAATATAATGTAATTGTAAAAAATTAATATAATAATTGCTAAGTATATTAATTTCTATATCGATTTGAAGAAGGCCAGTAGTGAGAAAAAATGACAATTTTCCGAAAATTCTGCATTTTTATTAAGCGACGTTTCGTTGGCTTATTATTAAATCACAAGACAAAACCATTTTACAAACAGATTATAAATTAATACCAACATCAAATAAACTTTAAAACAAAGAATTACCTTTAAAAATAAGTCACGATTAATCACATAGTCGAAATTTAAATGTGTAGATATGAAAACATATCTTGTCAAAAGCCAAGTTCAACTGTCAATAATTAAACAAACACGACGCTGCTCGTATTTATACACAGCTGGTGAGAGTAAACAAACAAATACATATGAAGTTAAGATTTTAAATGTCTTATCACCGGCCAATAGCATCTATTTAACGTATATAAATCTTCTTTCTTATTAATACTAGTATTATTTGTAATGGTACTAATATTTATAATAAAATTAAACTATTTTATTTCTCAACTTTTTCACGATATTAATTTGATGAAATACAATTAATGAATTATTACATTATACAATTTAATGCTAACAATCCGCACATTCACTCACACATTCAGGTATTTCCCCTCTTCTCTCTTCTTAATTCACCTTAATATTTCTGCTTGGTTGGAGAATCGAATTCGGGCCCGCTCCGTACACAGTATTTGTTTTGAGGCGACATAAAATCTGTTTTTTTCCTTGTTTTTGCTCTTCACGTTAAAAATAGTGATCGTCTTATCAATAATATTAAGAGAGAGAGATATAATTGAGTTTAGGAGTAAGCCATGCTAAACAGTGGCTCTCCTCTTCTAGTCTGATTTTACATCTTATAGAAGACTAGTCGACTTATAATGTTTCCCTCTCTCTTGAACATTCCCTCTCTTTCTCTCAGAATTTTGACGATGAGCTTATTAGATTATTACATATTACACTATATTTTAATCGTTTCCGATATTATTCTTTTTTTATAATTAGGCTCATAATCTATTATTTCCGTATTACTCCAGTTAAATTCATGTAAAAAGTTCCTTTGATGTTGATGTACAACAGATTCTTCATTTTTATTTTTAATGTGTTCCTCAATTCGTATTTTTAAAGACCTTTTCGTTTCACCAATATAAGAAGTTGGACAATTTTTGCATGTAAATTTATATGTAACATTAGCTCGTTCAAATTTTTTAATAGATTTCATACCTAATTTTTTAAATGATTTTAAATTTTTTTTCAATAATTGGTATCGTAATAAAATTCCAAATTTTTAATATGAGCGATAGATAATCGAAATTTTTTTTAAATGGTAAAGAAACTTTAAATTTTTATTAATATTAGACATTCTTTCGACCTGATTGTTTGAATTTAATTTTATTTAAACGATTTTTAATATTTTGTTAATAAATTGAAGAGAATTAATTTATAGGATTAGATAAGAGTAGTATAAGTATAAAAGGTATTAATTTATAATCTGTTTGTAAAATGGTTTTGTCTTGTGATTCAACAAATTAACCTGATGAGGTTGGCACTCGGGTTGGCGTACCAAGCCAATGAAACGTCGCTTAATAAAAAGTAGAATTTTTGGAAAATTGCCTCCTTCAGATTGACATAGAAGTTAACCTACAATAACATTATGGAGAGCGTCAACATAATCAATGTACAATAATTGTATATTATCTTTATGTAAATTGTAAAAATACTTCTAAACGGTGATTTATTGTATACAGTACCAACAGAGAAGGAAAAGCGAGCTGTATCAAGAAAAGACCGATCTCTTCATTTTCATAGGTCAAAAGTAATATATATATAATATGTTTATTCTTCTTGGAATCATATATTCCTCACACATAAATATATCTACCATCGTGAAAAATATAATACTATAAATAATTAGTAATTAGTAAAAATAAGTAATTTGAAACGTTTTTGAAAATGTATGTATGCTTGTATGTATGTACTATGTATGTAAACAAGCAAATCGTAAAATTCAGTCAATTTCTTCCGATTGGGCTAAAATGTATTTTTATAGTAACTTCTAAATATTATAGACCTTTATGTTTTAAAACATTTAACATTCGTGCCTGGAATGTAAAAGCATATAGCTTTTATATATTTCGGCCCTTCTAGTTTTATTATAACAGTGTACAATTTTTTTACTAAAACTGCGAGACCACAGATCAATAAAATTTTAGTTATTTATAGTTCATATTCTTCAATTTAAAAACATATTTAAAATATTTTAACCTATCTAAATATAAATATAGTAATAATTATTGACCTAATTCTAATGAATAAAAGAAACGTAATTGATTCACTCATCTTACTTATTTTTCTAAAATAAAAACTTAAAAAATGTAAAAAACTCGGAAAATTTTAATTATAGATTAATTTTGGCATATTCTTATAAGGAAATGTCGAACCTTGAAAATGCACGTATCTATTGTTTAAAATATAAAGAAAGAAAATAGTTGTTTTTGACTTCTAATATTGTAAATTTATTAAAAATTTATAGTAATAATAATGTGCGTAGAACTTTTGAGTTGAACTGTTTCTGTATATTTGGCATTTATATAAAAAATTGCCAAATTATTCTTTATTTATTTTTAACTCAAAAAGGTGGGATATCTTCGAACCTTCTATAAATCTTTGAAAATTTGAAAATAAATATTGAAAACACGAAATTTGGATTGATATGGACATAAGATCTCTGTAACTGATATAAAAATAATGTAAAAATACGTGAATGGTCAATAACACCGGGAATACATTTTATTGATCCAGAAATTCAGCATCGAGGATAAAAGTAGTAGTGGGTACAATAAGCCTGAAAGAGCCACACAAACAATACGAGAGCGAAACAATAATCGTTCACGAGAAATACGCTCCAAGCGACTCCAACAGGAACGACATTGCTTTGATCAAGGTAACAATAAATAAAGTATAATATATATGGGTGGTTCTCTGTGACATCGAAGATGAAAAAATAAATATTGCTATAACTGTGGGAATATGTTTTAGAGGTATTCAGTAGTTCTCCTGAATTTTTTCAGATTTTTTCTGGGCCATTATTTTAAGTTACAGAGAGTCAAAGTTGACATTTTAGCACTTTTTTGCATTATATGCCCATTTTCATGAATTTTTAGCTCCCAGGGGATGCATTTTTCACTAAAAACATAAGTATGACTTTTTTTGTAAAATTTTTCGAACTTTTCATTAAAAATACTTTTAAAGACATAAATGTATGCTGTCACACTCTTGTAAGCCATTTAAACCTTAAATAGTGAAAATCGGCAATTCTGCTCCGGACTCTGGTAACCTAATACTGTCTAAAAGATGTCTTTTTATAGTCAGAAACTGCCTAAAAATTTCCAGAGTGGGTCTAAATCATTAAGATCACTTATGGTCAAAATATCCAGGAAAAGTGCCCGAAATATAATAGAAATGTATATTTGTTGCCTTATAACGATGAATCTAGTAGCATGAACATTGCAAAAAAATTTATGCTCTTACCTTAGAATAGTAGAAAGTATCTCCACTTGTTTCAGTATCCATCTAATCCCCTGTAAGCTGCTAAAAATACAAATATTATTATAAAATTATAAAAATTATTTTTTAAACATTTATAATGCTGGATTTTTAGTTTTACATCCCTTACAAGAATTATAATACTAATCTGAAGGATTACTATAAATATATAAACATCATTATTACAATAACTGAATATACGTATTTAATACAAAAGATATATAATAAATCGGATATATAGTTATAATGAAT
The DNA here is from genome assembly GCA_026168455.1 of Theocolax elegans. NCBI lineage: Eukaryota > Metazoa > Arthropoda > Insecta > Hymenoptera > Cerocephalidae > Theocolax > Theocolax elegans. Next base: position 88,588,030 of record CM047428.1, on the reverse strand, counting down.
AATATTATAACGTGACAGTGACAAGTTTGTGAAATCTAAACAACGTGTTGCTGAATAATAATAATAATAATGTTGATACTTTTATAGTAATCCTTCAGATTAGTATTATAATTCTTGTAAGGGATGTAAAACTAAAAATCCAGCATTATAAATGTTTAAAAATTAATTTTTTACATTTGTATAATAATATTTGTATGTTTAGCAGCTTACAGGGGATTAGATGGATACTGAAACAAGTGGAGATACTTTTCTACCATTCCCAGGTAAGAGCATAAAGTTTTTGCAATGATCATGCTACTAGATTCATCATTATAAGGCAACAAATATACATTTCTATTAATATTTAAGGCACTTTTCCTGGATATTTTGACCATAAATGATCTTAATGATTTAGACCCACTCTGGGAATTTTTTAGGCAGTTTCTGACTATAAAAAGACATCTTTTAGACAGTATTAGGTTACCAGAGTCCGGAGCAGAATTGCTGATTTTTCACTATTTAAGGTTTTAAATGGCTTACAAGAGTGTGACAGCATACAATTTATGTCTTTAAAAGTATTTTTAATGAAAGTTCGAAAAATTTGTACAAAAAAAGTCATACTTATGTTTTTAGTGAAAAATGCATCCCCTGGGAGCTAAAATTCATGAAAATGGGCATATAATGCAAAAAAGTGCTAAATGTCAACTTTGACTCTCTGTAACTTGAAATAATGGCCCAGAAAAAATCTGAAAAAATTCAGGAGAACTACTGGATACCTCTAAAAACATATTCCCCAGTTATAGCAATATTTATTTTTTTCATCTTCGATGTCACAGAGAAGAACCACCCATATATATTTAAAAAGTGTCGAACGGACTGTTCATTATACCGTAATTTATTAAAATTTAGGTCAAAACATCCATTGAATTTACCGAGGGCTGTCCAAACCAGTTGCTCTCCGAAACCTTTCCGTTAAAGTCAAAACCAACTATGTTCTCGCTCTGTATGTTATTCCGGATGGGGTGTGACTTGTAGGGGTAGTAACCTAACCTTGTTCCTTCTGATTGTACAGCTATACTCTCATCCTCTACTAACAGATCGACCTTTGAACCCAGAGTGGATCGCCCAACTCCCGATACGACTCAAAAAGCCACGATCTACATTAGCCTGACCAAGAATATGGATAACAGTTATGCCACAGAAAGAAGACAGGGACATTGATAGCATCAGACAAACGCATTGACCGCTAACGATCCGTCTGTCAGAAGAGTTCAAATGCAACGTAAGTGTTTATTATTCAGTTTATTCTCTAGAATATATTTATTTTCATCGTACGGATTATTTATTTTTAATCTATTTTGCAACATTTTTATTTGATACATCACTCGATCAGTAAAAAAATATGAATCTCTTTGTCCTTCTGAGAGATATCATAAATCACACAGCTTTTCTTCTAGCTAAATGAATTCGATATTGTTGTTAGTCTAACGCGCATATACAGCATTCATACTTTTTATAACCTTAGTAAAAATCGAAGAATTTATTAAACGCTTAGTCGGCTAAAAATCGCCAATAAATTCGTAATTAACCTTTGGTTGCACGGTCTACTTAATCGACGTGTTTCCTAAATTTTAGTTTAAAGGCTTTTCGTTATGGAATAAATCATTCTGTGATCTAAGCCTCTTGTTCCGTGGATTAGTCAAGGTTTCGACAATCGCATAACATTCATCATTTATTGTATCTAGATTATGTGAGAAAAATACAATTTTTTAAAAATTATAATTTAAAAATACGGTTAAACATTATTTGTGTGTTATCTTAGAATTGTCCAATTTCTTATATGTTCATTATATCGAAAATTTGCGCAACAATAAGTTTACCTAATCTCAAAATTCTTATTATTTGTACTTGGATATAATTAAATTATTATTTTAAAATTTTAAGTATAGTATCTAAATTTGTATTTCGTTCAGTTGCCCGCGGAATTTGAGTGAACATTTCACTCGAATTAAGAAATTTTTTACATTGTATAATAATATTTGTATGTTTAGCAGCTTACAGGGGATTAGATGGATACTGAAACAAGTGGAGATACTTTTCTACCATTCCCAGGTAAGAGCATAAAGTTTTTTGCAATGATCATGCTACTAGATTCATCATTATAAGGCAACAAATATACATTTCTATTAATATTTAAGGCACTTTTCCTGGATATTTTGACCATAAATGATCTTAATGATTTAGACCCACTCTGGGAATTTTTAGGCAGTTTCTGACTATAAAAAGACATCTTTTAGACAGTATTAGGTTACCAGAGTCCGGAGCAGAATTGCTGATTTTCACTATTTAAGGTTTAAATGGCTTACAAGAGTGTGACAGCATACATTTATGTCTTTAAAAGTATTTTTAATGAAAAGTTCGAAAAATTTTACAAAAAAAGTCATACTTATGTTTTTAGTGAAAAATGCATCCCCTGGGAGCTAAAAATTCATGAAAATGGGCATATAATGCAAAAAAGTGCTAAAATGTCAACTTTGACTCTCTGTAACTTGAAATAATGGCCCAGAAAAAATCTGAAAAAATTCAGGAGAACTACTGGATACCTCTAAAACATATTCCCACAGTTATAGCAATATTTTTTTCATCTTCGATGTCACAGAGAACCACCCATATATATTTAAAAAGTGGTCGAAACGACTGTTAATTATACCGTAATTTATTAAAATTTAGGTCAAAACATCCATTGAATTTACCGAGGCTGTCCAACCAGTTGCTCTCCCGGAACCTTTCGTTAAAGTCAAAACCAACAGTTCTGCCGTTGTTTCCGGATGGGGTGGACTTGTAGGGGTAAGTAACCTAACCTTGTTTCTTCTTATTTTAAGCATATCCATCTTCTACTAACAGTGACTTTGAACAGAGTGGATCGCCAACTCCCGATAGACTTCAAAAAGCCAAGATCTACATTGCTGACCAAGAATATTGTAAACAAGTTATGCAAGAAAGACGCAGGGACATTTATCCAACAAACGTTTGCGCTAACGATCCGTCTGTCAGAAGAGGTCAATGCAACGTAAGTGTTTATTATTCAGTTTATTCTCTAGAATATATTTATTTTCATCGTACGGATTATTTATTTTTAATCTATTTTGCAACATGTTTTATTTGATACATCACTCGATCAGTAAAAAATATGAATCTCTTTGTCCTTCTGAGAGATATCATAAAATCACACAGCTTTTCTTCTAGCTAAATGAATTCGATATTGTTGTTAGTCTAACGCGCATATACAGCATTCATACTTTTTATAACCTTAGTAAAATCGAAGAATTTATTTAAACGCTTAGTCGGCTAAAAATCGCCAATAAATTCGTAATTAACCTTTGGTTGCACGGTCTACTTAATCGACGTGTTTCCTAAATTTAGTTTTAAAGGCTTTTCGTTATGGAATAAATCATTCTGTGATCTAAGCCTCTTGTCCGTGGATTAGTCAAGGTTTCGACAATCGCATAACATTCATCATTATTGTATCTAGATTATGTGAGGAAAAATACAATTTTTTTAAAAATTATAATTTAAAAATACGGTTAAACATTATTTGTGTGTTATCTTAGAATTTCCAATTTCTATATGTTCATTATATCGAAAATTTGCGGCAACAATAAGTTTACCTAATCTCAAAATTCTTATTATTTGTACTTGGATATAATTAAATTATTATTTTAAAATTTTAAGTATAGTATCTAAATTTGTATTTCGTTCAGTTGCCCGCGGAATTTGAGTGAACATTTCACTCGAATTAAGAAATTTTCACTTGATAAAAAATACGTGACCACGGAGTGGTTAGATAGGCTGAAGATCCTACTTCGAGCTCTGGGTAATACTGCTTTTTTCATTTAAATTTCAAAATGTCTTTTTAAGGTTTTTTTCTGAACGTATTAGTATGTCTCGTGTATAGACAAAGACAAAGTTGCTCTCTAAAAAGTATCTACAATGATTTGAATGAAAATTGTAGAACCAGGACGATTGAAAATTTGATAAGAAAACAGGCTCCAAGTCTATGCCCACATATCGGCGATTATTTTTTAGATAAATTATAGAGAAAAATGATATATAATCTCGTATACCGTAGCTTTGTACTTTGAAAATTCGGTTAAATTTTTATTCATTTATTTCTCCGCGTATGACAAAATTTCGAGATTCTAAAATATTATAAATATTTAACTCAATCGTAATCAAACTCTCAAATTCATATAATATACTCAATTTAACGAGTAATTTTTCACTCCACAATATTGCGAGAGTTACCTATCCTGATAATATATTAATCATGTTTTATATATTAAAAATAGAAAATAACTTGTACATGTTCATTACGACGCATGCGATCCAATGTTGATTTCGTTTATCGCTTCGAAGAAAATTATATACTTTGAGAATAAAAAAAATTTAAACGAAACTGTGACAAAGATATAGATATAGATATATATATATAGATAGATAGATAGAGAGAGAGAGAGAGAGAGAGAGTGGGAGGAAGAAGGAAAATAAAAATAATGAAAGCAGCGTAATTGCGAGTGCAGCGGCGTATGTATATACGGCAATAAGTACTCATGATCGTAAGCGCGTTCGACTCTCAACTATACAAATGGGTTTATAACTTTTGATTCGTTGCCGAGTATAGAGAGAGAAAGAGAGAGAGAGAGAGAGAGAGAGAGAGAGAGAGAGAGATATCTAAAATTCAACGCGCGTGTATATTTAAAGTTAACGAACGTGAAAATTCGATAATTAACATTTTCTAATACATTGGTACATCGCCGTTAAGGTTTACTTTTTAAACAACCACTTTTCCTGTATTTATATACTTTGGTAGTACAAATATATTGATATGGCATCTTTCAATGAATTATCCTTATTTTTCCTTCGGTTCTACATGGATTTTAACCCCAATTGATAATAAAATAATGGTATATAGAATTTATGAAAAAATCCAATGATGTGAATTGTTTGATATTTTAGGGTGCACTCTGGGCCTGGTCCTCTGACCGTGGACGGAAAAACTCACCTGGTATCGTTTCTTGTCGATCAAAGGATCCCTTACTGCGCCAGTACGAAAAGACCCAGGTGTCTACACTCGCGTCTCCGAGTATCGTCGACATGGATATCATCTCCCACACCCGAATGAAAACAAGATATAAATATGGTTTTATTTAGTTTATATCCATTACTCTTTATAGGCATAACTAAATAGATGACTAATTAAAAGTGAAATATGGCTTTTTATTAATTTAAATGAATACTTTCAAATTCTATATTTGCGATTGGACCGATTTGTCATACTGGGCAAATTAAACGTCGTTTATATAGAGAGAGAGAGAGATCTAAAATTCAACGCGCGTGTATATTTAAAGTTAACGAACGTGAAAATTCGATAATTAACATTTTCTCATACATTGTACACGCCGTTACGTTTAAACAAACTTTTCCTGTATTTATATATTTGTTAGTACAAATATATGATATGCATCTTTCAATGAATTATCCTTATTTTTCCTTCGGTTCTACATGGATTTTAACCAATTGATAATAAAATAATGTATATAGAATTTATGAAAAAAATGATGTGAAAATTGTTGATATTTTAGGGTGACTCTGGCGGTCCTCTGACCGTGGACGGAAAACTCACTGGTATCGTTTCTTGGTCGATCAAGGATCCCTACTGCGCCAGTACGAAATACCCAGGTGTCTACACTCGCGTCTCCGAGTACGTCGAATGGATCCTCTCCCACACCGAATGAAAAACAAGATAAATAATGTTTTTATTTATTTATACCATTCTCTTTAATAGGCATACTAAATATATTGACTAATTAAAGTGAAATATGGCTTTTTATTATATTAAATGAATCCTTTCAATTTCTAATATTTCGATTGGACCGATTGTCATACTGGGCAAATTAAACGTCGTTTATATAGAGAGAGAGAGAGAGAGAGATCTAAAATTCAACGCGCGTGTATATTTAAAGTTAACGAACGTGAAAATTCGATAATTAACATTTTCTCATACATTGTACACGCCGTTACGTTTAAACAAACTTTTCCTGTATTTATATATTTGTTAGTACAAATATATGATATGCATCTTTCAATGAATTATCCTTATTTTTCCTTCGGTTCTACATGGATTTTAACCAATTGATAATAAAATAATGTATATAGAATTTATGAAAAAAATGATGTGAAAATTGTTGATATTTTAGGGTGACTCTGGCGGTCCTCTGACCGTGGACGGAAAACTCACTGGTATCGTTTCTTGGTCGATCAAGGATCCCTACTGCGCCAGTACGAAATACCCAGGTGTCTACACTCGCGTCTCCGAGTACGTCGAATGGATCCTCTCCCACACCGAATGAAAAACAAGATAAATAATGTTTTTATTTATTTATACCATTCTCTTTAATAGGCATACTAAATATATTGACTAATTAAAGTGAAATATGGCTTTTTATTATATTAAATGAATCCTTTCAATTTCTAATATTTCGATTGGACCGATTGTCATACTGGGCAAATTAAACGTCGTTTATATAGAGAGAGAGAGAGAGAGAGAGAGAGAGAGAGAGAGAGAGAGAGAGAGAGAGATCTAAAATTCAACGCGCGTGTATATTTAAAGTTAACGAACGTGAAAATTCGATAATTAACATTTTCTCATACATTGTACACGCCGTTACGTTTAAACAAACTTTTCCTGTATTTATATATTTGTTAGTACAAATATATGATATGCATCTTTCAATGAATTATCCTTATTTTTCCTTCGGTTCTACATGGATTTTAACCAATTGATAATAAAATAATGTATATAGAATTTATGAAAAAAATGATGTGAAAATTGTTGATATTTTAGGGTGACTCTGGCGGTCCTCTGACCGTGGACGGAAAACTCACTGGTATCGTTTCTTGGTCGATCAAGGATCCCTACTGCGCCAGTACGAAATACCCAGGTGTCTACACTCGCGTCTCCGAGTACGTCGAATGGATCCTCTCCCACACCGAATGAAAAACAAGATAAATAATGTTTTTATTTATTTATACCATTCTCTTTAATAGGCATACTAAATATATTGACTAATTAAAGTGAAATATGGCTTTTTATTATATTAAATGAATCCTTTCAATTTCTAATATTTCGATTGGACCGATTGTCATACTGGGCAAATTAAACGTCGTTTATATAGAGATGGAGAGAGGAACATTTTTTAAAGAACATTTCACTAGTGAGCGACAGTCGCGATTATATTTAAGTTAATTAAACGTTCAATCGCGGACACGTTTTATTATTTTATTTACCCATCTGAAATGTCCGTATAAATATTTTTTGTACACGCAAGCAAATTAATGCATCTTTTCATTGTTATAATATGAAACTTCGAAATTTTATTTGTTGTTTGTATAATGGGTTTCAAAGTGTAACATTGATATTATCGACAAGTCAGTTAAAAAACGCGAACTTGTGGGTTAAAAATGAACTAAATAAATTATTAATAATTAAGAAAATTGTATTATCGTTAAATATTATTTTTTGACTTTTTAATCAATTATGCCTCTAACTCCGCACCATAAATTTTTAGCGTAATGCATGTATTTCTCGAACATGCTCAAATTTTATCCGTAATGATATAATATGATTATCATCCGCACTTGTATAGAACATAATTTTAAAATATTCCAATGAAACAAAATTTAAAAATTTAACAAGTTTAAAAATTACGTAAAAAACATTCCAAAGCTTAAAAGAAATCGCAACGGATTTTTAGATAATTCTTATCCATTTATTCGAAACCACCTAACTTTCAGTTAATTAATTCGACTAAACAGCTTATATTCTATTAGATAAATATTAGATAATTTTGGCAAAAATCATATCAACTTGTTTCTCTAGGAATTGACATTGAATTTGAAAGTTGAATGATAATAAACCATTGTTATCAAATAAAATTAATTCAGAATTAATTATTTATTTATTTTTGCAATGTACCTAATTTTATGTGTTTTTAGGTCAGGTTCGTTTAGTAATAAAAATCATATTTTTTATAACTAATTAATTTAATTTTTCATTGATTTTTTACGTCGTAGATTTTTAAAGTTGTTTGTGAATCTCGTTGTGAATACTTAGCATTAAATTACTTAGCATTATATTCTAAAAGTAAAGCATTTGGTTCGGAGAGACCGATATTATTATACATATACATATTACCGAACGTTAAAATTTTGTAACAAATAACTCGCGATACGGTCTAAAAATTCGCGCTCTGGCTGGTGGCTTTTCCCACCACCAGAGGGAGACGACTATCTCTCTACACTCGTTGGAGAGATCGTCGTCTAATTTCTATATATATAGCCGCAGAACATCTTGCTGGCGTCGCATATCATCTTGCGACAGGCGTCTAAGGTAAGATCTCCAGTTCCTTACTGAGGAGTCCAAGCCTGAGATCGAGGACGAAACGCCTTTAATTATTTTAAAAGGCCGTGCTCTGGGAAATTCCACCAACCATAGTGGACAAAGAGTACGATAGGCCTGCTTTATTCTAAAAGTAAAGCATTTGGTTCGGAGAGACCGATATTATTATACATATACTTAGCATTAAAGTTAAATAGTGCACTGACAAGGAGAGGTCACACCCTCTGGAAATTTTGGCTAATTCTTATTTCTCCCATAACTTTTGACCATATTAAAATATTTGAGCTTCCTTTTTTAAAACGTATCTACTCGATCTCAGCTTTTTTTCAAAATTTAGTTTATACGTACATCTTTAATTGTTTCTGAGTTATAAGCATTCAAACTCAACGGTTTTTTCGGCGAGATTTTTCATTATTTGCTTATATCTATCGTAAAAATCGCCATTGGACACTAAAACTCCGGCTTTCTGCATGATTTTATAGTAGAAATTATATCCTAGAGTTTGGTAAGGATCCGTTCTCCAGAGAGAGAGAGAGAGAGAGAGAGAGAGAGAGAGAGAGAGAGAGAGAGAGAGAGAGAGAGAGAGAGAGAGAGAGAGAGAGAGAGAGAGAGAGAGAGAGAGAGAGAGAGAGAGAGAGAGAGAGAGAGAGAGAGAGAGAGAGAGAGAGAGAGAGAGAGAGAGAGAGAGAGAGAGAGAGAGAGAGAGAGAGAGAGAGAGAGAGAGAGAGAGAGAGAGAGAGAGAGAGAGAGAGAGAGAGAGAGAGAGAGAGAGAGAGAGAGAGAGAGAGAGAGAGAGAGAGAGAGAGAGAGAGAGAGAGAGAGAGAGAGAGAGAGAGAGAGAGAGAGAGAGAGAGAGAGAGAGAGAGAGAGAGAGAGAAGAGAGAGAAGAGATGAGAGAGAGAGAGAGAGAGAGATATCTAAAATTCAACGCGCGTGTATATTTAAAGTTAACGAACGTGAAAATTCGATAATTAACATTTTCTCATACATTGTACACGCCGTTACGTTTAAACAAACTTTTCCTGTATTTATATATTTGTTAGTACAAATATATGATATGCATCTTTCAATGAATTATCCTTATTTTTCCTTCGGTTCTACATGGATTTTAACCAATTGATAATAAAATAATGTATATAGAATTTATGAAAAAAATGATGTGAAAATTGTTGATATTTTAGGGTGACTCTGGCGGTCCTCTGACCGTGGACGGAAAACTCACTGGTATCGTTTCTTGGTCGATCAAGGATCCCTACTGCGCCAGTACGAAATACCCAGGTGTCTACACTCGCGTCTCCGAGTACGTCGAATGGATCCTCTCCCACACCGAATGAAAAACAAGATAAATAATGTTTTTATTTATTTATACCATTCTCTTTAATAGGCATACTAAATATATTGACTAATTAAAGTGAAATATGGCTTTTTATTATATTAAATGAATCCTTTCAATTTCTAATATTTCGATTGGACCGATTGTCATACTGGGCAAATTAAACGTCGTTTATATAGAGATGGAGAGAGGAACATTTTTTAAAGAACATTTCACTAGTGAGCGACAGTCGCGATTATATTTAAGTTAATTAAACGTTCAATCGCGGACACGTTTTATTATTTTATTTACCCATCTGAAATGTCCGTATAAATATTTATTTGTACACGCAAGCAAATTAATGCATCTTTTCATTGTTATAATATGAAACTTCGAAATTTTATTTGTTGTTTGTATAATGGGTTTCAAAGTGTAACATTGATATTATCGACAAGTCAGTTAAAAAACGCGAACTTGTGGGTTAAAAATGAACTAAATAAATTATTAATAATTAAGAAAATTGTATTATCGTTAAATATTATTTTTTGACTTTTTAATCAATTATGCCTCTAACTCCGCACCATAAATTTTTAGCGTAATGCATGTATTTCTCGAACATGCTCAAATTTTATCCGTAATGATATAATATGATTATCATCCGCACTTGTATAGAACATAATTTTAAAATATTCCAATGAAACAAAATTTAAAAATTTAACAAGTTTAAAAATTACGTAAAAAACATTCCAAAGCTTAAAAGAAATCGCAACGGATTTTTAGATAATTCTTATCCATTTATTCGAAACCACCTAAGTTTCAGTTAATTAATTCGACTAAACAGCTTATATTCTATTAGATAAATATTAGATAATTTATGGCAAAAATCATATCAACTTGTTTCTCTAGGAATTGACATTGAATTTGAAAGTTGAATGATAATAAACCATTGTTATCAAATAAAATTAATTCAGAATTAATTATTTATTTATTTTTGCAATGTACCTAATTTTATGTGTTTTTAGGTCAGGTTCGTTTAGTAATAAAAATCATATTTTTTATAACTAATTAATTTAATTTTTCATTGATTTTTTACGTCGTAGATTTTTAAAGTTGTTTGTGAATCTCGTTGTGAATACTTAGCATTAAATTACTTAGCATTATATTCTAAAAGTAAAGCATTTGGTTCGGAGAGACCGATATTATTATACATATACATATTACCGAACGTTAAAATTTTGTAACAAATAACTCGCGATACGGTCTAAAAATTCGCGCTCTGGCTGGTGGCTTTTCCCACCACCAGAGGGAGACGACTATCTCTCTACACTCGTTGGAGAGATCGTCGTCTAATTTCTATATATATATAGCCGCAGAACATCTTGCTGGCGTCGCATATCATCTTGCGACAGGCGTCTAAGGTAAGATCTCCAGTTCCTTACTGAGGAGTCCAAGCCTGAGATCGAGGACGAAACGCCTTTAATTATTTTAAAAGGCCGTGCTCTGGGAAATTCCACCAACCATAGTGGACAAAGAGTACGATAGGCCTGCTTTATTCTAAAAGTAAAGCATTTGGTTCGGAGAGACCGATATTATTATACATATACTTAGCATTAAAGTTAAATAGTGCACTGACAAGGAGAGGTCACACCCTCTGGAAATTTTGGCTAATTCTTATTTCTCCCATAACTTTTGACCATATTAAAATATTTGAGCTTCCTTTTTTAAAACGTATCTACTCGATCTCAGCTTTTTTTCAAAATTTAGTTTATACGTACATCTTTAATTGTTTCTGAGTTATAAGCATTCAAACTCAACGGTTTTTTCGGCGAGATTTTTCATTATTTGCTTATATCTATCGTAAAAATCGCCATTGGACACTAAAACTCCGGCTTTCTGCATGATTTTATAGTAGAAATTATATCCTAGAGTTTGGTAAGGATCCGTTCTCCAGAGGGTGTGACCTCTCCTTGTGAGAGAAGAATTTATTTACTGTTAATAAATATATTTATTTGAAACATAAAGCATACAACATATTTATAATTATTATAACGTTTTAATATTTAATAGAAATTTTGTGCTTAGAAATTTGATATATATTTAAAAGTAACAAATTAGTATTTCGTTGAAAGTAAATATGCTAGTCAAAAAAATGATTTGTTAACAGTTAACAACTCTACAATGTAGAATTCGTAATTAAAGGGTTTGGTCGCGTGATGGTACTTGACTCGCGAGTCGAGAGTTCGGAATAATAGAGGACTAGAAAATAATATTGTTTTTGGCGATGTAAGTGGTACACCAAAACAAATTTCAATTAATTGATTTGTATTAAATAAAGTTATTTATTTGAAAGTTAATGATACCTTGTACAAAAAAAAATTACATTTTAAATGTTGATATTAATTCTGATAACGATCCTATTTTTGTCATTATAGTCTCAATCTTAAAAGACAGTGATGATTTTTTGTACTATAGGATTTAATGATCACATAAAATCCTACGAATTAATACTGCCAGGAAAACTAGCAAAATGTAAATTGTTAAAGTATAGTTTTAAAAAATATTTACGTCCTTCAGTCCGCATAATATATATATATATATATATATATAACATTTTTAATAATAATAAAATTAATTATTACCAATAATACTGATATATTTATTTACAACGTCGATGTTTATTTAATAGTTGCTAAAGAATAAAATATTAATTATAGTTTATTAAAATACTTTTTATTATCGCGCACATTTCAATTCAACTTACATTTTTCTGAAGAACAACATTTAGTATTGATTACACTTCTTCATATTCGCATCAAATTTGCCGATGTTAACTGTTAACAAACGGCTATTTACCACAACATAACCTATATGGTTTATTATAATAGTCGTACATTCATGGTAATAATTTTCTTATTTGGCCAAATTCAAAATTATATTTGTTAACAGTTAACATATATCTTAATTGTAAATAAATTTTTCTCTCAGTGTGTAGTTAATTTTATTGGAAAGTACTAGGAATGTAACTGAATTTTTAGTTATAAATTGACCTTTTCATGAACTATATAACAACTATAAAACAGTTTTTAATCAATACGATAAGTATTATTATGTGTGATTCAATTCCAATTGAACGGATTACAATCATGTTTAATTGTTACTATCAAAATTGTATGTCATAAAAGTCATTAAATCTTTTTCTTTAATGCATCCTACTTGAAAATAGTTATTTTCACCACACGTAGACCGAAAGTACCACATTCCCTCCCGGCACCAAAAGAGGAATGTATTATTTCCGGCCTACTGGTGGTGAAAAATAGTATACATCCCACGGGAGGTACAATGGTCACCCCAAAGCACATGTTTGCCACCCTCGCCTTCGGCTCGGGTGTCAATTTACATGTGCTATGGACTGACCAATACTTTACCTCCCTAGGTGTGTAATATACTATTTCGTTACAAGGGCGTAAAATGCGACTTTGCTTTTTTTCGCCCGAGATTGATATACAGTGCTCGAGGGCCACCATAGCTGGCGAAGATCCCGCATGGGAGTCGGGGAGATGGAGAAATGTAAGAATTTTCGAATTTCCCGTTTTACGCTCATTAATTTTTTCCCCGTTTTCGCCCACGGGGTACGAAAAGTGACAGTTTACGCCAGGAAATTAGGATGTAAACTCTCCATTTTACGTCCACTACGACATAAAGTGATTATTCATCCATGTACAAATCTGGAAATACTTGGGCACTTTGTCAAATATAATTATGGTTCGGGATGACATATTAACAGATTAAAAAATTTTGAAAGAAAGGCAGTTATATTGTCGAGTTTGAGTAAAAATTAGAGTTTCTTTAATTAATCGGTGCTTTGTTAGAACTTTTATTAAGAAGAAACAAAATAACTCGTAACTCATAACTTATCAATAATAACATTCAGGATAACATCCCCTGGTAGAAATTCTAGTAATAGAATTTAGTAGAAATAACGAGTTAATATAAAGTACCAAAGTTCTTGGTTAACCTTAAATTCTTAAATTTCTACTTGGGATTTCTACTATAGTTATATTTATCGAGTCAACATTTTATCGTTACACCATCATCCAAACTAAGAATTAATTTGTTTAAAAAATATTATTTTTTCGTAATTTTATCTGTATTGTGTTGAGTTAGGGGTGGATTCAACGGATTGACATGTTTTAACAAAGTTTAGTAACTCCGTGTAGTCATAATGAAAACAAACAAACAATTTAGTCCGCAGCTCCTTTTTTAGAATGACGCACAACCACTGTCGTTAAAGAATGGCGATTTGTAGCTTTTAGCTCTCGTTTGGAGATTCGGTAGGTGCGCGGTTTTAAATACAAATTCAAAATTAGAAAGTTCGACTCGAACTAGAAGAAACTTTGGTGCGAGTTCTCCGCGAATCTCAGATAGTCTAATTTACAATTAGCCAGGTCATTCGAACACTGGACACATATAAAACTCCGGTATAAAACTCCGGTATAAAACTCCGATATAAAACTCGCGTTTAACTTTCCGTTGAAGAGAAAGACATCCGGTTCGAGTAGTATATACATATAAGTATTATAAGTTACCACTTGATTGAGCCTGATGTAAACAAAGTTATGGTGAGAGTAAAGAGAATCGGACGATAACACTAAATATGGATCCAAGCGGAGGAACTTTTCTACTTTTTTCCGTATTATATAAATGTGCATTCTGAGTTTAGGAGAATCAAGTATCTCATTCTCACCGAACCAGTGAAATGCCATTTTTGTTGCTACATTTATTTAACAACATTTTATGAAAATTCTAATTACCGAAGCACTAAGCACTAGATTATCGTTCGTCATTCACTATTTATCCTTTAAAGAACAATTGAACAATTAAAAATAGGTGATTTTACTTAAAGTCGGTTCTTGCCTTATAGACCTTTTTAAAAGTAATTATTATTTTTAGTTTTATCAACGTTAACTATCACGTAGAGGTATAAATGGACAAAATCAAGAGTTTAGGAAGGAGTAATAATTTATTATAACTAATGTTGATAAAACTAAAAATAATAATTACTTTTAAAAACGTCTATATATAAGGCAAGAACCATACTTAATAATTGTGAAAATTAACATACTTTGCTCAGTCGGTATGCCACTGCTAGTTCGATCGATGTACATAACTGGAAATATTTGGGTATTTTGTTCGAAATGGTCTAACGTTTAAGATTTTTTCAAGAGTTTATTCCTTTATATGTATAAAAACTGGTCACTGGTCACACACACACACACGGGCGCGCGCGCGCACACACACACGTATATGAACAGTAACCATTTTTTGAGTTTGATACGCACATGAATTACGTTTGATGCAAAATAATTTCTTTGTAAAGTTTGACAAATTTTTACTTCAAACCTTTAAACACAAATTATGAAGACAATGGAAATAGAGCTCTACATGAATTACGAGCACGTGAAATTTTGAACATGGGGATGTTTTAATACATATAAAAATAAAGTTTTGTTATAATTCTGACTTCCAAAGTGTAGTATGTACTTTTAACGACTTGCAGGTATTTAAATATAATATACGGGTTACCAACAGTGCTTTTTTATCGACTGTTATTGTAATACAAATGAAAACATTCGTGAAACTACTTTAGGGAAATGTTGTTCATTAAAAAAACTAAAGCATCTCCGATTAATCTGTATAAGATACGTCAATGGTTTCATAACAATTCCAGTTATTGGGTCGAAAAAGGTAGATCCCTGTAAATTGCCATTGAAAATTATTTTAATATACATTTATTCGTGATACTTTTTTAAAATACATTTGAAACGTTCGTTCGGAAATTATTACATAGGGGTTGGATCGACAATAGTAGATCACTGTAACTAAAATGCGACATTACCCAAGTCAAGTGAAATCTTTATCCATGGTTGTTATATTAACGTTCATCTTGGAAATATCTGGATAATAATCATAAATATGATAAAATTGCTAAGTTGTTTTCGAATAAAATATAAAATAATTGATTTATACACTTGGTGGGCAGTACTACACCGTCTGCATAATTTACGAATAGTCTACTACGCGATTCAGTCTCAAGGCCGAAATACAGGTGTATATGTACGTGTACACTAAGTATTCATTTAGGCTAATGCATAGATTAAGACTGTGCGAAGGCCAAGTGACTAGCCGATTTGAGTATCGTGTACGTACATATACCCTATATATACGCTCTTGCAGTAATTGCACGTATTGTGTGCATCAACCGCAAAATCACGTGCTATCTTTTGAACGATTAACAGGAGCGTCGTGTAGAAGAGAGAAGAGAAAACAATTTTTTTTTAGAAAATTACAATTTTGTTCTTCTATGGAATAGAAAGTGCGAAAAGTTTAACGTTTCCTTTTTCGTTGTATTCCCACTCCAGCATTGTTCCGTCAGTATCATTACGTCACTGCGTTTTCACTCGTGTTGGCCTGGATATATGCCTTAAACAATTATCAAAATCCTTCTCTCTTTCTATTTCTCCATATATATATAAATGTATACATCATTTTACAATATTATGATCTCTCTTCGCCTCTTTTTTTATTTCTCTCTAATGGTAGATTAACTTAATTGAGTTATATATTTCAAGCTGATTAAATTATATAATATCCATTGTACAAATAACGAAGAGCAGTGTGAAACCTACATTTAAATTATACGATATATTATAATAAAGAAACCAACACTATTTCAATTATTGAAAACTACACATTTCTGTCCAATTCGATTATCCTGTTTCTATTATTTTTTATAATTAAAACCGCGCGAATGTAGCTCGATAAATTATAATTTTAATCTGAAAACAAAATTGGATTGTTTATTAAAATTTGGAGCGAATATGTGTTGGTTATAAATACGATAATGATATTAATTACAAAATTACAGAGATTATTGTAAAGAATAGGTTTGAATATCTATCATTGATCAATACACATTCTTCGTATTTTACGATGTCAACAATCGAATGTATACACGGAGAAAAATGTCATATTAAAAATTAGCATGTTCTTTATTATACGGAGAAAATTTTAGGTAGGAAAACTAAAGAGACACTATACTGGAACCAGTAAATAAAACATTTTGACAGTTTTTTTCCGGATAACCAATGGAAATTTTACTCTGGTCGAATTCCTGCAGTTTACCCTATAACTCCTACTAAAAGATCGATTGACGATCGGGTAACCAAAATAATCGACCTAAAAATTGTAGCGCGATAATTTATTTTTTGATATACAATTAATGATTGTAACTAAAAGTAACACGGGTAATATTGAGTTATTGGGTTGTAAAATGCAAATCTAACTTCTCAATCCTTCCGATGATTTGACGACCTTTCCATCATAATGTACGTATCATGATAAATTGTACATATTTTTCATCAAGTTCAATTAAAAAAAACTCGATTGATCTTCTCGAACTCGTAGCGTATTTCTAATGAAGATATTGTCAACGTTTTAGACGTATATTCTATAGTAGTTGCACTATTTCAAGACGAACAATTTTAACCACGTTCTTTCGTAAAATTTGCAAATCCGACTTATACTGTTCTTCATTGTAATTTTTATAAGGATCGTCACTAAAATTTTCGTAGTATAGATATAATATTTACTTCGTGTATATTATTCAACATACGATTCTCGGCATACAAATAAAAGATACCGAGAGAAGTAAACTTTTACGCAAATTCCGGTTTTAAATAATATAAAAACCAATAAATAATTAAAACTATATATTTTGTAACCAAGGAATCCATGTTTCATAACAATGTTGAGGTTTAACATTTAAAATTTATAACTTAACACTTAACACTTAACAACATAATGTTTAACGCCATATTGTTGCCAAATTACAGGGATCTACTTCGACATATCCACAAAATTGTAACTAAAATACAAAAGTAAAAAATAAAAAAAAAATTGTAGGTAATGTCTAAACAATGTAGAAGCAATTCACAGAGCGTATTTAACGATATAATTAATTTTGTATTAATTATTAATGAATAATGATTTTTCGTCGATAACGATTGGGTATATATATTCGATTTTCGTGGCTAATCCAAAATATCTCAATCACACGAATAAAAAATATTAAAAAAATTTGTAGATGATCTTTTGAAAAAATTGAAAAATGTGTTATAGGTATATAACAGTAAGATTTTTTAAAAAGCATAAACCTATTATTTATTTAACTAACTCACTGTGTTCATTTTTCTCGATGTAATATGCAGTTAATATATTTACGTTTTTTATAGCATTTGTAAATTTTTTTACGCGGTACCCTGACTTTTTTTATTTCTAACAATCCGTACAGGAAAGAAAAAAGTCGTAATAAATATTACTACGGTGTTGAGTAATCGAGAGACAGAGTTGATGCATCATAAAAAAAAGTCCCAATGTGCAAAATTAAAAACAATTTACTACACATTTATTAATAATTAGATTTACTATATTATCTGCATGTTAAATTATTCCAAAACTAGCAGTAAATTATTCCTATTATACAAGAACCTAATCATTTTTATGATTTGTCACGTGGGTCTCTCGATTACTCAATAACATGGTAATTTTTACGACACAATATTTGTCTCCGTGTACATTGAATACTATAAATGATATATTTATTTTTAATTGGATACATTTTTTAGTTTTCGCATGTGTGGGAATGTATATTATTGTAAACCAGAAGTATTTAAAAGGAAAAATGCAATTGGACAAAATGTCCTCGTAATATATGCGATACACCGATCAGATAAGTATAATAACCGTTTAATTATAAGTTAACTCGAAATGATAATAATAATCATAATAATATAATGATGATGATGATGATGATGACGGTGATGATGATGATGAATTCGTAACATATATCAACTAGTAAGACTAGAAAAAAAGTAGTTAATTTAACCTGACATCAAAAAAATCTATACATGTTACATATATCACAACATAATACGTAAAATATTTATTGTAATAGCGTAGTTGGATTGTAATAAGGTTTGTTTAGTTGGATATGTAAATTAAAAGTCAGAGCTATGTACAGGTACAGTATATGCAACAATAGCAAATTTTAAAAGTGTCATAAATAAATAAATAAATAAATAAATAATTGGTTCAAAAGAAATAGATTTCAAAGAGATAATAAGCGGCTAATAAGCGTTTCTGTAACACGATAAGAGAAAAAAAGGATGAATAAAATGATTATATATGCAACGATTATAGAACATAATCGTACCTGGGTGAAAAAATGCGGGGTTGCGAGATATATAACGGAGACACAGTCGACGATTGCTAAAAGGCTGTATTATGTATATCGTATATACCGAGACGCCTTTGACGTTCGTAGGGAGTAAAAATTGGAGTGTGCGTGATCGTGTAGACGGTACACCCTCCCCGCGTCGTTGCACTTGAATAAGCTATACACGTACGATTGAAATGAAAAATATAAACAAACTCGAAGAATGATAGATGGTATTTGGTCTGTTGTTCTTTAATAAATAACGTAACGGAAAAAAGTAAAAGAGGAATAAGAAGGAGCTAAATAAGGTAAGATTCCCGATCGTGTGTATAATCGCGTATATCCGTCGGTAAGGGCCACGCCGTACTAGTCCGTCGAGGAGGAGACGGCTTTGACACGCCGCCACCGCCACCGCCGCTGCCGCCGGCTATCCGCTTTTCTCCGTCGGTCCACCGCGCATGTGCCGATAATCCACACGCACCTTTTTCACTCCCTCCCACCCTCCTTCCCTCCCTCCTTCCCTCCCTCACCCTCTCCCTCGCTCACTCTCTCTCTCTCTCTCTCTCTCTCTCTCTCTCTCTCTCTCTCTCTCGCTCTGCGCGCAGCCTCTGACTGCGTGTGTGCAAGTGTACACACGCGGATCTGTAAGCGGATGTATCATTGTTCCCAAGATGCTGCTCGGACGCTGGACCTTTCTTTCGACCCACCCTCCGCTTTTACGCGCGCGCACATGTGTGTGCGTGTGTGTGTACATGTATTTTTTTTTTCGAAAGTGATACTGTTAAGGAGGGACATAAATATATAGAAATGACATCCTAAATATTTTTAATTAACTTTACACTTCTTCGGATAACAATATTTCTTTTCGTTTTCTATTTCGTCAAGGAGAGTGCTTGTTTCCGGTTGATTGATTCTATCTTACCATCAACCTGAACGAAAATAATTCATTTCGTCTAACGAACATCAAGAATGCCGCTAGTTCGTATTTCTCTTTTTCTAATTTCGAATTTATTTTTTTTTAATTTGTATTCCCCGGTAGAAAAAAAGTCGAAGCAAATGATATTTTTTTTGGCCAAAATTTTGTCGATCTTTTCACCTAACCTTAAAATTCTCGAAACCTACTTGGGTTAATGCACCAAATATTCCATTTTATTTATGCACATTCGATTATTTAATTATCTTTATATAAAAAAGTGATTGTGGGATGTTGTGAAGCCAAGTGAAACGGCTATGTGATTGGTTTACGTTTTGCGCATGCGTCAAAAACAGTGTAGGTTAGATTTCGCAGCGCGGGAAAAACGTAATGTTTGAATTTTCTTGACAAAATCGGAGTATAATAAATCATGAATAAATATGTTATAAAAAATTGTTTTAAGTAAATAAGACAGCGCAATATTGCAAAAATGACATTTAAAAAAGGCAAAAGCGCAATAGCACGCATGGTTAATTCTAGTTCTATTATATTTTATATACAAAAGCTTATTATTTATTTAAAAGAATAAAACAATCTGTAGTATATACTATATATAGTATATAAATATACATATACTCGATTGCCAATTATATGAATGAAAGGATTACTATATCCCTAGTAGAAATCGTATTCTATGAAATAGGTAACAAATAGATATTCTAAATACAATGGTCGAAAAATGGGTGAAAAATAGGCGAAAATTGTGCCCATTTTTATCCTCCCGGTGAAACGCTTTTTCTCCCAATTTTTAACCATTAAATAGACTATCATATAATTTATATTCTGTTTTGAGTCTACTTATGTGCTATTAAATGTCTATTAAAAATCAACAAGTGAAAAATATAATAAAATCGCATTTATCTTCGTAAATACTGGAAATATAACAGAAATTAGTTGTAAATCAGACGAAAACGTTAAAAACCCATCCGAAACTATAGGAATTTTTAAATTTACTGTTACCGAAAAGCTGGGAACATATTATTGGAATATTTTGAGGTTATGGTCATTCTATTAAGTAACTCTATTAAGTGAAAATGAGACTCCTAATGAGATGTGATACTAGAAATTTTACCGATCGAGCTAAGAAAAACTATTTTAATTTCACATAAATATATGAAAGATTATGAACAGACCAATAAATCCTTATCCTTTATTTGAATATTATATTCCACTAAGCTATATTTCAAATAAATACAATCATAATTTAAATCGACTCCTAATTTTCTTCCAAACGTAGAATCATAAGGGACTGTCGGAGCCAAATTACAGGAACACTTTCTAACCCAAAAATTTTATTGAAAATATTCAATAAAAATCTGACAAAATTCATACGGATAGCTTAAAACATAAGAGAGGAATAAAATAAAAATAATTTTTGTTATCAATAGTTGATTTATTCATTTTATGATTATCATTTTTAGTCAAAAAAGGCGTAATCTTTTAACCCAAAAATTGTCATTAAATTATCAGTATCAAAATCTGGAAAAATTTAGGTATATTGTTTAATATGCTTAAGGGTCTAACGTTCAGGAATTTTTCAAAAACTTATTCGGTTTTTTATTAAAAAAAATATAACAAATGACTATTTTCTGACTCTAACATTCCGTTAAGATTCGAATTTACATCCAATGAAGGACAATATAATGTCTTCATTTTCCATATTGACCATATTCATTTTATCAGGGATAGTTTCTTTTATTATTTAATTTCTCTCAATTTGCTCGATCGATAACAATTTTCGTGTGACATTCTCTTAAGTAAAATGCTGGTGACATTGCACTCTCAACATTCGTTAGAGTGAAAAAGTAATTCAAAGCTTTTACGAAACTGAGTCCTTACATTTTTTCAGTATGATAATATAACGCGAATTGAAGAATTATTAAAACTAATTTTTCACTCAAAGAAATTTAAAAAGCATCTTTACATTTTAAATATATAATACAAATTTGGATCTAAAAATTAATATATTTTTAAATCCGACTTGACTTTTATATTAAGCGAAGAATCTCTCTCTGTTAAGAGGAATTCGGAGTCTATACAAAACTACACTCTTGACGACATTTTCGATACTTTTCGTTATTTATTTATAAGTTATATATATAATCGTTTGTATCATCGCGTATCTTTTGATTTACAACAAACGTGCGACAAGATATTTGGGTTTCTCTTTTTTATATTCTATTAACTCGATCTAAGGTTTCTTTAGAAGTTGGGTTTGAGAAATTTTTCGTTATTTGCTTATATCTATCGTAAAAAAGAGGGTTTGAGTCTAAAACTCTGAGTTTCTTCATATTTTTATAATAATAAACGTATCCTTGAGTTTGATAGAGATCCGTTTCCCGAAGCTGTGACGCTCCTTGTAAGTTGTAAACTAAAATTGTACGAAGTTACAAGGTGATTGATGCAGAAGTTTATAAAATTAATTGTTTTAAACACTTTGATCGTTCTGTATTGACATCCAAAATGGTTTAAAACAATGAATCTTAGAAAATATATACTACAATAGAAACCTTGAAACTAATACAATTATAGATTTCTTTTAAGAAAAGAGCAATGTCTTCGTAATTTTTCTTAAATTTTAATGTAATATGTTAACACGAGTGACATTCCCTTAATTAAAATAACTAAAATAAACGTTTTCAATTATAAATAAATTAAAGATAAATTATTTATTTGTTAAAAATAAATTATAGAATTTACTTATTCCCCAACTGGTTTATTCGTATAGTAAAGTTTTAAATTATAATTAAAATTTTTACTAAAATTAATGAATACATGAGATTAATATACCTACCATACTTACCCCATCCATTTTATATCCATCATTTTATATACATTTTAGACCATCAGTACCATATTTACAAATTGATTATGCATAGATAAATTGCTTGTGATACCCGCACGTCGCGCTCTCTATGGACGCGCACAGAGTGACCGCGAAACCTTACGTTCGTACATTCAAGGGGTACCCGTCGTACCCACTAAAGTGCATTAACGAGCTACGTATCTTGATACCCTTACCCAAAAAAAGGGATATTAATTAACTAATCCATCGAGTTAACGGAATGCGCACAGACCAATTAAAAAAAAACAAAATAAAATTAAGTCGTTTGTCTCACTTATATTATTATTCCGAGAAACACTAATAATTCGATGACTCGAGCGAACCAACTCGATGGAAAATAACCTAGAGATCGTTAAAAATAACGTTTTCTTCTTTATTTTCTACGATAGTAACTGTGTGTGTGTGTGTGTGTGTGTGTGTGTGTGTGTGTGTGTGTGTGTGTGTCTTTAAATTAGTAAGTAATAAATGATACAAGATGTAGAGAAAAAAGTATTGTACAGCAGTGAGATTCCAAATATGGGATAGTGTGCGTATAAAAGTCGTCTTAACTTCCTTGAAAACACGGAGACTATAATTCTTCGTGTATCCTTAACAAAAGTTGTATCAACAAAAAGTTTATGTATATATATATATATATGTAGACTTTTCATTTGATTGTTAGCAACGTTAACAAAGAAAAATCTCTGACAGGAGAAAATTCAAAATTATGATTCAACAGCCTTGTTTGCTAAGTTATTAAATTTTCATTACAGTTGTAATACGAATCTCGGAAACGATTTAAGAAAATTGTTTTTTTTTACGATAATTAATAAATCTTGTTTTAATAATAATTTTCTTTAAATAAATATTTTCTCTAACCGAACTAAAGAAACGTGCTGCATGCATAGATCGACTAAAAATAAATAATTCATTGTTAAACATTATCTTTGACGTATTTATATTTATAACTTTACTTGTGCTGTTCGACTTTGATCGGTTTTAATTTACATAAACAGTGCGCTACTCGAGATATATTTTTCCAATGTTTAAATTATTTAAATCTTTATCCGTTATCATAGCCAACGCGCTTATGTTAAATTTTCACGCGTTACGAAAGATATTAAGAAAATGTTTCGAGTTACGCAACTTTGTGTGTACAACAACAACTCCGATATTTTCCTTATTAAATAATCAATAATTTACATATATATATATGCACGCACATAAGTGTATACCTAAGGTCAAAGAAAATATTACATACTTCGTGAATTACTAAATCATAATAATCGTAATTTTTAAATTTTAATAAATAATGTACATAATGCTACGGTTTGTTTATTTATCAAAATGAAACAACGTAAAAAGAAATAAATAAAGTACAACTGGATAATATGAAATGCGCAACTCTTGAAAAAAAACATCGTTATTAATTTCAAGTTTTACAGTTGCGAACGCTATGAAAAAAGAACATCCATCAATAGTGTACAAATGATGCGAAACGAAACGAAACATTATTCATCGCGTCGTTAAATTTGTATAGTTTTAAAGATTGAACAATAGACACAAGTATTTAATATTGCTATTTATTTTTAATAATACATGGGTAACTTTTTTCTATAAAAATCTCTTTGACCTACACATTTTCCAATATTTTATATTCATCAATCATTGAGATCATTTATTTAGGTAGCAGTTAATATGTGGTCAGCTATCCTTGCATCCAGACCAGTTATTGACAGACAAGTGTATAAACCATTTACTGTTTGTGTCTTTTATGGTATATATATATAAAATTCTTAGAACAATTTATTTGCGAACTTGATAATCTTTTAGAACACGGAATAGAAATAAATTCCAACAAATTTAAAACACAAGTTAGAAGTTTTATCTGTGATACGCCAGCAAGATCTCAGATAAAAAGTATTAAAGGTCACAATAGTTTAAATGGTTGCGAAAGATGTAATACCACTGCTGAGAGGTTTGATAATACAACAGAATATTTAACGCTTGGTAATGCAAGGACAGACAAGGATTTTAGACTTTTCACCGATGTCAATCACCATAAAGAAGCATCACCATTATTAGCTATTGAACCAGAAATTTACATGATCGACCATTTTATTCTTGATTCAATGCATTTGCTCTATCTGGGTGTAATGCTTAGATTATTTGAAAACTGGATGATGGGAGAATTACCTGTAAGGACTAGTGCAATGTTAAGAAGTGACATTCCAAGAGAATTTAAACGAATAATGAGATCAACAAATGCTTTTGATAAATACAAAGCCGTAGAACACAGATTTTTTGTTTTATACTGTAGCCCAATAGTTTTAAAGAAAATCCTTCCAGAGAATTTATATCAGCATTTTTTACTATTTCATGTGGCCTGTAGATTATTAAACATTAAACAAAAACATTAGATGAGTATGACTTAGCACTAGCAGATCAACTTGACGCCTCATTAACTTGGTTGTATTATACGGTGAAAATAAAAGGAAAAGCTTGTAAGTATCCAAATAGAATATTGTTAACTCAAGTTCTTGTATTGTTGGTGTAAATGTTTATTTACATTGTATATGTTCCTTAGACAAAGCAATGCTGAAACTAAATAATATAAAAAATGATGAAACAGTTTTGACGATGGAATTAGGGGATAGTGAAGTTGAGGTAGAAAAAAAAGCTGAAGAAACAATAACAATAAGCCGACTTTTGGAATCTGCTAACTCCTTCAAAAACAATTTATCGTGCACATTGTCAAAAGATCTTGAAAGTAAGTTTTAATTTTAAATATAAAAATAAACAGGTTATATTAAGGTGGTTTAAAATATATTATATAATATAAGTAAATTAATACAATACAATATTTCCTTAATTCACAAGGATTAACATTTGTTTGAATTTTTTCTTGATTCCACCCTGCTGGAAATGTGAACTAAAAACTAAGAATTAAAAGTAGTCAGTTAATAGGTTAAATGAAACGCTTTTTCCCACTGCGTTCGTCCATTTAATAGATTGCCGTAACCTACAAATATTTTGACTTCACCTTCTGGCCATACATGTACTTAAAACTCCAAATTTTAAATCAAATTGGATCGTTTACTCGAATACTAATACTAATTTACTCTTAATTCTGCATTTAAACCAGTCATTTTAAAGTATCATTCAGATTTACAATATTTCCAATTTATTTTCCAAATCTATTTAAAGTGTCATTTAAATGGTTAGGAAATAGGTATAGTTTCGGTGTCCATTTTATCAAATAATCCGATCTTTCATGGGTTGAAACAAGGACTTAAATGAACATATCGTAATCATTAGTTGTTTTGAATCTAAGAAATGGGCGAATTAACCCCTTAACTGGCAATGGATCATATATGTACAAAAGAAAGTCGTGCCTAAACTGGCAATGGATCATATATGTACATATTTGAATAACTTAAAATAACTGGCCGTAAAAAGCTTAAAATTCAAGGAAAAAAAACAATCAAAATTTACCCCCTTCAACCCCTATTTTGAACCTTTTGGGTGGGTTGTTAGTTAAAAATAACTATGGGAATGGATTCAGCGGGTTTGAAAACCCCTAGAAAACATTCACGTACATCTAGAAATATGAGTTGCGGCTGCCAGTTTTGGCAGGAAAAGTCAGAAAAGTTTTGCCAGTTAAGGAGTTAAAGAGGAAAAAGCGTTTCATTTAACAGTGGTAACAAGCTAGCAGAAGTAGCTATAAAATACGTTAATTTAGTTAATAACCTATTATTTGCCGATTTTTAATTTTCTGATTTCTAGCAGGGCAGTTTCATTTATATTGAAGAATTTATATAAAATAATAAATGTATTTTAAATTGACGTTTAATTGTTAAATGCTTTACATAGTTGAAGTATCATTTCTACAAAACTTATAATCAGCAATTATTTTGGCTTCGCTCTCAATAACTTTTTCCTATAAATATGAAAATAATTTAACACAGATACTATTTTGCTTTATTAGAAATAAAAAAAATTTCATTTTATCAATCTCTTTAAATATAAATTTAAATTGATAAATTAAACTTTTATTTACTTTATATAATGATAAGGTTGCACATTTATTATACTTTTTAGATCATGATTCAGAAATAAAAAAAGGTAAAGCATGCACAAAAGCAGCAACCAGTTTGACTGACATCACAAATAAACACAAATTCATCAATATACAAGCTGATTTACCAGATATAAATGAGGCTGCTGTTTTGGAATAAAAGAAAAATATTATGTTACATCCATTTATAATTTTCTAATATTATTGTATAAATTTTAAGAAATGTAGATTTAATAATTTTACTACTACTGTAGACATTACTGACATTACTGTAGTCCAAAGCAATTTCGAAGAACTAATGATAAGTAAGTGTTATACACATATACTTTGTTTATTTTATTATGAAAAAATATTTATTATTGCAATATTGTAGACAGTAGGGCAACTATGTCCAGTGAAATAAAATAATTAAATAATCGTTTACAAGACATGCAGAAAGACATAAATTATGTATAAAATTATATCCAAAAAAATAGTGGAATTAAAAAACAGTTTATTTGTTCATTCAAACAAATAAATACAGTATTTAATTATGATTTGCAACAAAATATTACATTAAATGAGGCAGTTGTAAGTATAAATAAAATTTTATTCTTCTATGGTCGTTCATTTTAAACTATTTTATAATTAATCTCTACAATATTATCGTTTCAGTGTAAAGTACTACAAACTGGTATTGATTCTGAATTGTCAATTTCAAAATCGATTGTTAGTACGCTGAAATTGTTTTTAACTAAAAAATTTGCACTGCAGTACATAGCCGTTAAACAAATAAAAGATAAATATATTATGATATATTTCTATATAAATTAAATATTTCATTAAAGCAACCTTATTAATAGCATTTTATTACTTAGTTTTTATATTTCTCTTTTTCTTAGTCTAACTTATATAGGTATTTGATATCTAGTAAATTCCTTGTAAATATGAATCCATAAAATAGGCATATAAAATGTGAGAAAAAGCGTTTGATCGGTGGCAGAAAGTTATCTAAGATAATAACCTATTTCTTACTCTGTACTGAAGTAGACTAGCTAGGAATTACTTATAAAATGGGCGGTGTTTCCACCAAGGAAGTTTCATTATGATTAGTCATTAGTCCATTAATTAACGAGATTAAGTGTTTGAATAATTGTACAGATATTTTGAAAAAATTTTAAAGGTAATAATCTCATGAACTACTGCAACCATTGCATGTAAACTTATATATAAATATTTTATGTTAAAAATGAAACAAAATTACGAGAACATTCTCATTTGTTACGACGTAACCCCTCAGTGTGCAAAATATCAAAATGATTAATTTTAAAATTTAAAACATTGAGTATAGAGAGTAAGTCGAAAATTAGTTAAAACGATGAATCTCACAAACTAGTACTTGAGACACTTTGAAATTTTGTATAATCATAGATTACAACTTAGCAAAGAGCAATCTTCTCGTGGTTTTCCTTAAAATTTTAATACGAAACGTTCATATTAGTAAGAGTTTGACATCCCCTTAAGAATCAGTTACAAGGAGACGTTCTGGCTTCTGGATCTTATTGCAACTTTGAGTAATGTTTTCACACTTGAGGGGCTAATTCATTCTAATTTATTAAACAACATTCTTTAGACTTTAACGCTACTCCCCGGCAATCTTTACCCTTAATCTTTCCTCGAATTTTTCCCTGACTGAAAATGGAAAGTTACCCATTTGTTAATCATTTGCAGATAAAAAATATGTATTTTATTGTTAATATCCAGCGAATTCTCCATCCATATATCCCGTGCCGACGTATTAAATTTTTTCGAATACTAACAAGTACTTTTCGGTACTATTACATCTTTGGCATAAAATTGCACTAAAAATTGTATAACAATATTTACTTGCTAATTATTTAACGGTTTGACTTTATTTAGGAGAGGACGGGGCTAAGTTGACCACGGGGCTAATTTAACCTTTTGGAATATTTTTACGCAAAATGCGCTTTTTAAAATTGTGCCCGGAAAAAAAGTTACTTTTTCATTTACAAATCTTTCTCTCGAAATACATTTATAAATCCAAAGTACTCGAAAAGTTAGTACCAAAAAACTACATTTCGCGAGAGAAAGAAGAATATTGCGATCCGCGGCGGTAGACAGTTAAATTCTATACTTTCAAACGAACATTTTGTCGTGCGTGTGGTCTCTGACAGTCAATTATTAACAAAGTTATGTGCATGTAAAGTCATTTGTAGCATTTGGAGATCAAAACCGTGGGGCTAGTTTGCCCTGTCGGAAACACACGAATTTAAGTAAATTTTACGTTACATTCAAACAAAATTAAACAATAGTTCTTACGTACATGTATTTAGTATATTATAAAGACAGCTTTTCAATGCCAATATTCATTTTTAATTTCTGTTGGTAAGGTAGCGGTAAGTGGTATCGATAGAGAACCTTTTCCAGACCGTAACTTTTCGAAGACAGCTTACGCATACTTTTGAGTATCTCTAGTTAAGAACGTAAGATATCTGCAAGAACTTTTCAAAGGACAGTAATCTTTCAAAAACTGATAATTTACCGAAAAGTTCAATTTTTGGCGTTGGAAAAGAAAATATTTTTGAAGATCGACCGAAAAGAAAATTAAAGCCTAATACAAGATTGAATGGACATATTATAGAAGTATAAATAAAATGTTATTTAGAGCAATTTTAAGTGTAGAAAAGATTAATTTGTTAATTAATTTATTTATTAAATGGATCATTAAGTCGTTGTATGTTAAAATACTTTAAACTATGTAAAATTGAGAAGCTACGTAAAAATTTTTTTAAGTTTGAAAAACGCATGTTAATAGATAGGATAACTTAGCCCCAAGAATTGAGCAAATTAGTCCCAGTCTCGGGGCTAAATTGCCCTAAATGATTTTTTATCTATATATAACATTGGTTTGGAATAAACTCCGATCCATGCAACCACCACTGGGGAATGCATTTTCAACATGTGCTTTCTTAACAAAGACATCGTATGCTGCCTCCGTCGCTGATTAGCACTGATTTGGGAGCATAAAATGAGTGACGTTAAAATAATAATAAAATTTAAAAAAACTCTTACGATAGGTCATTTTAAAAACACTAAAGTTACACGCGCGACCGTACAATTGCTCGCGATGGATCAAATGGATGAATCAAAGCTTGACTGTACGAAATTGAAAATAATAAGATGAAATATCTTGATAATATCTTAAAGTTATCCAAAAATATTTTATCTTAACTCATTGATTTGGCGTTAAAACATTTGTGCCAATATTCCTTGTATTTCTTAACTTTTTAATAAATACAGATATTTCAGCATAATTTTTCTGTTCAAGTTATCTATTAGACAGCGAAGCTTCTTTTAGCGGGGTGCAAAAGTCAAATTTTATCTTCTCTATCTTACCGACCTCAAAAATCACATAAAATTAGATATAATTAAAAAAGGAAGTCGATTTACGTAAATCTAAGAGAACGCAGTGTTCCTTCTTTTATTAAGAATCTATCTGTCTTTAAAATTTGATGCAAAAATATTGACTAGTTATCGAGAAATCCTCAATTTTTGAAGAGATAGATTATCAACAAAGGAAAGGGACTCTTCTTCTCATTTTGGAGGATAAAACTTGACTTTGGTATACCCCTTAAGAATAAAGTTTAAGTATTATTTTCGTAAGAGTCCACTAATTGCAAGCAATCAACGATCAACGTATTTTCTGTTTTTTGAAAATCGTTATGGTACATCTATTTGCAAGTATTTCAAATTTTTGTATAAAAAGAGAAGATAATATCTTAAAATTGCGTAACGAGATTTAGGAACCTGGGAGCCAGAACCAGTGGAACTTCTCCTTGCTAGCAATTTTAATCGTATTGTTATAGTTTTACATTTAAACTACAACTTCCGAGTTTCCGAAATTAAATGCAAATACACGGAATTATTCTGTCACACACACATCGCGTTAAACTAAAATTGTTAAGAAAAATTAAGACTACTATTGACAATATAACACACCCATGTAAGGGCATTGTTTTGTTAATTTCGCAGAAAGTAAAAATATTCTTAAAAAAAGATTATCTATCTCATTAATAAAATAATTTTTTAGACTTTTTGACAATTTTTGAAAATAATTTTTATTAATTTTATTTAAAAATTAAAAAAATTATTCCAATACTCAGTAATAATATATATATAGAAGAAATATATAGAAAAAAAATAATTTTTCTGAAAATATATGGTTACTTTTCGCAAAATTAACAAAAATCTGCATTCTGATCCATGCTTCTTGTGTATTCGGTACGCAATCATTTGCCATGCTGTTATATTCCCCATACGAAAAATGAAACTTTAATATTTGAGATGCTGATGAAGAAAAAGAAGAAGAGAAGCGTGTTCGAAAAGGAAGGTAAGTAAAAACCAGGACAAGGTTGTTGACCCTAGTTTACACACAACAATTGGCAAACTCATCGTATAAGGAAGAGATAAAGAAACGGTTCTGATGGCTTGTTCATCTTCCAAAGTGCGTCCACCTGTATGTATAGAGTATATATATACATATATATATAAACGAAGCAATCATCGTACCGTATCGCTACACCTATATAGTATCTCTGTTATATGTATAGCTCTAAAAAAGAAAAACAAATGCAAAAAGCAGATTAACGCGGTCATTCGTGATTCGTCGTTCGGTACGGGTAAATAATTTTAAATAATGGATGAACCGGATAAAAGAGAGAGAGAGAGAGAGAGAGAGAGAGAGAGTGAGAGTGGCAGCAAGATAGGAAGGAAGGAAGAAGGGAAGGAATGAATGAATGAAAGAAGGAAGGAAGGAAGGAAGGAAGGAAGGAAGGAAGGTGTATGGTCGAAATCAATAATCGTAGGAAGCAACCTAACCTCTCGTTCGACGAGTCGTGTGACTCAAACCCGGGAGCAGAAGCAGGACTTACCTGAGCGGCCAGATTCGTCTACAGGTACGAGTGGTACGACTCGCTCGATGGTCATGGGCCGCTAGTCGCTACTACACCTCGACATCGAGTGTCTTTGGATCACCCTATGTATGTATGCCCATGTATACCCAACACCCCCCCCCCCCCCACATACCCACACACGCGCTCGCACGTTCTTTAATATTCACTTGTAAGTTGTACATACATTACATTACCTGTAGGTATACGAATTCGAAACGAAACGAGATATATACATATAAGTACGAGAGAGGGAGAGAGAATATACCGCGTGTGTACCTGTACGTGTGATGTGTCAGACGTATGGGTGTGTGTGTGTGTGTTCACGTTCGCGCGCGCAGATGTCGCCTTTCCTCGTATATTCTCTCTCTACGCGATTTCCCGAAATTTCGTTCGTCCCAAGGATCGTGGAGCGTTGTATGTCTCGTATACACGTAGGGACGTAGGTATATATAGGTATGTATGCCGGCGACGTTGGCACTCGGCATTCGATCGGGAGATAATCGTAATACTTACGGGGCATCGTCCACTCCGTCCACTTTTACAGTGTGTATAAGTATAGGTTCGTTGGCGCACACAGTAGTCA
Organism: Theocolax elegans; assembly: GCA_026168455.1. Lineage (NCBI taxonomy): Eukaryota > Metazoa > Arthropoda > Insecta > Hymenoptera > Cerocephalidae > Theocolax > Theocolax elegans. The sequence continues at coordinate 88,555,597 of CM047428.1, read as the reverse complement.
CATTTCAAACGAGCGCAGTAACGTCGTAACTCGCGCGTCACCGCACCGCTGCAGTCACCCCAGGACCCCAGGACCGACCGACTCGGAGAGACGGATAGACGGGGAGACGGAAATCGAAAGAGCAAGAGAGGATGCCCGCGCGCCTGGCGCACCACTGCACAGTGCACGGCGCACGCTGATGTTATATACTTTCTTTCCGTCAGGACTCTCCGTGTCTCCGTATAGTTCGAACTCCGACAGGGGAAAGCCGAGAGCCAGAGGAGAGGCATGCGCATACGCCCAGCGTGCATATACAACCAGAGAGAGAGAGAGAGAGAGAGAGAGAGAGAGAGAGAGAGAGAGAGAGAGAGAGCGCGCTCCTCTATATACGTACATATATATATATGTAGTGTACATTAGGATCCTTCTATCTGTCTATCCGCTTCTCCCCCTACCGCCCCCCCCCCTATCCCTATCCCTCTCGCTCTCTCACTCGCTCTCCGTGGATGAGGAACACGCCGGCGAGGCAACACGGCGATCAGCCACATCCGCAATCAACAAAATGACTGCCAAAATCGAGTCTTCCTCTCCCTCCCTCTCCCCCTCTCTCTCTCTCTCTCACTATCTCTTACTCTCTCGTTATGTCTACACATGTATACGCATACGACGTTCAACACGTATACCTATACGTATTTCGTTATTTTTTCCTTCGATCATCTGCAGTATATTGTGTATTGCTTGTCTCTCTTACTCATGTCAAACGCGCGCGCGGCAGCGCCCTCCAGCTCACCCCCCCCCCCTCTCTCTCTCTCACTTCGCTCATTCTCGTTCCTATTCCCAACCCAAAGGTGAAAGGACCCCGTGGCAGTGCGGTCCCTCTTTCTCTCTCTCCCTCTCTCTCCCTCTCTCTCTCTCTCTACCTCTTTGCTCCGGATATCTGAATATCTGGATCATCCGTATACTACAGTTATTTTTATGTATGTTCCCGTGCGGCCCCCCTCTCTCTCTCTCTCTCTGTCGACGTTAAAACACTTTTCGAGCCTAGAGTCAATGGTAAAACATTCTTTTTCTTCTTTTACCGAAATGGAAATTTCTTATCAATCATTTAATAGTTAATAAGAATTAAGAAAAAACAAAAAATTAAACGTTAACTTTAAAGTAACTTTTAACGTTAAAATTAAAGTAACTTTCCAAAATAAAATTTATCGGGCTTTGCGAACCAATATGCTTTATTAAGCAAGGTTTTTACTCTTCGTCCACTATGGTTGGTGGAAGTCCCAGAGTAAACCTTTGAAATTTATAAAATTGGCGTTTCGAACACAGCACTCTAGCTTTGGTCTCCTCAGTAAGGAGCTAGAGGCCTTCCTTAGACGCCCGTCGCAGATAGAAAGCGACGACAAATGAAAGAAGTGCGGCTATATCGAATCGATAAGTGCGGCTGTGGTCGAAACGCCAATTTTATAAATTTCAAAGGTTTACTCTGGGACTTCCACCAACCATAGTGGACGAAGAGTAAAAACCTTGCTTAATAAAGCATATTGGTTCGCAAAGCCCGATAAATTTTATTTTGGAAAGTTAATAAGAATTTTTAACGATAAAAGCAGGTAAACATTTTAAATCTGTTAAGCTATTAAAAAAATTTCTTTTTAAATAAATCTCGCTGTAACGTTTAAAAATCAAAAGGATTATTTATCAACTCCTTGAGGGCCAAATTCTTTAACTTTTAAAAGATACGTTACAGAGAGTAAATTATACGATGATACTATAGTCTTTCACCCTCGTAGTTATGCGTGTATCTTTAATTAACAATCGAGATTCATGGGTAAAACGTTTACATTCTTCAAGAAATATTGATGCATAATCTTTTTAATTTATATAACAATCGACAGTCAAAGACAAATATTATAGTATCGCATTTACTCTCGGTTGTAACGCATTTTTTTCTACTTCAACCCCTAATATTTTCAGCTAGTTTTATTCCTAAATAATAAAATTTACAAATATAAATATATATTTATAAATAACAAAAAGATTTTTAATTTCATATTTTAATTACAGTTATCAGGTTTTTAAAAGTATAGACGTATTTTGGTAATGTTGCTTTTTATAATTTGATAAAATAGTTGTTTAAACAGCCATTAATTTGGTCTTTATACACCAACAAAGGGTTTATGCTCCCTTGCATATATGGGTGCAGCCAAAAAAAATACAAAAATATACATATACATTACATAAATAACACCATAGTTGCAATAACGCTGAAAATTAGATGGAAAAGTGTATTATAGATAAGTTAATATATATATATATATATATATATTAACGTTTGAAAATATTTTTTTTTGCATTCTTGCGCAAGACTTATCGGATTACTGCAAGGTCTAAAATGTCTTGTATTTTGAGTGTTATCACAGGTAACATTCATACTATAGGTAACTTTTAAAACTAATAGGAATATAGTTTATAGAAATTTTTATTTTTATTTTTTTATAACAATTTTTATACTTTAAATATTATTTAATTTAAAAGTTATAAACAATTATGAAAACATCAGTAAATAATGCTTGATACAAAATTATGATTAATTGATTGTTAGAAAGAATAAAAATTTCTTTTAACTATAATACCGTGTTAATTTTGAAAGTCACCTGTAATATTCACATGATATTATATAATACGAGGTTTATTTTAGACCTGCAGTAATATGTTTAAGCTTTGACACTTTTTACAATTCCATTAAAATAAGTTTTTGTACAAAAATCCCAAAATCTGTTGTGCCAATTTAAAAAACGTAAATACACAAAATGTTTGTCATGCAATCACAAACCTTTTTCTATTGTACAAATGACAAGTTTTTCGACGCATTGTAATGATAAATGTACAAAAACGAGTAAAATAGCGAAACACAGGCCAAAAATTTTTATAAAAAAATAAAAATAAAAATTTCTTTAAACTATATTCCTATTAGTTTTAAAAGTTACCTACAGTATGAATGTTACCTCTGATAACACTAAAAATACAAGACATTTTAGACCTTGCAATGCACCGATAAGTCATGCGCAAGAATGCAAAAAAAAAATATTTTCAAACGATAATAAACGTGTACCAAAGTCAAATATCCATTGCAATAACTACGGGATCATTTTCTACCTACAAAAACCGAAGTTTCACCCAAATTTTGGTAAAAAAAAATTTAGGTAGACCGACATTGTGAGCATTAGAAAATACCAAAAAACGTGTTTTTTTTGCAGTGTAGGTCAAATTTAAATAAGCATAACTTTAAGCCAAATTAATCTTTTATAGTAAACCTGGAACAGAAAGAAAGCTTATACCAATACAAATGTAACCGCGTTGGGTTTTTAAAAATATCAAAAACTGTTAATTTGGTAGCATTTAGAAAATGTGCAAAATTTAAAAAAACAAGTGTTTATATTTAGCTGTGTCAAAATTTTTGTTCACAAAATAATTGTATTCTATATATCTACCTTATATTCCATAATATTTTTCTGCAATTGAAAGTATTCAATTCGAAAACACCTTCCAAGAAGGTGTCAAAACCCGCAAGTATTGTGTTATTCTAATCAAACTTTGAAAATTATTAGCTGATAAATAAATTCTGCAATTCAATCTGACATTGTTATCTAATAAATAAATAATTTTAATTCTAACTACCTTTGTTTATCTATTTCTTTGAATTTTAATTAAACATTTTTTTTAAATATTACGAAAATTACGTATAAAAAATTTCTGCTATTGAAAGAATTGAAATAAATTTATATTTTAAATAAACATTTACTTAAACTTCGTAAAAAGTTTCTGCAATTGAAAGCACTGAAATCAAACTGTAATCGACAAGTATTTTGAACCATGCAAAAATTTCTACCAATCTGAATACAGATTTTTTTTTATGAGAAGTATCTTTCACTATTATTTTTCATTTCTGGCCCTCACATGTTTTACAGTAATAAATAAATAATATTCTAATGATATTAATTTGTGCAAAATTAATTTCTGCAATACTAATAAACTGGACATTTCTTTTTTATTCTTTTAAATAATAAAATAATACTTGCACCACCGTTGGTTAACGTTGGTAAAAATACTATGTGTGTAATAGCTGAGAGTAGCGCCGAAGTTCCCTCTTTGCGGCCACTTCTCAAACAACTTGCTAACAGTTTTTACCTCTGTAGGCGTTCTCTCATGGGCTGGAAAAAATTTCGTCTCTTTCTATCTTTCGCATCTCCTATGATGCTATCTCTTTTTGTTTGCATCGAATGAAAATGAAAGTGGAAATAGCAAAAATCGAGAAACGGAAATCAGCAAGCAATTATAATAACATCGAATTTCTTCACTATGCATTTATGAATCCGAACCGGAGTTATTGTAAAGTGAAGAATTAATTAAAAAATAGATATGAGATTTGTCGATGCATAAATACATAGTATAATTCTATATTTATGAAAATATAAAAAATCTGAGGGGCTAGTTAGCTGTATAATAAGGGCTTACGCGCCTGCATACTTGCGTGCAGGCGCTATCGCGCCTTTTGATAGCTAGATTAAAAGTCTATAGCAATACGAAGACTTTGCCCTGGATTGGATAAAAAAATACTAATTTCTCGAATTTTGGTGCTATTTTGAAAAATGTTAAAAAATGATGAAAAATAGCCTATTTTTGAATGTTTAAAATCGCATACCTACGTCCTTAATTGATTTAGAAGGCTACAATTTTGGCTCACTTACTTTTTTTTATAGTATAATAACATACTAAATTTTTAGCCCGATTGGTTGACCCCCCCCCCCCCGGACCGATTTACAAAAAAGTATATATATATATATCCAATGAAAGTTATATACAAATATTAATTAAGGTAACTAAGTGAAATAAGTCCACTTCAAATAATAGTTCGCATATAGACCGACTTTCTATGGGTATTTCTTGTAAGGTAGTTACAATATTTATATTACATAATTTTGATAATTTCATTACAATTAAATTAAAAAATATTCTAGCAAATATATTCTTGAGTTCTCTCAATTTTCTTTTTGATACATCGTTTTCAGCGTAAGGTCGTCCGTCTTTTGAAAAAAAAGTTATTTAAAATTTTACTTGAACGATGCTCTGCTGTTACAAATGAAAATAGATTATTTGTTGCTAATTAAAATGAAATTAAATAATTTAAACTTTAAATCACGTTCTCCGTGTAGAACTTAAGAAAACTTCTGAAATTCAAGGAAACGTTCCGAGCTCTCAAAGGAATACTCGAAAGTGGAAAAATGTCTGCTAACTCGTAAATCATAACTCATCGTTTATACTTTTAATCGGGACGTTTTATTCGGAACGAGAAAAATTTTGGTGAAAAAACCAAGATTAATTTGCAAAGTTACACGTTTTCTGTGTTTATATATGCATAAATATATATGAGTCCGGTGTATTTCGAGAGTATATTCTATTTAGCAATTTCATGTAAAATAATTCAAGGAAGATGTACAATTTGTATTAGAACATTTAATCGATAAGTTAAACAATGTGGTATTTGTGTGGTTTTAGATTTAGTGTTTTTCGTTTCTTTTTGACTATACATAACTGGCTAAGTAAAAATATAAAGTTAATCGTATAATATTTCTGATATTACAAATATACTTTGAGGGTTATTAATAAGATATATAACCATCTCCCAATTCTTATAAATAACCGCTATATAAATCTTGGTTTTAGTATCAAAAGTCACCGATAAATGGCGAATGAAACCTATTCGATTTGATATTTGATGGTATCAAATATCATATGCATAAGTAAAATTAGCACAATTTTTCATCGTACATGATTTCCCCTTGAAAAAACGTCTAAGCTAGCGATTTTATCGACATATAAGAGTGACCGTTTTTAATTTTTAATTTTTATCTTTAACTAAAAAAGTCTATAAGGAATTTGGCACTAGAGCGCCATTCTATACAGTAATACAAATAACTTATCAAAAAAGCCTGAACAAGTGTCGTTTTTAATCTTTATCAATAACTAATTTAACTTTGGGGGAATTTTCGGAACAGAGTGCCATTCTAAACAGTACTACAAGTAGCTTGTCAAATTTTGGTGCAAATTCATGTATAGAATGGGGCTTTGATCCCAAAATTCCCCAAACACTGGTTTAGTTATTGATAAAAATTAAAGACGGTGACTCCTATATGTCGATAAAAACGCTAGTTTCGATGTCCTCTTAAGGGATGAAATATTGCATATTTACTGACCGAGTCAACAGAGATGAAAAAATGATTCCTAGGGAAATAAGAAAACCGAATTATGTAAAATAAAGACATTATTGCCCTTTTTTTATTATTATCTATTCAATGTTTGAAATTTCAAAGAAAAATAATGTTGCGTTAAAAAATGGCATTGGAAGGAAAGTTATCAGAATTGCACCATTGGAAGCAAAGAGTCAAATTTCCATCCAATGCTATTTTTTAACGCAACCACATTTTTTATTACATTTTACACAGTGGTATATAATACTGAAAAGAAGGGCAACGATGTCTTTATTTTTCACAGTTCGCTTTATTTATTTAACCAGAATAATTTTTTCATCTCTATTGACTCGGTCGGTAAATGTTGAGTATTATCACATCCTTTAATACCAGTCATTAAGGGGGTGTCATACTCAAATTTTACTAGCTTTATCTAATGAAACGAAAAAGTATTATAACTAAACAAATAATAAATTATGGTAAACTTGTTGCCTATTATTGTAATAAATTTCTAATGTAGGTATCGATAATTTAAAAATGGCTTGGAAGAAATTTTAACATTAAAATAATCATTTTATAATAATTTTATTTAGCAGATAAAATTCTTTACCATATCATTTTTATTCCATAGATTTTTTTAATTTAAAGTCATAAATTGATCAATTGGTACTTATGCCGACAAATTCTTACGAGAAATGGGAATTGTGCTTACTTTGGGGTAATTATGTCGACGTCAGCATAATTCACCGAAAATTCAACCATGTATCCGTACTTATGCCGACACACAAAAAATCGGAAAATTATCTTTGTGAGCCCCGCTTTGACGTTATAATATTAATGAAGGATTGAAGTTATAACCTCATTCGAAGTGCCGGAGGCCGGAGGCACCTCGAAAGACGTTATAGCTTCAATCCTTCATTAATATTATAAGGTCAAAGTGTGCTTTTTTACCCGTGAGGGGTATTTAGGTATTTGGGTTATTGGATATTTGGGTTATTGGTTTTTTATGCATTATTCTATCAATTAATATTCTCCCCCTTATATCTGAGTCGTTACATATGTTTTATAACCTCAAAACACCAAGATAACACGTAGTGTCACCATAAGTACCGATACTGGTGTTTATATATATATACCTAAAATTGGTTTTTTAAAATTTAACCTCTAAACTCTCAGTTACTAAAAATTGAGCGTGACATGTCTTCAACGGGGTAGCATACCCAGACTGTTACCGACCTAGTGGCATATGTTATATTTCACAACTTTTTCATAAAATCTATTATATATAATATATTATACATTATAGATAATAGTAAGAAAAATGAGGCTCATTTCCTTATGGTCATACTTCTACCATCCCTCTCCCGTCTCTTATCCGTCCCTCTTCAATATACGGTAAAAAAGTTTAAAATTTTATGTTATTTTCTATATCGTATTTTGTTTTAAAATCCCTCCTCATTCCTCCTCTTGCTCTCCTCGGGTACCATCCTCCGTCCCTCCTTCATCCGCATCTTGAAAAACACACTGAGCAGTGTTGATCACGAACCAATTTCTGATCAGTGTATTATTTCAATAAAATAATAAGAATTGCATAAATCTAATCGTTGGTACATACAATTTAAAGGTTAAACAATCAATAATTGTTTAGTAGACTTAACTAGGAAGTGGTATACGTACCGAAAATTTACTGATTAGAAATTGGTACTTCCCGCTTTTTTTTTTTTTTTTTTAGATTGTTGCTTACTTTGAAAATAGCAGTTATTTTCTTATTCTAAGAACGCTAAAAGGAAGTTTAATACTTATACTTTTTGTATGCGTCAAGATATATACAATTATTAGTCTTTTTAAGATTAATTTATTCTATGAACGTACAGATTTCCCTTAACTAATCAACAATTGGGTATGTTACGGTATACAAATTAACGTAAAATCAGAAATTTTTACCGTATTTTGAAGAGGGGCGAAGGTGGGGCGGAGGAGGATGAAATTTTATGATTTCACGTAATCAGGTGTATCAGTACGTTTCCATGCCATCCACGAGGTACTACCGTACTGTACTGTACTGTATAGCGCGTTGAGTTTTATATTATTATATATAACCATGAGCCAACACTTGCATTTTACATTTTTTAAATTTATTGTAATGTCAATGTATTGATATTTGATATAATAATTAAAATTGTATTTTAATTGTTTAAAATTTAGAAAATTATATAAACATACAATCTACAAATTAGCATAATGAAGTTAAATTTCTATTTTATAGTGAAAATTTTAAAAATAGTAAATTATTCTAATCTAAATTCTAATCTAAATCAAAATTTAATAGAAAAATACTCAACAACTTATTTTGTAATGTAGAATCCTAAATCTTCATTCATTCAGCTATATAAATCCCGAATTTTTCTTATTTGTTTTTTTCCTCATCTTTGGTTTCATTCTTATTACAATATATGATTATTGTGTTACGTATTATATATTTATGTATTAAATATTCAGTATCATTATTTTTAGATTTTTTATTAAAATTATTTATTAAGTAGAAGACTTATCCTCCCTACCTTATCGACAAACGCGGTTATTGTTTTCGAAAAAAGTCTTACAAAAAATGTGAAGCCATCCTTAACGAGGGGAAAAAATTTAATATTTTCAGTAAGACTTTTCACGAAAACGTAATAATATTTTAATCTGAAATTCAGCACACATATAGATCCTATATACTATATAAATAGGAATCAGTGGATGTTGTATTTTTTATAAAGTCAGGGAGTGAAAAAATGCAAAAATCGGCGCAATTAATAAATACTCAAGAAATTAATCACAGATTAACCGCTTTGAAATATACTTTGATATAATTAACATAGAGACTCAAATTTTTGTATATAATATTAATTTTTGTAAAACCAGTATTTCTCAGATGCTAATTTTAAGTGCGGAATTCTTGTTTATCAATTGAGTCTGGTCGTTCTGAATAAATAATAAAGAAAATATAAATGAAATAAATAATGGTATTAAGTGTATTTCAAATAAACGTAAAGTAAAAAAAAGAATCGTATATTCACTTTTATACAATATTTATATTTCGTTGTAATACATTTTTTATGAAAATACGAAAATACGTATTCTAGAATACGTCATTGTGTATCAGCGAAGTTTACATTGCTGTCGATAAATTTCTAGTATAGATATGGAATTTATTTTTCATGAATAAGAACTATTTATTAAAAAATCGGCAGATAATGACTAGTTATAACCTATGAAATAGCCATTTATAACGACAAACTATTGAAAATGGCTAATTTCTACCAGGGAACATTCTGTTAAATAATCGCTTACTGATTTGAACATTTGTTGTATGTATCACTGTAACAGGCAATAGTCTTCTTTATTCTGACGCATTTGTACTTCCATGTTGTGTTTTATAACTCTAAAAAAATATAATAATATTATTAAGTGTATTTGCATTTGAGGCAAAGTTAATATTTCTTACGGTTTTTGCCATTTCGTAGAGATTTTCAGCCATAGCAATTCCAGTTTGCTGCACCATGTTGTAAAATAAACCGTCTTTGTGTTGAAGTAATATATACGGATGATCAAATTCCTTAATAATTAGAAATTCAATGTTAAATTAGTATAAATAATGATAGTAATATTTTTTAATGTACTAACTGGTCATTTTAAAGTTATAGGTAATGTTAACCTCAAAAAATTAAGTAAAACGTAAAAAACTCACCCTGGCTCTACCAGCGTCCATGACGAGTATCTTATCGCTATCGATGACAGTATTAAGTCGATGAGCGATAATAAGTACAGTACATTTATCAAACTTTCTTCTTATAGCTTTTTGAATGATCTCATCCGTGCAGGGATCGACGTTCGCGGTAGCTTCATCGAGAACCAATATTTTGTTATTCCGCAGAATTGCTCGTGCTAAACACAATAATTGTCTTTGCCCGACGCTAAAATTCGTACCACCTTCCATCACCCTCATTTCGAGTCCCAGATTATCTTCGAGGTGCGCTTTCAACTCGACATCTCCCAAAGCTTGCCACAGATCGTGATCCGTGTATTCCAAAAATGGATCCAAATTTTTACGTAAACTACCTGCAAATAGTACTGGCTCTTGCGGTATAATACTTATCTTCGACCGCAAATTTTGCAAAGTAATTTTCCTAGTGGATAGATCGTCGATCAGAATTTCCCCTTTCACGTCGGCTAATCGAAATAGTGCGTTTATTATGGATGACTTTCCTGCACCAGTTCTACCAACTATACCAATCATTTGATTTGCTTCCACGGTAAAATTCAAACCTTTCAAAGCGAATACCTCTTGTCTATCGTACATCAAGTACACGTCCTTAAATATTATTTGTCCTTCCTTAGGCCAATCGGCTGGTAATTGCTTTTCTACTTCACCGTCAACTATATTTTCCTCCTCGGGTAATTTTGAATATTCCAAGATTCTTTCGACCGACGTCATTTGGTTTTCCAGCTCGGTTGTCTGTCGCACACCCCATTGCAACACACCACAGAGCATCATACACTGTGTTATTACCAGACCAGCATCACCAGCTAACGCGATGTCGTCCAACAGTAGTAGAGTGTACACCACGATCCCAGTGAATATGCTGCACAGTAAATGGGTGTACATGCCGAAGGCTCTGGAACCTGAAAAGAACAGGAACCACGCGGACGAATGCAGATCCTGATGATCATCGAATTCGGTCGTCAATAGATTCTGTGCGTTCATCGCTCGGATCGTCGTGAGACCTTGCATACTAGCGCTCAAGTGATTGAAAACTGGCGATCGAGCTAAAAATTTATCAACGTTGCGCATACGTATTCGAGGACACGGATATATCAATTCAACGAATACTCACTGATTCCTTCTAGACGTTTAATATTCCGACTCGGCTGTATGTAAAATCTCCGGAATAAGCACATGAAGAAGGCGACGACAACTGCTGGTACAAGAAACCACACATTTACGATCGAGACCATGACTAAGACTGCGATCGTGCTTAAGGCAATTAACATCACGTCGATTATAGTTTGAGGTACTCGAGTATCAATGACACCCATATCCTTTGAAAATCTATAATCAAAATAACCATGATGTACATTAGTAATTTGGATTTCATTCTAAATTTTAGGAACATTACCTATTCATTATCCGTCCCAGAGGATTGACGTTAAAAAATGCCATTGTTGTACGGATTATACTGTTGAACATCAGAGCATGAAGATTTCTCGATATTTTCATGCACATATCGAAAAAGGTGTACGCTTCTGCCAGAGTAACAAAAACTGCTAATATCGTAATGGAACCGTAAACGTAGATGTACCAGCTCCGACCTCGTAGAGGATCATCATGCGCAACAGTGAAATTACTACTCGTTTGCTCGACGTTCAGCCAATAAGTAACAAAGTAATCCGCTCCAGCGCCTAAAGCTTGGCAGGTTACGCAGATCAAGAAGACGAAGAATACCAGAAAGTAACTTCCAGACGTTCGGAAATATTGGAAATACGTATGTCCGGTCACGTTTCCGACTGTTCGACTTTCCAAATTCTCTTCTTCTTTTGAATCATGATCCAAACTGTTAGATGCGATCGGTAATTCGGTTAACTTTGCAGTCGACCGCACATCGTTCGATGATTCATTAGACTCCTCTTCCAGTTGCATCGTTTTTATCAAATCTATCTTCAAATTCAACATATCGTTGTAAGTACCGTTTGCCTGAATGGTTCCACCGTCGACGATGATAATTCGATCAACTTGTTTCAAGTAATGAAACTGGTGGGTGATCAAAACAACTGTATTTTCCTTCAAAAAATTTTTAATGCAATTGTCAAAGATCGCTTTGCCAACATGTGCATCGACCGCTGACAGAGGATCATCCAAAAGATAAATATCAGCTTCGTGATAGATAGCACGAGCGAGGTTGACTCGAGCACACTGACCACCGCTCAAATTCATTCCTCTGTCACCTACCAAAGTATTGTCTCCCATTGGCAGCATTTCGAAATCACGTCTCAATTGACAAACGTCGATAACTTTTTCGTAACGGTCCTTGTTCATTGGTCTACCGAATAGAATGTTTTGCTTAACCGAGGATGCGAATATCCACGGCTCCTGGCTCGAATATGAAATTTTTCCGTTTACTCGTATGTCACCTTGCACAAACGGTAACTCATCGAGTATCGCGTGAAATATGGTGGTTTTACCTGCACCCACTTGTCCGATTATGGCCGTGAGGGATCTAGGCTCAACCTCGAAAGTCACGTTTTTCAGAACTTCAAAGTTCGAGCGTTCGTTCCACTTGGCAGTCACATTTTTAAATGACAGTGCAACGTTACCGAGGATCTCGTGATTGTGAACGCAGCTGTAGTTCGAGACAGTCTTACCCTTCACTTCTTCGTACAGTAAAAACTTTTCCAGACGTCTCACCGACACTAACGCTTCGGCTCCTTCCTTTATACCTAATAAATATAGCAATTAGAAATAAAAATAAAACCAATATATGTTGAATGAGACAAGCCTGGGTTAAAATTGAAAAAAAGCTATTAGATATTAACAATTATTAATTTTTTTCATAACAATTGAAAAGCTTTCTTAATTTTTTAAACAAATTATATTTTTACTATCTTTTATTTCACTACAACTAATAACTATTTTTATTAATTATGAGAGACTCTATACTCTGACTTTTTCCATAATGGACCGCAGAATATCTTGATCGAACCACTTCATCGAATAAGCTAAAATTTTAACAGTAATTGTTAAACATCATTCTAATTCACTTGAATGAAACAAAATGTGTTAACATTGTAATAAAGAAATTATTCTTACTAAATTATTTTAAAACATTGAAAAATTTCATAAATACAGTAAATACAGCTAAATAATTTTTTAAAATAAACATTTAGAATTTTATCGAAATTCTGTTCTACTCAAACAAATTTTAGCTTATTCGATGAAGTAGTTAGATGAAGATGATATCCTGCGGTACTTCCATTATGGAAAAAAATTAGAGAACGGAATCTCATAATTAATGAAAATAGTTATGTTACGTATAAATTATCCAAGAAATTTCAATAAAAGATAATAAAAATCTAATTTGTTTAAAAATTAAGAAATATTTTCAATTGTTATAAAAAAATGATTACTTGTTAATGTTGAATAATTGTTTTTCAATTTTAACCGAGGATCGTCCCCTTAATGAGAGGATAAAGAAAACTTACTCATCGGAAAAGATCGATATAAACTTAAACGCAAGACGTTGTAGTATGCTGTGATCAAGTATATCTTTTCAGCATCGATGTCATTCCCTAGTAAAACGTAAGTCAAGATTGTTACAAAAAGGCATATTCGTGGTATGTACGTTTCAAATGACCAGCATATTTCTGAAGCCATCGAATTGTTTCGTATGACTTTAACCTCTTTCCTAAAGAACGACAATATTCACACTTTTGACTAATTAACACACATTCCGGATTTTCATTAAATAAATAGCGGTTATAAAATTGACTTACTCTCGGGCCTTGTTGATTAAGTACGAAAATGGCTTTTCCCACGCGTACATTTTGATGACTTTGACACCATTGATTATCTCGTTGGTCAATCTCAATCTTTCGTCAGTTCTGTACGCAAGCTTCAACGTAAGATGAGTTGCTAATTTTCCATAGCACCCTGTGTAAAAGAAATTCACGTAAGTTTAGAATGAAAATTCTATTATTTTGTATCCCAATATTATATCTTTCTTTAAAAAATTAAATCAATCTTAATCTTTCGAAGTATTAAAAAGAGAAAAGCTTTACGTGTTTTTAGACTTACAAGGGAAAGTGTACTTGATCTCCGTAAAACGGATCTTATCCTAAGTAATCTAATTGCTATTTTCTTCATAACTTTGCTCCAAATTGAGCAAATTAAGCTTCGTTTTTCAAACCATATCTACTTGAATTCGTCTACCTTTTAGTTTTTGGATTAAGTTCCAATCAATATTCGTTTTCAAGTTATAAGCGATCAAAGTGGAAGTAATTTTGATTTGGCTACATTGGCAAGGAATAACTTGGCATTCGCCATATTTTTATATTACAAAGGACATGCCAAGGTTAGGACAAGATCCAATTCCCGGAGTCAAGTACTTCCCTTGTTAGTTGATATTCTTATACATTAATGATTATGCACTGAGGAAAAAGATTGAATTGATAAGAACTGGTTATGACCGAAGTACATGAATTGTACGAGTTTATTTTTATGTTGAGATACATTTAGTGTGTTTAATTAAATAAACTACAATTAATTAAAGTAATTATATAAATACTTGTAATTATATTTCGTAACTGTTCCGAAATCTGTAATATCTGTAATTATATGTACATATTTTTCCTAGGAAGAAATTTAACCTTACAGATAAGAAACTGTTTCTTAGTGTTATTTTAGTGTATTTTTAAATTAAATACATTCATTTGTCACAAAGAAACTCTCCTCTCAGTGTGGTATATATTATATAATTATATACCGTTGATCAATTGCTATTTAACCTATTTTTTATATAATTTTTATTATCGCATGTTGCAATTTGATTGTTGATGCTCTCCATGTTTTTGAAAAAAGCCAATGGCAGAAAAGATAATAATAAATATTCCGAAAATTCTATTTAGGTAAGCCACGTTTGATTGATCAGGTTTTAAAAATACGTCTGCATTAATAAGATATTTAAGATTTTAACGGGTTAGATATGAGAATATATCTGGTAATTATACAAAGTTTATGCGTCGATTGTTGAATTACCAAATAAGTTAATATTCAATTTTTGTCGTATTTATAATTTTATAATAATGATCGTAGTGTATACTGTACTCTTAAATTTACTTTCTACAAATCGTCTTTCAGTTGATATCAACGAGATTTATCTTAGAAAAAAGAAGATGGTAAATATCAAAAGGCGCGACATCGCCTGACGCAAGTATAAATACGCGTAAGCCATATACCTCTATACAGCTAACTAGCCCCTCGATTTTGAACTCAGTATTAACTTTAAATTGTGTCACGTTTTAGGTAACAAAAATTTTGAAAAATTAAGAGAATATAATTTGTAAGATGCGATATAGAGGAGTCGGGGTAATTTTGGGCGTTGAAAAATTTACCGTGTATTGGTATAAAAAGTAAAAGTGTAAAAATTCCACCAACTGCCGCAAGTTTAACTTCCTGGTACAATAAGTACGAAATAACGGTTAACTGAATAGGTGTTATCCATATGTAATTTATCGAGAATACCGAATAGTCCAGTCGATTAACGTCGTTGCTCAATAAATTAATCATCTGAAAAGAGAGAGAAAGTTGAAGGTTCATAAAATAATAGTTAGTTGTGTAAAGTAAATCTGTTTGAAAGTTGGTATCGCGTACTTGTCCAATACTGGTTTCCTCTTCCGTTGCACTTTTCGAGACTCTCAGTGCTTTCCGATAAATGAGGGAACAACACGCTACCCTTATTTTCATCCCCATGTGCATTAAACCTTGATTTACTGGATGTTCTAAAACACATTCGAGTAGAACCCCGATGACTATTCCCGTACCCCAATACAAAGCTTCAGATTTCTCCATGTTCGAGCCGTTGAAGTACCTCAGCAGATTCGCTAAAATTATCGGTTGTGTCGTTCTGTAAGTCAGTGAAAAGTTATCAATTTACACTTTTCGCCGAATTAACCTTAGGCATGGAAAAGTGCGTTCTAATTACTTTACGATAAATTCAAATAGTCCTAAAATAATTCCGAACACTAAGATATCACCAGCGAAACATCGTACCAATACTTTTAACAAACTCGGCTTTAACATTTTATTCCGTTTTCGACATCGTTCTTCTTCCTCTTTCCACAATCTGGACATTTTGTTTCCTAAAAGACGGCTCGAGTGCTCGTCCAGTGGAGAATACAGATCTGTCTCTTTTAATTCTTGTTTGTTGCCTTTGATAAATGTACCGAATAGCCATCTGAATGAATATCAACGTCAATCGAAAAATATTGAAACCTTCAATTTGTCATCTTAGTTTTTCATTTCCGAAGATAAACATTTTTTGGATAAATCCTTTCTCTTAGGTGACACTGCCTGTGTCATGTTGTACATCAACATTGACTTTTCATCTTAGTGTACTACTTTCTTAGTGAATTTTCTTCAGATTTTAAAATACAAATTGCAAAAATATTTTTACCATTCGAACCATTTACCGACTGACGAATTACTGGTATACAAAAATTAATATTTTGCATTAAACCATTGTTAGTCGGTTGTTATTATTAGCGAAAACCGGCATAAACTTTTAACCCACACATCGTATACAAATATCGATTTAAAAATCTGGAAAAATTTGGTATATTATTCAAAATGTGCCTTAAGGCACCTGTCGTTCAGGTTTTTTTTTTGCTTTTAAATTTATTTATTTATTTATTTATATGAATAAAGTAAAAATGACCATTTTCTGAGTCCGACATCCCCTTAACAAAATAGACATTGTCCTTTCTAATGAAATAATCTGTGATTGTCCGAAATTTCAAGGTGATTGGTGTAGTAGATACTGAGATTAAATGTTTTAACAATCAGTACAAATTGACTAAACTTTTTAAAACAAATAATTCTTGTGAACTACTTTACCAGTAATATTCAATTTTTGTCGTATTTATAATTTTATAATAATGATCGTAGTGTATACTGTACTCTTAAATTACTTCTACAAATCGTCTCTTTCAGTGTGATATCACGAGATTTATCTAGAAAAACGAAGATGTAAATATCAAAAGGCGCGACATCGCCTGACGCAAGTATAAATACGCGTAAGCCATATACCTCTATACAGCTAACTAGCCCCTCGATTTTGAACTCAGTATTAACTTTAAATTGTGTCACGTTTTAGGTACAAAAATTTGAAAAAATTAAGAGAATATAATTTGTAAGATGCGATATAGAGGAGTCGGGGTAATTTTGGGCGTTTAAAATTTAACGTGTTTGTATATAAAAGTAAAAGTGTAAAAACCACCAACTGCCGCAAGTTTAACTTCCTGTACAATAAGTACGAAATAACGGTTAACTGCATAGGTGTTATCCATATGTAATTTATCGAGAATACCGAATAGTCCAGTCGTAACGTCGTTTGCTCAATAAATTGATCATCTGAAAAGAGAGAGAAAGTGAAGGTTCATAAAATAATAGTTAGTTGTGTAAAGTAAATCTGTTTGAAAGTTGGTATCGCGTACTTGTCCAATACTGGTTTCCTCTTCCGTTGCACTTTTCGAGACTCTCAGTGCTTTCCGATAAATGAGGGAACAACACGCTACCCTTATTTTCATCCCCATGTGCATTAAACCTTGATTTACTGGATGTTCTAAAACACATTCGAGTAGAACCCCGATGACTATTCCCGTACCCCAATACAAAGCTTCAGATTCTCCATGTTCGAGCCGTTGAAGTACCTCAGCAGATTCGCTAAAATTATCGGTTGTGTCGTTCTGTAAGTCAGTGAAAAGTTATCAATTTACACTTTTCGCCGAATTAACCTTAGGCATGGAAAAGTGCGTTCTAATTACTTTACGATAATTCAAATAGTCCTAAAATAATTCCGAACACTAAGATATCACCAGCGAAACATCGTACCAATACTTTTAACAAACTCGGCTTTAACATTTTATTCCGTTTTCGACATCGTTCTTCTTCCTCTTTCCACAATCTGGACATTTTGTTTCCTAAAAGACGGCTCGAGTGCTCGTCCAGTGGAGAATACAGATCTGTCTCTTTTAATTCTTGTTTGTTGCCTTTGATAAATGTACCGAATAGCCATCTGAAATGAATATTCAACGTCAATCGAGAAAATATTGAAACCTTCAATTTGTCATCTTAGTTTTTCATTTCCGAAGATAAACATTTTTTTGGATAAATCCTTTCTCTTAGGTGACACTGCCTGTGTCATGTTGTACATCAACATTGACTTTTCATCTTAGTGTACTACTTTCTTAGTGAATTTTCTTCAGATTTTAAAATACAAATTGCAAAAATAATTTTTACCATTCGAACCATTTACCGACTGACGAATTACTGGTATACAAAAATTAATATTTTGCATTAAACCATTGTTAGTCGGTTGTTATTATTAGCGAAAACCGGCATAAACTTTTAACCCACACATCGTATACAAATATCGATTTAAAAATCTGGAAAAATTTGGGTATATTATTCAAAATGTGCCTTAAGGCACCTGTCGTTCAGGTTTTTTTTTTGCTTTTAAATTTATTTATTTATTTATTTATATGAATAAAGTAAAAATGACCATTTTCTGAGTCCGACATCCCCTTAACAAAATAGACATTGTCCTTTCTAATGAAATAATCTGTGATTGTCCGAAATTTCAAGGTGATTGGTGTAGTAGATACTGAGATTAAATGTTTTAACAATCAGTACAAATTGACTAAACTTTTTAAAACAAATAATTCTTGTGAACTACTTTACCAGTAATATTGAAAATTTGGATAATCGCAGATTATTTCGTTTACAGAGGATAATGTTGTTATGATTTAACTTAAATTTTAATATTATAAATAATTGATTAACGGTTCGCCACAATTGTACACGGAGAAAAAAAATTGAGTAAATTCTATGAAACTTTGATTAACAAGGTAACGGAATGCCAAAATGCAAAAGATTACTGAACTTTCATTAAAAAATAGTAGACCTGCCGTGAACATGAAGAGACTTTGATGAAAAATTGATAGAAAGTTGAGTAAAATTAAATAAAAAGTTGAGTACCTTTTTAGATTTTGTCAGTCTGTTACCGCGTTAATGAAAATTTAGTAAAATTTACTGAAACTTTGGTCTTCGTGAATGTTACAAGGTGTTGGAGAAAATAGTTGAAATTAGTTAAACAATCGATCGAGTAGAATCGCACATTGGATGATAGGAAAGGTCGACGATCTCATAACTTAACTTAAATAGGAGTATAAAATTAGTTAACTTAGGTAAAAATGGTATAACTGAATGACTGAATGACTCGTATAATTCCCTTTGAACGTGTAAAATTCCCTTCCAATGAGACATTTAAATGCTTCTATATTTTAGTTTGAAATAAAGGAGAATGTCTTGGTAGTGTTATTTTTCGTGTGATGTGTAACTCAATCGGTAAGAAATAGATTAGTAGATCCCGCATGATCGGTGTGTAGACGCGGAACGTACAAATACAAATAGCACATAGCACATAGCACATAGCACATAGCACATATCAAGTAAAATAAAGAGTTAATATTTTAAGAGTACGTTTCAATCGCGGCTTAACAAGGGAGATTAATTCGTCTGTGTAGGTGTGCGAGTAGCAAATAGAGAAATAGGGAGCGGCGTCGGTGGCGTCGGCGTCACCGGTAAGCGCAGCAATAAATCGAAAGAAATAAGGTGGTAAGTAAGTAGCGTGAAAAGAGACGTTTATATTGGATGGAAAGCGTTAAGGATTTTACAACCGCACGCGCGGAGTAATATAAGTGATATGATATGTACAAACTTGAAGGTAATGGCTGATAAGTAATTGGCATCCTGTCTTGGATTGTCAACTTGTTTCTTCTCGTGTTTGTTCATGATTACGTCGGTTTATCCTATCTTGCAGTCTTGGAATCTTGGAGAAATTCAACTCACTTGGACAATCTGAAAAGAAGAAAATTCAAGTGAACCGGCCTGGAGGCTCACATAAATTAATCGGCTTGTGCACAATAAAAGCACGGACACGGCGCGATTGAACGTAAACCTACAGACGAATCGATGTATAGTTGCTGCAAGTATTTAATGTCGCCGCGTGAACCGCCGAAAATCCGAATTTACGGAGACTCGTGCGTACATAAGTACGAGTACCTACATATGCGTATACCCACATATATACACACATATATATATACCTACATAAATAGGAGCGCGAGAAGTACATGCCGACCGGGAGCGATCAGCTGTACAACTATTAAAGCGCCTTTCTTCCGTCGAACGGCCGACTGGCGGTTGGTGCGGCATATAAAACTGTATCCACGTGCTGGGATTCAAGGTCTCAACAATCTACTCCTCTCCTCTCCTCTCCACTCTGCATTTCTGCTCTCTTGGCTCTCGCTTTTCGCTCCTTCCTTTCTCGCGTCTATTGTACCGGACGTTCGTTCGTTCGTTCGTTCCCACTTCTTTTCTTTCTTTTCCCGTCCGACCGTTCATTCGCGCGCGCGTGCGCCAACGTTACATTTTACTTCGACGTTGATTCGACACCACATCGTGTACACACACAGTGAGCGGGGGGAGGAGAGAGAGAGAGAGAGAGAGAGAGAGACGTTTTCATTTCCACAATCTGGACATTTTGTTTCCTAAAAGACGGCTCGAGTGCTCGTCCAGTGGAGAATACAGATCTGTCTCTTTTAATTCTTGTTTGTTGCCTTTGATAAATGTACCGAATAGCCATCTGAAATGAATATTCAACGTCAATCGAGAAAATATTGAAACCTTCAATTTGTCATCTTAGTTTTTCATTTCCGAAGATAAACATTTTTTTGGATAAATCCTTTCTCTTAGGTGACACTGCCTGTGTCATGTTGTACATCAACATTGACTTTTCATCTTAGTGTACTACTTTCTTAGTGAATTTTCTTCAGATTTTAAAATACAAATTGCAAAAATAATTTTTACCATTCGAACCATTTACCGACTGACGAATTACTGGTATACAAAAATTAATATTTTGCATTAAACCATTGTTAGTCGGTTGTTATTATTAGCGAAAACCGGCATAAACTTTTAACCCACACATCGTATACAAATATCGATTTAAAAATCTGGAAAAATTTGGGTATATTATGTACAACAAGTCTGAGAGCAAACAATCATTATTTTGTTTATGATAACATTTTATGATTATATAAAATGACATGCCCTTTAAAAATTATTTAAACGATCAAGATTAAGAAGATGGTTAAAATCCCAATCTGATTCTCAATTTATATTAAACACGATTATTTTGGACAAAAATTATGGAACATTTGGGTTATTTTTCGTGTGATGTGTAACTCAATCGGTAAGAAATAGATTAGTAGATCCCGCATGATCGGTGTGTAGACGCGGAACGTACAAATACAAATAGCACATAGCACATAGCACATAGCACATAGCACATATCAAGTAAAATAAAGAGTTAATATTTTAAGAGTACGTTTCAATCGCGGCTTAACAAGGGAGATTAATTCGTCTGTGTAGGTGTGGCGAGTAGCAAATAGAGAAATAGGGAGCGGCGTCGGTGGCGTCGGCGTCACCGGTAAGCGCAGCAATAAATCGAAAGAAATAAGGTGGTAAGTAAGTAGCGTGAAAGAGACGTTTATATTGGATGAAAGCGTTAAGGATTTTACACCGCACGCCGCGGAGTAATATAAGTGATATGATATGTACAAACTTGAAGGTATGGCTGATAAGTAATTGGCATCACTGTCTGGATTGTCAACTTGTTTCTTCTCGTGTTTGTTCATGATTACGTCGGTTTATCCTATCTTGCAGTCTTGGAATCTTGGAGAATTCAACTCACTTGGACAATCTGAAAAGAAGAAAATTCAGTGAACCGCCTGGAGGCTCACATAAATTAATCGGCTTGTGCACAATAAAAGCACGGACACGGCGCGATTGAACGTAAACCTACAGACGAATCGATGTATAGTTGCTGCAAGTATTTAATGTCGCCGCGTGAACCGCCGAAAATCCGAATTTACGGAGACTCGTGCGTACATAAGTACGAGTACCTACATATGCGTATACCCACATATATACACACATATATATATACCTACATAAATAGGAGCGCGAGAAGTACATGCCGACCGGGAGCGATCAGCTGTACAACTATTAAAGCGCCTTTCTTCCGTCGAACGGCCGACTGGCGGTTGGTGCGGCATATAAAACTGTATCCACGTGCTGGGATTCAAGGTCTCAACAATCTACTCCTCTCCTCTCCTCTCCACTCTGCATTTCTGCTCTCTTGGCTCTCGCTTTTCGCTCCTTCCTTTCTCGCGTCTATTGTACCGGACGTTCGTTCGTTCGTTCGTTCCCACTTCTTTTCTTTCTTTTCCCCGTCCGACCGTTCATTCGCGCGCGCGTGCGCCAACGTTACATTTTACTTCGACGTTGATTCGACACCACATCGTGTACACACACAGTGAGCGGGGGGAGGGAGAGAGAGAGAGAGAGAGAGAGACGTTTTCATTTACTCAATGATTATAATTCAAATGCTTCGAATCGCGTACGATACATTTTCCTTTGTGACATACTAATAGTCGTCGTGATGTAGACGGACAGATGTATAGCTAAACCAATATACCAGATACTTTAATTTCGAGTACTTTATCGAGGTGATAACAATTAATATAGTTTGTTTTTCTTTTTCGTCTTCTTCTTCGTCTTCTTCTTCTTTAAATATTTTAATTAGATCGACGGCGACTCATTGTGTACACAAAGAACGCCGAGCTTGTTACATTTTTATTCGTAATTGTTGCGCGCGCTATATACGCGGAATCGTACGTTACTTTTATCTCGCGATACTTATATAGGAGTTGCTGATACTCCGCCCGCTATATACTTACCGTCGAAAACTAACTTTACTCTTTCTTTACTTTATGCTCGGGCTTCTCAAGGATACTCGACGTCTCAAATTTTCCACGACGAAAAATCGCGGATTTTTTTAATCAAACTCGATAAACAACTTGTATATCTAGTTTTTCATCAAGAGCACTGACCTACATGTCATCGTCTCGACGTCTCCTCTCTTTCTTAAATTTTAAATTCTTACCGCGTGCGCGATCATTTTTCTTTTTATTTTATCTACACCGGTCAATTATCTCTACGGTTATTTTCGGTAATTCTCCGAAATTTTTCACTTATTTTATTCTTCATTCAACGCCACAAATTTTCATTTAATGTGTTAATTTTCAGTTATACATTCGACAAATTCACCTTTTCGATTCTTACGATCGAATTCGTTACAGTAGTTTACTGATACGCGATGTCGGGCCCAAATTATAGAGGTCTACACCTTTCAACCTAAAAATTATATCGAAAACATTGAATTCAAAATCTTAACCAAATTCATACGGATGGGGTAATTAACTTAAGGGAACCCACCCCGAGATTTGAATTTGAATAAATAATTTTTGGTTAGCGATTATTAACAAAATACGACAAACTTCCTGATCGAATAATCTATAATGTAAAAATTTGGGTATATTATGTACAACAAGTCTGAGAGCAAACAATCATTATTTTGTTTATGATAACATTTTATGATTATATAAAATGACATGCCCTTTAAAAATTATTTAAACGATCAAGATTAAGAAGATGGTTAAAATCCCAATCTGATTCTCAATTTATATTAAACACGATTATTTTGGACAAAAATTATGGAACATTTGGGTTATTTTTATTTCTTAGTACATAGGTCTTCGCGTGTACATAGGTGTTCGCTATAAAAGTTGGATCGAACGATCACGTGATTAAATCACTCGACTGTTACAAAATAATTTAAAACTTTTTGTTTTGGTGGAAACAAAAACCCCCAAAAAAAAGAAAAATGATTTATTTGTTTATTAAACTAGGAGAGATTATTCATCGAAAAATCTCCTTTTTTATTGATAAATCAGTGATAATAATTATTTTATTGTATTCTACATGTTATGAAGAGTATCTGTCATTTTCTTTCAGATTTCTCGAATAATTAAGTTTTAAAATTTTAGTAGATTTGATCCTCAAGTTCATTTCTACAAAATATTTTTCTTTAAACTATAATATATCGATGAATATAAGTCGATTAGGGTTGGTTAAATCGCAACCTTTAGTTTCACTGGTATATCCTTCCGTTTATATATAAATATAAAAAAAATAATACGTTATCTATTGCGCGCGTGGTAAATTAAATGGGAATTAATATTGGTGTAACGCGTTAGAGATGAATATAAATATATTTTCTCGAAGGAAAATATTGCAGGTCGGTCAAGCGGTCGAGCGATCGGAAATGTTATATATATATATGAAGGTGTCCGTGTGTAAGCGAATGAAATGTCAGCGCGACATTCGAGTGGGGGCGAGGGGTGGTAAGTTTGAATACCAAAAATCGACAAAGACGTAGGTGTGGAGTATGTAGGTTTATAATAAAACAAAGAAAAGAAAAGAAAAAATAAATGAGTTGAACGGGAAATGAGGATTGATAGGTTGAGTCGAGGATCCGAGGATCTCGCGCGTGTAACGAAGATTATTACGAAAACGAGAGCGCGGATATAGAAATGTATTATCTAATCGAGCATAGCCGT
Organism: Theocolax elegans; assembly: GCA_026168455.1. Taxonomy (NCBI): domain Eukaryota; kingdom Metazoa; phylum Arthropoda; class Insecta; order Hymenoptera; family Cerocephalidae; genus Theocolax; species Theocolax elegans. The sequence goes on along the minus strand of CM047428.1, from coordinate 88,531,034 downwards.
ATCCGTGATGTTACTGATGTACCAACGAAAAGGTCGATTATTCGTCTCTCTTCTCTTCGGAGTTCGGTATATCCTTCGAAATAAATATTGAAATAAAATGCAGCGACGCCAGCATATAAAAGTTGACTAGTTTAGTGTGTGAGACGACGTATGTATATATGTAAATATACTTACCGAGAATTAATCGTCCTCGAGTAAACGCATCTAATGCGAAGAATATGCGTTAAGTGAAATGTGTACGGTATCATCAATTTCAAATGCATTATTATCAGTAAGGTGCAAGTGTCACTGTTCTTTATCAGCTTGCAGTTTGCATGAGCTGCAGGAGTATCGCGCGCACACACACCCCGACCCACGGCCACACGCGTTCGTGCATATATGTATATATATATATATATATATATATAGATGATATCTCTCTGGTTGGTCGTTACACGGAATTCGCGCGGTTTTACTATACTCTCTCACCGCACACCATAATTCACGCGGATTATTCGGTTTTATTTACTGACCACTCGAGTCCTTCGACTACTTTGCATTTCCACGGTCCTACAGTCGCATTCGTGTATACACACATCGGTCGGAATATTCTTCGGTGTAGCTCAGACGCAGTGTAATTAACGTTATACACCGCATAAGTGCACTGTATTACTCGGTAACGATTAGCCTAGGGTAAATGTACCAATTCCTGCGGCGTCAAGCTGAATCAGCCAATTTTTTGTCTGTTTTGTGAAAATATATCAATATTGATATATCTAAATTATTTAAACATAAAGTTTAAGCTATTAGGTAGTTAAAAAAAAATACTTAACATTACTATTTATCAATTAAAATTTTTTATAATAAAAAACTTTTCGCGTATCAAAATGTACATTTCCTGCGGAATATAAATGGAATGAACGTATTAATGCGGAACTTTGCCCCTATTCCTGCTGTTAATAATTAGGGAAATACTTTTTATAAATAATAGTTTTTACTTACCATAAAGTTTTAATTACAATAATATTAAGTAAACATTAGAGTATTTAATTAATAATTTGTTTATTAATTTAAACTTTAACATATTTATAAATATGCACATGCAATAATAAATTTTTAAATAAAACAAATAACTTTTCTAAAAATCTAAAAAATCTAAAATTACTATGCATTGCCTGTTGATCAACTGAGCTTCTTTATTTTTAAGACTTTTGTATCTATCGATTCTTTTCTTTTATTTTAAATCACTCGACTGTTACAAAATAATTTAAAACTTTTTGTTTTGGTGGAAACAAAAACCCCCAAAAAAAAGAAAAATGATTTATTTGTTTATTAAACTAGGAGAGATTATTCATCGAAAAATCTCCTTTTTTATTGATAAATCAGTGATAATCATTATTTTATTGTATTCTACATGTTATGAAGAGTATCTGTCATTTTCTTTCAGATTTCTCGAATAATTAAGTTTTAAAATTTTAGTAGACTTGATCCTCAAGTTCATTTCTACAAAATATTTTTCTTTAAACTATAATATATCGATGAATATAAGTCGATTAGGGTTGGTTAAATCGCAACCTTTAGTTTCACTGGTATATCCTTCCGTTTATATATAAATATAAAAAAAATAATACGTTATCTATTGCGCGCGTGGTAAATTAAATGGGAATTAATATTGGTGTAACGCGTTAGAGATGAATATAAATATATTTTCTCGAAGGAAAATATTGCAGGTCGGTCAAGCGGTCGAGCGATCGGAAATGTTATATATATATGAAAAGGTGTCCGTGTGTAAGCGAATGAAATGTCAGTGCGACATTCGAGTGGGGGCAAGGGGTGGTAAGTTTGAATACCAAAAATCGACAAAACGTAGGTGTGGAGTATGTAGGTTTATAATAAAACAAAGAAAAGAAAAGAAAAAATAAATGAGTTGAACGGGAAATGAGGATTGATAGGTTGAGTCGAGGATCCGAGGATCTCGCGCGTGTAACGAAGATTATTACGAAAACGAGAGCGCGGATATAGAAATGTATTATCTAATCGAGCATAGCCGTATCCGTGATGTTACTGATGTACCAACGAAAAGGTCGATTATTCGTCTCTCTTCTCTTCGGAGTTCGGTATATCCTTCGAAATAAATATTGAAATAAAATGCAGCGAGCCAGCATATAAAAGTGACTAGTTTAGTGTGTGAGACGACGTATGTATATATGTAAATATACTTACCGAGAATTAATCGTCCTCGAGTAAACGCATCTAATGCGAAGAATATGCGTTAAGTGAAATGTGTACGGTATCATCAATTTCAAATGCATTATTATCAGTAAGGTGCAAGTGTCACTGTTCTTTATCAGCTTGCAGTTTGCATGAGCTACAGGAGTATCGCGCGCACACACACCCCGACCCACGGCCACACACGTTCGTGCATATATGTATATATATATATATATATATATATAGATGATATCTCTCTGGTTGGTCGTTACACGGAATTCGCGCGGTTTTTACTATACTCTCTCACCCCGCACACCATAATTCACGCGGAATTATTCGGTTTTATTTACTGACCACTCGAGGTCTTCGACTACTTTGCATTTCCACGGTCTCCAGTACACACCATACACGTACACCATCGCATTCGTGTTATACACCACATCGGTCGGAATATTCTCGGTGTAGCTCAGACGCAGTGTAATTACGTTATACACCGCATAAGTGCACTGTATTACTCGGTAACGATTAGTCCTAGGGGTAAATGTACCAATTCCTGCGGGCGTCAAGCTGAATCAGCCAATTTTTTTGTCTGTTTTGTGAAAATATATCAATATTGATATATCTAAAATATTTAAACATAAAGTTTAAGCTATTAGGTAGTAAAAAACAATACTTAACATTACTATTATCAATTTAAAATTTTTTATAATAAAAAACTTTTCCGCGTATCCAAATGTACATATTCCTGCGAATAATAAAATGGAATGAACGTATTAATGCGGAACTTTGCCCCCTATTCCTGCTGTAATAATTTAGGGAAATACTTTTTATAAATAATAGTTTTTACTTACCATAAAGTTTTAATTACAATAATATTAGTAAACATTAGAGTATTTAATTAATAATTTGTTATTAATTTAAACTTTAACATATTTTATAAATATGCACATGCAATATTAATAAATTTTTAAATAAAACAAATAACTTTTCTAAAAATCTAAAAAATCTAAAATTACTATGCATTGCCTGTTGATCAACTGAGCTTCTTTATTTTTAAGACTTTTTGTATCTATCGATTCTTTTCTTTATTTTAAATCATTTTGTTTCTAAATTTTTAAAATTTCCATTTATTTAAACATTCTTCTTGTTTGCGTATTTTTCATTATCTTTTTGTAAATTTAATTCTTCTTTTCTAACCTTTTCTTTATTCTTTATTCTTTATTTAACCCATTAATAATTACAGATTTATTACATCTGCAAACCCTATAGAGGTAAATAAATTAACCTGTACATAGCTATTATACTAACTTGAACTAATTAGTTAATGATTAGCTGCATTTCTGCAGCCTATAACTAATTTATTCTTAAATCTAATATATATTATTTTATTTAATGTTCCAATAATAAATAATGCATCACAGCAGTGTGCTATAAGCAACATTGTTATAACAGAAAAAATATATATACACATTAATGCAGTATATATACATTTTTATTTTACAACTCATTATATTCTTTCCTGCTTCCTTCTTTGTTTTATTTTGTTTCTGCCTGTCAAGTTTCTTTACTTTTGGAGTTATTAAAATATATTTTTACACTAAACGTGAAATTATAACTGCGATAAAGGTACTGCAGAGTAGTGTAGTTTTTAGGTTATGTACTGACACGTTACTGCGCAGGAATACGGGACAATTGCGTCAAATTTTCGCCGCAGCGATGCGCGCATACTTTGCGGATACTGCCCAAATGCTACTGACGATTTTTAAATACATTATTTAAATAGATTAACACTTTTTAATATTTAAATATAATAATATATTTAAGTAATGGAAAAATCTTTTTTCGTAGCTTACCAAAGTTATTTACTAAATTTTAGTGACTTTTAAGCTAGCTAATTGTGTCGAAATCGTGTTGGAAATGAAGTCATTTATTCAATTTTTGACACGTATTTTTAGAAGACCTGTACTTACTTATAAATTTAATATATATTACTTATTATTATTTATTCTGGACCAATTAACCCTAGGAAATCGCATGAATTTTTTTAAGGAAAAAAAATTGATTTTTATTTATTTATTTAGTAAAAAAGAAAATCCGCAGGATTTCGTACACGCGCAGGTATTGTACATTTACCCTACGTATATTCGATATCGTAAGTGGCATTTATTAATGGTATTTATATATGGGGTATATATGGTGTATATACGTATATATTGTATACACACGCACACACGCACACGCACATATACATACATATACGTACATACACATATAATCGTCTTCCTTTATTTTTCCCACGATAGCGTTGCCAATGTTGCCATTGTTTATCTTGGGAGCAATAAGGTATAGTGCACCGTACAGAAAGAATTTTCAACGTACGACGCGAGGTGGCACTCGTTGACTCGATTCTACATAACTTTTCATTGTATTCAATATTTTTCTAAATTATTATATAATTCAACAAATGGTAAACCTTCGACGAGTCAAACTCAAGATTCTCACATCAATTTTTTAAAGGAAGTTACAACTAAACTTAACTCAAGATTAAAAAGTAATAATAAAAGCGACAAACAGGATTTTAAAGTATATACTAATCCAAAGAAAAATAAAGATAAAATTAAATCAGTAAGGCAAATAAATTAATTAACTTTTGATTTAATAATTATTTAAATTAATTAAATGGATAAATTAAAAAATAACAATTTAAAGATAATGCAATGGAATTGTCGTAGTGTTAAAAACAAACTAATATTACAAAAAGAATCTTTAAACTTTGATATTATTTTATTAATAGAAACTTGGTTAAGTGATTTAGATGAGTTTAAACTGAAAGGTTTTAATATTGTTTTTAATATTGTAAGATCGGATCGATTAAACAAAAAAGGTGGCGTAGTTGCCTTTGTTTAAAGGATAATATTGTCTTCCAACCTACTGTTATTAGATTCAATTATAGTATATTCGAACTTGTATCTGTTATTATTAAGTCTGGTATGAATGATTTGTTGATTACTGCTTGTTATAGAGCGCAATTTATTAATGTTAAAAATAATGATTTAACAATTATGTTTTGGTTTCAATAAATAGATTGAGTACTGACAAAAATATATCAACAAATATAATTAACTAATTAAATAATTTAAATGATTATCCAAGTAAATCTTTTGATTATGATACGCTTAATGACCCTTCTTCTTTTGAAGAATTTCAATTTGTTTTAAACAATTTAAAGAAAAATTCAACTCCGGTTTTGAATAAAATTGATTATAATGTCATTTCCTTCTTGCCGGAAGTGTAATTAACGTTATACACCGCATAAGTGCACTGTATTACTCGGTAACGATTAGTCCTAGGGTAAATGTACCAATTCCTGCGGCGTCAAGCTGAATCAGCCAATTTTTTGTCTGTTTTGTGAAAATATATCAATATTGATATATCTAAATTATTTAAACATAAAGTTTAAGCTATTAGGTAGTTAAAAAAAAATACTTAACATTACTATTTATCAATTAAAATTTTTTATAATAAAAAACTTTTCGCGTATCAAAATGTACATATTCCTGCGGAATATAAATGGAATGAACGTATTAATGCGGAACTTTGCCCCTATTCCTGCTGTTAATAATTTAGGGAAATACTTTTTATAAATAATAGTTTTTACTTACCATAAAGTTTTAATTACAATAATATTAAGTAAACATTAGAGTATTTAATTAATAATTTGTTTATTAATTTAAACTTTAACATATTTTATAAATATGCACATGCAATAATAAATTTTTAAATAAAACAAATAACTTTTCTAAAAATCTAAAAAATCTAAAATTACTATGCATTGCCTGTTGATCAACTGAGCTTCTTTATTTTTAAGACTTTTGTATCTATCGATTCTTTTCTTTATTTTAAATCATTTTGTTTCTAAATTTTAAAAATTTCCATTTATTTTAAACATTCTTCTTGTTTGCGTATTGTTTCATTATCTTTTTGTAAATTTAATTCTTCTTTTCTAACCTTTTCTTTATTCTTTATTCTTTATTTAACCCATTAATAATTACAGATTTATTACATCTGCAAACCCTATAGAGGTAAATAAATTAACCTGTACATAGCTTATATACTAACTTAAACTAATTAGTTAATGATTAGCTGCATTTCTGCAGCCTATAACTAATTTATTCTTAAATCTAATATATATTATTTTATTTAATGTTCCAATAATAAATAATGCATCACAGCAGTGTGCTATAAGCAACATTGTTATAACAGAAAAAATATATACACATTAATGCAGTATATATACATTTTATATTTTACAACTCATTATATTCTTTCCTGCTTCCTTCTTGTTTTATTTGTTTCTGCCTGTCAAGTTTCTTTACTTTTGGAGTTATTAAAAATATATTTTACACTAAACGTGAAATTATAACTGCGATAAAGGTACTGCAGAGTAGTGTAGTTTTTAGGTTATGTACTGACACGTTACTGCGCAGGAATACGGACAATTGCGTCAAATTTTCGCCACAGCGATGCGCGCATACTTTGCGGATACTGCCCAAATGCTACTGACGATTTTTAAATAATTATTTAAATAGATTAACACTTTTTTAATATTTTAAATAATAAATAATATATTTAAGTAATGGAAAAATCTTTTTTCGTAGCTTAACAAAGTTATTTACTAAATTTTAAGTGACTTTTAAGCTAGCTAATTTGTGTCGAAATCGTTTGGAAATGAAGTCATTTTATTCAATTTTTGACACTGTATTTTTAGAAGACCTGTACTTAATTATAAATTTAATATATATTACTTATTATTATTTATTCTGGTACCAATTAACCCATAGTAATCGCATGAATTTTTTTAAGGAAAAAAATTGATTTTTATTTATTTTATTTAGAAAAAAAGAAAAATCCGCAGGATTTCGTACACGCGCAGGTATTGGTACATTTACCCTACGTATATTCGATATCGTAAGTGGCATTTATTAATGGTATTTATATATGGGGTATATATGGTGTATATACGTATATATTGTATACACACGCACACACGCACACGCACATATACATACATATACGTACATACACATATAATCGTCTTCCTTTATTTTTCCCACGATAGCGTTGCCAATGTTGCCATTGTTTATCTTGGGAGCAATAAGGTATAGTGCACCGTACAGAAAGAATTTTCAACGTACGACGCGAGGTGGCACTCGTTGACTCGATTCTACATAACTTTTCATTGTATTCAATATATTTTTCTAAATTATTATATAATTCAACAAATGGTAAACCTTCGACGAGTCAAACTCAAGATTCTCACATCAATTTTTTAAAGGAAGTTACAACTAAACTTAACTCAAGATTAAAAAGTAATAATAAAAGCGACAAACAGGATTTTAAAGTATATACTAATCCAAAGAAAAATAAAGATAAAATTAAATCAGTAAGGCAAATAAATTAATTAACTTTTGATTTAATAATTATTTAAATTAATTAAATGGATAAATTAAAAAATAACAATTTAAAGATAATGCAATGGAATTGTCGTAGTGTTAAAAACAAACTAATATTACAAAAAGAATCTTTAAACTTTGATATTATTTTATTAATAGAAACTTGGTTAAGTGATTTAGATGAGTTTAAACTGAAAGGTTTTAATATTGTTTTTAATATTGTAAGATCGGATCGATTAAACAAAAAAGGTGGCGTAGTTGCCTTTGTTTAAAGGATAATATTGTCTTCCAACCTACTGTTATTAGATTCAATTATAGTATATTCGAACTTGTATCTGTTATTATTAAGTCTGGTATGAATGATTTGTTGATTACTGCTTGTTATAGAGCGCAATTTATTAATGTTAAAAATAATGATTTAACAATTATGTTTTGGTTTCAATAAATAGATTGAGTACTGACAAAAATATATCAACAAATATAATTAACTAATTAAATAATTTAAATGATTATCCAAGTAAATCTTTTGATTATGATACGCTTAATGACCCTTCTTCTTTTGAAGAATTTCAATTTGTTTTAAACAATTTAAAGAAAAATTCAACTCCGGTTTTGAATAAAATTGATTATAATGTCATTTCCTTCTTGCCGGAATTGTATTTAACGATTATTTTAGACATTTATAATGAATTGTATTTAAGTGGAGAATTTCCAGATGAATGGAATGAATTTTTGATTATTTTTATTCTGAAGGGCAATTCAAACAAAATAAGATCTATTTCTCTAGCTTCATGTTTTTTTTTAAAATAATGGAAATGTTAATTAAGGAAAGGCTACAATGGTGGCTGGAAAAAAACAATATTCTTGACAATGCTCAGTTTGGTTTTAGAAAAAATAAATCTTGTATGGATAATTTGAGTAATCTGACCAACAACAAAAATATTTTATATTGTATTGCTAATTTTATAGATAATTTAGATTGTAAGATTTTAAAATATTTATATATATTTTTATACATTGTATTATACTGTATGTTATTTAACGTTTAAACTAATATTGTAACTGTACTTATGTAAATATGTACTCGCCTTGATGACGAAATTTCATGTAACATGGCAATGTAAGTTAACCTTAAGCCAATAAAATTTCTATCATCATCATCATAACTTTTCATTGTATTCAAATATTTTTCTAAATTATTATATAATTCAACAAATGGTAAACCTTCGACGAGTCAAACTCAAGATTCTCACATCAATTTTTTAAAGGAAGTTACAACTAAACTTAACTCAAGATTAAAAAGTAATAATAAAAGCGACAAACAGGATTTTAAAGTATATACTAATCCAAAGAAAAATAAAGATAAAATTAAATCAGTAAGGCAATAAATTAATTAACTTTTGATTTAATAATTATTTAAATTAATTAAATGGATAAATTAAAAAATAACAATTTAAAGATAATGCAATGGAATTGTCGTAGTGTTAAAAACAAACTAATATTACAAAAAGCAGTCTTTAAACTTGATATTATTTTATTAATAGAAACTTGGTTAAGTGATTTAGATGAGTTTAAACTGAAAGGTTTTAATATTGTTTTTAAGATTGTAAGATCGTATCGATTAAACCAAAAAAGGTGGCGTAGTTGCCTTTGTTTAAAAGGATAATATTGGTCTTCCAACCTACTGTTATTAGATTCAATTAATAGTATATTCGAACTTGTATCTGTTATTATTAAGTCTGGTATGAATGATTTGTTGATTACTGCTTGTTATAGAGCGCAATTTATTAATGTTAAAAATAATGATTTAACAATTATGTTTTGGTTTCAATAAATAGATTGAGTACTGACAAAAATATATCAACAATATAATTAACTAATTAAATATTTAAATGATTATCCAGTCAAATCTTTTGAGTTATGATACGCTTAATGACCCTTCTTCTTTTGAAGAATTTCAATTTGTTTTAAACATTTAAAGAAAAATTCAACTCCGGTTTTGATAAAATTGATTATAATGTCATTTCCTTCTTGCCGGAATTGTATGTAACGATTATTTTAGACATTTATAATGAAATTGTATTTAAGTGAGAATTTCCAGATGAATGGAATGAATTGTTGATTATTTTTATTCTGAAGGGCAATTCAAACAAAATAGATCTATTTCTCTAGCTTCATGTTTTTTTTTTAAAATAATGGAAATGTTAATTAAGGAAAGGGCTACAATGGTGGCTGGAAAAAAAACAATATTCTTGACAAATGCTCAGTTTTGGTTTTAGAAAAAATAATCTTGTATGGATAATTTGAGTAATCTGACCAACAACAAAAATATTTTATATTGTATTGCTAATTTTATAGATTAATTTAGATTGTAAGATTTTAAAATATTTAATATAATTTTTATACATTGTATTATACTGTATGTTATTTAATGTTTAAACTAATATTGTCAACTGTACTTATGTAAATATGTACTCGCCTTGATGACGAAATTTCATGTAACATGGCAATGGTAAGTTAACCTTAAGCCAATAAAATTTCTATCATCATCATCATAACTTTTCATTCATACGCTGCGGTTTGGAACCATATTACCTACTTTACCGACGTTACTTTGTAATATCTCACGCGTGTTATACGGCGATGCGTAGCGAGGGGTGGAGGTGGAGGAGGAGGAGGAGGAGGAGATTGGAGGAGGGCAAGAGGGTGGTCAATTATTCTAAATCTGCGAAATTATTGAATTTTAGAACATTAAACAATGTAGTTTTCTTTTGTTTTGTTTTTATAAAACGTAATTGATAACCAGGTGCAGTCCTTACCAGATATATTATATTCTTACGTTAGAAAATATAAATTAATTGAGAATATAGTGCATATTTATAGGTATTGATGCCACCACCACTGGGAATTATATTTCAAACAAGTTGTACTCTCTTAACTAAGACATCGCATCGCATCGCATCGCGCGCATCGCTCCGTCAGTGAATACCACCAAGCCTGGAGCATAACAAGAGTCACGTTAAAATAATTTTCAAGAATATTGATGTATGCATATTTATGTCTTATATTGCTACCCATTTACTTATACATTTATTATCGAGTTTTAACTTTTAACGAGTTTTTAATAAGATATTTCGCTCGGTCGGATACAATCAACCCATTCACCCAATAAACCACCACCCCCAAAAAAGATGTATCATTTTTATATCAAAACTTAATTATAATAATTTATAATTAATTATCTTTCCAACTATCGTTATAACTCAGAATTTTTTTTCACATTTTTCATTTAATTTTAGATGTAATTTTCGGAGATTCAAACTGTGGACTTGTATAATAGTTTTGTCTCTCTGGTCTCCGGTATGCATGGAGAAAACCTTGGAAATTCTTAAAATTAAGGAAAATCGTAAATAATTCCTCAAATCTACGGTTTCCCAAGGTTTTTCCCAAAAAAGTTATCTCTATTTTAATATAAGAAAATTGTTAAAATTCGTTATTGCGTAAATATGGTATTCATTTTATTCAAATTATTAAAAGAAACATAACCTTTCGGAGATTTGAACCTCCGATTTTTTAATTACCAATTTATATAAAATTTCAGTATACTTCTCTATTCAGTAAATTAGTTGTATATATGGTAAAACAAAACGAGTGAGATATTCCTTTAATAACAGAAATATGAATCTTAATATTGGAAAAATAATTGGCAATTTTTTCAAATGATTTAAAATATTTTGTTGAATTGTATTTAAGTGGAGAATTTTCCAGATGAATGGAATGAATTTTGATTATTTTTATTCTGAAGGGCAATTCAAACAAAATAAGATCTATTTCTCTAGCTTCATGTTTTTTTTTTAAATAATGGAAATGTTAATTAAGGAAGGCTACAATGGTGGCTGGAAAAAAACAATATCTTGACAATGCTCAGTTTGGTTTTAGAAAAAATAAATCTTGTCTGGATAATTTGAGTAATCTGACCAACCAACAAAATATTTTATATTGTATTGCTAATTTTATAGATAATTTAGATTGTAAGATTTAAAATATTTTATATATATTTTATACATTGTATTATACTGTATGTTATTTAACGTTTAAACTAATATTGTAACTGTACTTATGTAAATATGTACTCGCCTTGATGACGAAATTTCATGTAACATGGCAATGTAAGTTAACCTTAAGCCAATAAAATTTCTATCATCATCATCATAACTTTTCATTCATACGCTGCGGTTTGGAACCATATTACCTACTTTACCGACGTTACTTTGTAATATCTCACGCGTGTTATACGGCGATGCGTGCGAGGGGTGGAGGTGGAGGAGGAGGAGGAGGAGGAGATGGAGGAGGGCAGAGGGTGGTCAATTATTCTAAATCTGCGAAATTATTGAATTTTAGAACATTAAACAATGTAGTTTTCTTTTGTTTTGTTTTTATAAAACGTAATTAATAACCAGGTGCAGTCTTACCAGATATATTATATTCTTACGTTAGAAAATATAAATTAATTGAGAATATAGTGCATATTTATAGGTATTGATGCAACCACCACTGGGAATTATATTTTCAACAAGTGTACTCTCTTAACTAAGACATCGCATCGCATCGCATCGCATCGCATCGCATCCGTCAGTGATTACCACCAAGCCTGGAGCATAACAAGAGTCACGTTAAAATAATTTTCAAGAAATATTGATGTATTGCATATTTTATGCTTATAATTGACTCCATTTACTTATACATTTATTATCGAGTTTTAACTTTTAACGAGTTTTAATTAATATATTTCGCTCGGTCGGTAACAATCAGACCCAATTCACCCAATAAACCACCACCCCCAAAAAAGATGTATCATTTTTATATCAAAACTTAATTATAATAATTTTATATAATTAATTATCTTTCCAACTATCGTTATGAACTCAGAATTTTTTTCACATTTTTCATTTAATATTTTAGATGTAATTTTCGGAGATTCAAACTGTGGACTTGTATAATAGTTTTGTCTCTCTGGTCTCCGGTATGCATGGAGAAAACCTTGGAAATTCTTAAAATTAAGGAAAATCGTAAATAATTCCTCAAATCTACGGTTTCCCAAGGTTTTTCCCAAAAAAGTTATCTCTATTTTAATATAAGAAAATTGTTAAAATTCGTTATTGCGTAAATATGGTATTCATTTTATTCAAATTATTAAAAGAAACATAACCTTTCGGAGATTTGAACCTCCGATTTTTTAATTACCAATTTATATAAAATTTCAGTATACTTCTCTATTCAGGTAAATTAGTTGTATATATGGTAAAACAAAACGAGTGAGATATTCCTTTAATAACAGAAATATGAATCTTAATATTGGAAAAATAATTGGCAATTTTTTCAAATGATTTAAAATATTTTGTTGAATTGTATTTAAGTCAGCCGCGGTACCTGTCTCCATCAGGGAAAATACTCCAAGTACGCATGCATATTTACTTTGAATATTATGCAACTTTTTTTCCCGCAAAGCGACACACGTGTACGACCGCGGCCGTAACTAACAATTGTCATAAAAAGTAAACTGATTTTAATTAATGATGATTTAACTAAATAACAAGTGAAATAAATCAAAATATACATATTATATTTACTCTCTTCGTTTCGGAGTTTAGCAAAAGAGTTTCTCATTTAATTCAATTTTAAAAAGACATAACAAAACATTTTGTCCGTTACGCCTCGGTATTTAATTTAAGTTTATTACGAAATACTTAATGCTTAATATTGTACCCTAGTAAAAATTAGAACAATTTTTTGGGTTCCAGTAATTATCTAGAGATACTTGACGTATCTCTATAGAATGTATCTTATGTCAGATATATTTGTATATGTAGAATTTTAACTACATATTGCATACTGGTCAAATAAATAAATTAGCTTAAACCAGGAACATAATAGAAAAATCAGTCAATACCATAAAGAATAACTTAAAACTACTAGGTTTAGAATTAGCTCCTCACAAGACTACTCTTGTACATTTTAATAACTCAAATATTAATGCTCAGGTGAAGCTATAATAAATATTGATAATATAACAATACACTCGAACGAGACAGCTAGATTTCTAGGAGCTATCCTAGATTACAAATTAATGTTTTTTCCTCATATAAACAATATTATAAAAATATGTACGAGAGCAGTTAATATAGTAAAATTCCTTTGTAGTACATGGTGGGGTTCACGTCCTATTACTCTCCTATCCCTATACAAGAGTTTTGTACGTTCAATCACTGATTATGCCTGTTATATTTATTTTCCTAATCAACTAACGTATACAACAAAAATTGAAAATCTTGAGTACTCTGCTATAAGAGCAGCATTAGGACATCGTTTAAGTGCTTGCAGAATCAAAACTAATGTCAGTGGAGAAGCGCACAAAATTCTTGTGCAAATGGTTTATTGGGAAAACTATAACAGACGAAAAATCTTTCACAAAATAACTACTTAAAAAGTATTATTTATTTCTTAAGCGCAATAAAAAAGGTAAATATATCTTATTAAACTCTTATCATACTGTATCATACTGCACATATATTTAAAAACGAAACATATATATATATATATATATATATATGTATATGTAGAATTTTAACTATATTGCATACTGGTCAAATAAATAAATTAGCTTAAACCAGGAACATAATAGAAAAATCAGTCAATACCTTAAAGAATAACTTAAAACTACTAGGTTTAGAATTAGCTCCTCACAAGACTACTCTTGTACATTTTAATAACTCAAATATTAATGCTCAGGTGAAGCTATAATAAATATTGATAATATAACAATACACTCGAACGAGACAGCTAGATTTCTAGGAGCTATCCTAGATTACAAATTAATGTTTTTTCCTCATATAAACAATATTATAAAAATATGTACGAGAGCAGTTAATATAGTAAAATTCCTTTGTAGTACATGGTGGGGTTCACGTCCTATTACTCTCCTATCCCTATACAAGAGTTTTGTACGTTCAATCACTGATTATGCCTGTTATATTTATTTTCCTAATCAACTAACGTATAGAACAAAAATTGAAAATCTTGAGTACTCTGCTATAAGAGCAGCATTAGGACATCGTTTAAGTGCTTGCAGAATCAAAACTAATGTCAGTGGAGAAGCACACAAAATTCTTGTGCAAATGGTTTATTGGGAAAACTATAACAGATGAAAAATCTTTCACAAAATAACTACTTAAAAAGTATTATTTATTTCTTAAGCGCAATAAAAAAGGTAAATATATCTTATTAAACTCTTATCATACTGTATCATACTGCACATATATTTAAAAACGAAACATATATATATATATATATATATTATATAATTTATTTTCATACAGATATAAGACAATAACAACGTCTATTTCTAGTTATTCTACGCTGTCATTAAAGACATATCATCAGAACAAAATACAATCGCTGTATATGCATATGACAGTAAAGGTTAAACTCACATTTTACAGGTGCTGCGTGCATCTGTCCGGAATTAAATTTTTAAATAACTAAAACTTTAGGTAAAACTACATCGATATATAGAGCGGAATGCAGAATGCGTAACTTTCTCCAATACTCTAAATCTAGTGTTAAGCCAACCACACGATAACTACATTATTTTTAGCGATTCAAAAACTCCTCTAATTAGTCTTCACAACATTAATTTCAAAATAACAAACAACCCGCATATATATGATATCAAAGAAAAATCTAATAAATTCGTAGAAAAAAAGACACGTTACTCACTTAAATTTTGTTGGATTCCATCACATATTGGTAGTGAGGGAGACGAAGCAGTCGACAAACTAGTAAAAACACCAGCCAAATTAAATAAATCAGACTTAAGTTTAATACCCTTTACAGATATTTGAAAAATACAGAAAAGCGCGATTAAAAACACTAACAAAGATATTCTTGAGCAGAGCATAATCAAAGGCACTAAATACAAGTGCGAAATCCATGGTTTGCAAAAAACTAACTAAAGCAACGTGAAATAGTCATAATATAGGTGTAGAGCAAATTACTATAACTTAGCGGCCACACTGCCAAGGGAAATATTGTTAATAGCCCTATTTGTGATTGTGGCAAAGAAAGAGCCAAACTTGTCAATAATTTAAGAAAACTAAACTTTCTTCTTCCACTTAACGTTGAATCTATTATGGCTGATCCAAATATGAATATCAAGCCTTGCAAATATAGGTACATGTAATTTCTCCGAAAATTGTAACCTTTTTATATAAAAAAAATCTATTACAACTATATTGTAAAAACTATTTGTATAACATCCACACTTATGTAAAAAATGCAAAATAAGCTTTCTATAAAGCTTAAAAAAAGCAATAATAAAAAAAAATAAATTAGCTATTTTCAATCTCTAAACACATTCAAAATAGTTGTACATTTCTGCCAAGATACAGGTATAAATAGGTAATACGTAATAATTGAAATATTACAATTATATTATCAGAGTGAGTAATTAAAAATTGAAAAAAATTGATTATAGATATATCGTCTGTACATACAGTATTGAACCTAAACTTTTTTTTAAAGTTAACCGTCATATATTCAAAATATTGGATTAAAATTTTAATAATGAACAAATATTTATGATTTGAAACCATATTCGGGCAGTTCGGGCGGTTTTTAAAGTCATTGATTATAATTTTGAGATCAGATCCACATACTTTTTTTAATCCGTCATTTTGAATTCGAAAAGTGAACCCGTGTAAAAAAAAAAGTATGGGAAACGTCTGGGAAAAGTCTGGCTTATAAAGTCTTGGCAAAGTCTAGCTGGTGAGACTATCCCATACTTTTTGCCAGACTTAATATATTTTAAATCAACCAGACTTTCTCCCGCACATTCTGCCAGACTTTATAATTATTTTGAAAGTCTGGGATAAATAAGCCATACTTTCTTCCACACATTTTACTAGACTTTATAATTATTTCTAAAAGTCTGGGATAATGCAACCAGACTTTCTCCCACACATTTTGCCAGATTTTATAATTATTTTGAAAGTCTGGGATAATAAGCCATACTTTCTCCCACATATTTTACTAGACTTTATAATCATTTTTAAAAGTCTGGGATAATGCAACCAGACTTTCCCCAGACTTCCCCCTCGTCGAATCTTCGTCGCATTGCATCTTTCAAACATAAAATTTATATTATTTCTAATTAAGAAAAACAATAAATCCTCGACATGTTTTGAGCTATCGAACTCTCAAAACCACCAGATATTTATCTATCACATATAAAAATCACCAATGTGTTTTGTGTATCTCGCGACAACAAACTGATGAAAAGGTTAGGGTACAAAACGATATGAAAACCAACTTCAATTTGATGATTGTGTTTTTATAATTGTAACCTAGCCATTTCTTCAGTTTGTTGTCGCGAGATACACGAAACACATTGGTGATTTTTTTATATGTGATAGATAAGTATCTGGTGGTTTTGAGAGTTCGATAGCTCAAAACATGTCGAGGATTTGTTGTTTCTATTAATTAGAAATAATATAAATTTTATGTTTGAAAAATGCAATGCGACACAGATTCGACGAGGGGGAAGTCTGGTTGCTTTATCCCAGACTTTAAGAATTATTATAAAGTCTGGCAAAATGTGCGGGAGAAAGTCTGGTTGAATTCTCCCAGACTTTTAAAAATAATTATAAAGTCTAGTAAAATGTGTGGGAGAAAGTATGGCTTATTTATCCCAGACTTTCAAAATAATTATAAAGTCTGGCAAAATGTACGGGAGAAAGTCTGGTTGATTTAAAATATATTAAGTCTGGCAAAAAGTATGGGATAGTCTCACCAGCTAGACTTTGCCAAGACTTTATAAGCCAGACTTTTCCCAGACGTTCCCCATACTTTTTTTTTACACGGGAATGTACGAAACATCATCGGTGCACCACAATACATTATTTGATATACTTAAATTCTTTTTAATTTTACTCTTTTTAATTTGCCATTTTAAAACCATCGCATATTTTCTATTTTCTACCATTATGTTAAAAATTGAATAAACTGAATTCGAAATTCTGAATTTGGCCAATTTAACTCCATATTTATAATCACTAACCAGCGACCTCAAAATCACCTGTATAATTTAAGAAATTTCATTTTTCCTGATTTTGTTGTATATTTATCTTTGATAGTTATCTTTGATATTTAATTTATTTTATTAATTTACATCTTTTTTATAAATAATTTCAATATAATCTTACCTCTTTAAATTACCGAGCGAGCGTCACCATTTAAATAAAAGAAAACTTGACATATATAAATCCATCTCGTAAAATATGTAAACGTCTTTTCTGTGAGACGAAAAAGATATGTAGAAACCCATAATTACGATCGGCTGATATATCATCAGGGTATATAAAAGCAATCAAACTACCAACAAAGCATAACTTTTGTTAGTCAATATATTTTTCTTTAATCTCTTTTTTCCAATATATATTTTTATATAACAGTTGCTGTATTTTTACAATTCGTCGAGTGCAACAAGTATAAAAGTGGATATATATATATATATACCTCGATTGAGTTAATTAACAACAATACATAATCGCGTCGATAACAATTGAACTGTTTTATACATATATATCGTATACATCTTAGTCTATAAAAGGAAAGATACATCGCACGAGTACTATTATCAACTGCAACGCGATTATGTGTGTATTTGGTATTCCTTTTTTTGGAAGACTTACTGAATTTTTGGAAAAGGTGATACAAGTATAGAAACGTGAGCGCAAATATGTAACAAGTGATTTTCTACTGAGCGCGCTTACAATTAGATCGATCGCGTCCTAAATATTATTATCATTATCATTATATACATTAGTTTTAATTTTATTTACACATTGTTTTTTCCTTCAAGTGTCGAGAAAACGATTATGGAAAATATAATTACTATTGCGTAATATTGTGCCTTTGATCGCGATATAGAAAAAAGAAAGAAAAAGTTAAATATCATGCCCAGCACGAAAGTATACATGTTATTCGGTGATTCGATTAACGAGTCTTTAATAAATATTATTATACAATAACGACGGTACACAAAAACTTTGATACAAAAAAAAGGAAAAGAAAAGGAAAAAAAAGTAAAAAAGAAGAGAAAAGATTATTCTACGGTACGTTTGTGTTTATACACATGTATACGCTACCGTACCGTATAAATTGTTCATCGTAATTATTACTACATAGAGCTTTATTACATTTTGCCTTTTGTTCAACAATTCGTATGTGTGCAAAAAAAACATCTAATATATGTATATATATATATATTTATACCTATACGTGGGTGGTATCAGTCTGCGAGTGCGTCCTCGCAAGAGTATCTGTAGAATTTTCGCGTGATGCTGTTATTTATATTACAAAAACAATACGTGACGACGAAAGTTTGCGCATCCGATATTTTTTTGTATTTTCTTCCACTTTTCGATCTCTCCGAGTTATTGGGTTATATAAAATGTATAAAAAATATATCGTTATACTAGGTGAAATTTATCTTCGTTTGATGATTTGCGTGTACTGTTGCGTGATGGTAACATGTATTCCACAATTTATCTTTTTTCGTCACAATAAATTGGTTATTGCTTTTTTTTCCCTTGGCATCTGACTCTGGCATCGGTAGAAATCAAATGTGCTGCAACGAGTAACAAATCTTTCGTAAATATCCACATTCAAATTATAACGATTTATTATTATATTTTTACGTATAGAAGTAACTACCCGTTTCTTTAAATATCGGTAAAAAAAGATGGTTACGAATTATTTTCAACCTCAAAACATACAGCTAAATTATCCCACGATATCATCAGATTTCTCGTAATTCGCCTCAAACCCGATCAATAATCATTTTAATTTCCCGCTTTTCAAGTTATTCAGTCGACTGAGAATATACTCATTTTATAATAATTAATCTTTTTTATTCAAATGAAATATTCAGGTGGAAAGTTTAAAAATAAACACTCGGTATAGTATCCGACATATTACTTTCGCCATTTTGAAATTTCATTATGATGACAGAATCAAGTTCAGAGAGCTAAACACCGTCTACGGCTTTCTAAAGGTTAACTTACTAATGTATTAGCATTTTTTAAACATCTAATATGGATAATTAAATTTTACAGGGATCTACTTCTTTCAAATTGATACGGATAGGTTTACACATAGAAGACGGCCTGACCTTCAGGAATGGTAACATGTAACGGACTTGACGTCTCTCTTTAACATTGGAAGAATAAATAAAATTTATTAAAAATAATAATTGTCCGTAGTAAAAATCAAAGTATCTAGTAACCTTTTTCGCCCAAAAACTATAGCCGTATGACTAAAAATTCTTAAATTATTCTTCCGAAAAGTGGTTTTAACTAAGCTTAATATTCTCAATTTTATGAAAAGGGTAATTGGACAATCTTCAATGCAGATGCAAAAAAATCAAGTATACAAGTGTATTAAAGATATTCCAGAAACTTTTTAAAAACTATATCTAGCTATTTGTATAACAATCGAAGATATCACTAGCCTCAAACTATTAACAATGACCAAATGTCTATCAGGATTGAAAAATTCTTCGAAACTTTGCTTGTCTACTTTGTAAAAAAAATTAAAAGCTTTGATCAATAAATTTGTAAGACAATAATTTTTAAATTATTTAAAATTTCCTAAATTATTTGAAAATTTTAGGTGAGTATTAGTCCAGAATTGAGACTTACATATTAAAAAATATTAAACATAAATATATTCTTCAATTAAGATAATATGAAAAATAAACATAATAAATAATTATATCAAAAATTAATTTGTACAGTTGACTAATATATTTAATAATTAAAATATTATTTACGCATATTATACATATATATTGAGATTTACTATAAATATTTCGTCTAAGGCACTTTCAACCGGTGGAAATCAAAATTTGTTAAACGCGTTATTAACCAGAAAGTGGTTATTTGACCGTAAGACGTTTAAGACAATTTAAAAAAAATTATTCATAGGAATCGTAAACTAAATGTTAATGACGTCTACTTGACCGACCTAAAAGTAGCAAAGAACTGAAAATAGTATAACAGTTAAAAGAGAGTATAATGATTAATAAAGTTGTAAAAGTTCGTTACTTACGTTATAAATAATTTTTCCGTGTGCTACGCTAAAAATATATCTGCACGATTTGAGGTTATATTTTAGTGAGTAATTCCACGGAAACTAATATATATTTTTGGCTTTATAAACAAAGGGCAACGAACTTTTAGAATTGTACAAATTTAAATTCAAATAAATACAATTTGTTTTAGGTTAAAATAAGGTAAAAAGATAAACATCAGATGTATCAAAGTAAAACTCCATATCATTTGTTCAAAGTGTCAAATACCATAATGGAGCAATATTATGATATCGATAGAAAAATTTTGACGTTAGGTTTCCCAATTCTCTATAGTTTTCTTCGATATTACATCGTGCACTCGTGTAAGTGTTTAAGATACCTCAGGTTTTTGTGAATCGATGCTATTGAGAGCTACGTTTTCCGGAACAATCGCATCCTCGTCGTCGTTGTCCGAAGGTGAGAAAACGGTCTTGTAAGCGAGCGAAGCCAAAAGTGCACCACCGATAGGCCCAAACCAGTAGATCCAATGATGACTCCAGGAATTATTCCAAATAGCTGGACCTAGAGATCTCACTGGATTCATACTGCATCCGGTGTACGGTCCTACAGCGGTGGCCAAAGCAGCAACGACCAAGCCAAATTTCACAGCCACGGAGTCGGTATTCCGAGCGTTCCGTGGATCCCAAATTGCGCAGGCGATCAACGTGAGTATAGCCGTCGCGATACCTTCGATCAGAAGACCTTGGATCGGCGTCACGTGTGGATGCAAGTCCGTTACGCAAAACGTCTCCAGGGAACCATTTTGACTTCCTTTCAAATCGTTCACTGGTGTTATCGCCTATAGCACATTTAATTCAGTTAAAAGAGAATTTTTGGGATACCAATACATAGTACAGGCTATTTACCGACAAGGTTACCCACAATATTTTAAGACTTTCTTTTACGAAATAGTTTTTTTTTTGTATTTTCTTCCACTTTTCGATCTCTCCGAGTTATTGGGTTATATAAAATGTATAAAAATATATCGTTATACTAGGTGAAATTTATCTTCGTTTGATGATTTTGCGTGTACTGTTGCGTGATGGTAACATGTATTCCACAATTTATCTTTTTTCGTCACAATAAATTGGTTATTGCTTTTTTTTCCCTTGGCATCTGACTCTGGCATCGGTAGAAATCAAATGTGCTGCAACGAGTAACAAATCTTTCGTAAATATCCACATTCAAATTATAACGATTTATTATTATATTTTTACGTATAGAAGTAACTACCCGTTTCTTTAAATATCGGTAAAAAAAGATGGTTACGAATTATTTTCAACCTCAAAACATACAGCTAAATTATCCCACGATATCATCAGATTTCTCGTAATTCGCCTCAAACCCGATCAATAATCATTTTAATTTCCCGCTTTTCAAGTTATTCAGTCGACTGAGAATATACTCATTTTATAATAATTAATCTTTTTTATTCAAATGAAATATTCAGGTGGAAAGTTTAAAAATAAACACTCGGTATAGTATCCGACATATTACTTTCGCCATTTTGAAATTTCATTATGATGACAGAATCAAGTTCAGAGAGCTAAACACCGTCTACGGCTTTCTAAAGGTTAACTTACTAATGTATTAGCATTTTTTAAACATCTAATATGGATAATTAAATTTTACAGGGATCTACTTCTTTCAAATTGATACGGATAGGTTTACACATAGAAGACGGCCTGACCTTCAGGAATGGTAACATGTAACGGACTTGACGTCTCTCTTTAACATTGGAAGAATAAATAAAATTTATTAAAAATAATAATTGTCCGTAGTAAAAATCAAAGTATCTAGTAACCTTTTTCGCCCAAAAACTATAGCCGTATGACTAAAAATTCTTAAATTATTCTTCCGAAAAGTGGTTTTAACTAAGCTTAATATTCTCAATTTTATGAAAAGGGTAATTGGACAATCTTCAATGCAGATGCAAAAAAATCAAGTATACAAGTGTATTAAAGATATTCCAGAAACTTTTTTAAAAACTATATCTATTTGTATAACAATCGAAGATATCACTAGCCTCAAACTATTAACAATGACCAAATGTCTATCAGGATTGAAAAATTCTTCGAAACTTTGCTTGTCTACTTTGTAAAAAAAATTAAAAGCTTTGATCAATAAATTTGTAAGACAATAATTTTTAAATTATTTAAAATTTCCTAAATTATTTGAAAATTTTAGGTGAGTATTAGTCCAGAATTGAGACTTACATATTAAAAAATATTAAACATAAATATATTCTTCAATTAAGATAATATGAAAAATAAACATAATAAATAATTATATCAAAAATTAATTTGTACAGTTGACTAATATATTTAATAATTAAAATATTATTTACGCATATTATACATATATATTGAGATTTACTATAAATATTTCGTCTAAGGCACTTTCAACCGGTGGAAATCAAAATTTGTTAAACGCGTTATTAACCAGAAAGTGGTTATTTGACCGTAAGACGTTTAAGACAATTTAAAAAAATTATTCATAGGAATCGTAAACTAAATGTTAATGACGTCTACTTGACCGACCTAAAAGTAGCAAAGAACTGAAAATAGTATAACAGTTAAAAGAGAGTATAATGATTAATAAAGTTGTAAAAGTTCGTTACTTACGTTTATAAATAATTTTTCCGTGTGCTACGCTAAAAATATATCTGCACGATTTGAAGTTATATTTTTAGTGAGTAATTCCACGGAAACTAATATATTTTTGGCTTTATAAACAAAGGGCAACGAACTTTTAGAATTGTACAAATTTAAATTCAAATAAATACAATTTGTTTTAGGTTAAAATAAGGTAAAAAGATAAACATCAGATGTATCAAAGTAAAACTCCATATCATTTGTTCAAAGTGTCAAATACCATAATGGAGCAATATTATGATATCGATAGAAAAATTTTGACGTTAGGTTTCCCAATTCTCTATAGTTTTCTTCGATATTACATCGTGCACTCGTGTAAGTGTTTAAGATACCTCAGGTTTTTGTGAATCGATGCTATTGAGAGCTACGTTTTCCGGAACAATCGCATCCTCGTCGTCGTTGTCCGAAGGTGAGAAAACGGTCTTGTAAGCGAGCGAAGCCAAAAGTGCACCACCGATAGGCCCAAACCAGTAGATCCAATGATGACTCCAGGAATTATTCCAAATAGCTGGACCTAGAGATCTCACTGGATTCATACTGCATCCGGTGTACGGTCCTACAGCGGTGGCCAAAGCAGCAACGACCAAGCCAAATTTCACAGCCACGGAGTCGGTATTCCGAGCGTTCCGTGGATCCCAAATTGCGCAGGCGATCAACGTGAGTATAGCCGTCGCGATACCTTCGATCAGAAGACCTTGGATCGGCGTCACGTGTGGATATTGTGCCTTTGATCGCGATATAGAAAAAAGAAAGAAAAAGTTAAATATCATGCCCAGCACGAAAGTATACATGTTATTCGGTGATTCGATTAACGAGTCTTTAATAAATATTATTATACAATAACGACGGTACACAAAAACTTTGATACAAAAAAAAGGAAAAGAAAAGGAAAAAAAAGTAAAAAAGAAGAGAAAAGATTATTCTACGGTACGTTTGTGTTTATACACATGTATACGCTACCGTACCGTATAAATTGTTCATCGTAATTATTACTACATAGAGCTTTATTACATTTTGCCTTTTGTTCAACAATTCGTATGTGTGCAAAAAAACATCTAATATATGTATATATATATATATATTTATACCTATACGTGGGTGGTATCAGTCTGCGAGTGCGTCCTCGCAAGAGTATCTGTAGAATTTTCGCGTGATGCTGTTATTTATATTACAAAAACAATACGTGACGACGAAAGTTTGCGCATCCGATATTTTTTTGTATTTTCTTCCACTTTTCGATCTCTCCGAGTTATTGGGTTATATAAAATGTATAAAAATATATCGTTATACTAGGTGAAATTTATCTTCGTTTGATGATTTTGCGTGTACTGTTGCGTGATGGTAACATGTATTCCACAATTTATCTTTTTTCGTCACAATAAATTGGTTATTGCTTTTTTTTCCCTTGGCATCTGACTCTGGCATCGGTAGAAATCAAATGTGCTGCAACGAGTAACAAATCTTTCGTAAATATCCACATTCAAATTATAACGATTTATTATTATATTTTTACGTATAGAAGTAACTACCCGTTTCTTTAAATATCGGTAAAAAAAGATGGTTACGAATTATTTTCAACCTCAAAACATACAGCTAAATTATCCCACGATATCATCAGATTTCTCGTAATTCGCCTCAAACCCGATCAATAATCATTTTAATTTCCCGCTTTTCAAGTTATTCAGTCGACTGAGAATATACTCATTTATAATAATTAATCTTTTTTATTCAAATGAAATATTCAGGTGGAAAGTTTAAAAATAAACACTCGGTATAGTATCCGACATATTACTTTCGCCATTTTGAAATTTCATTATGATGACAGAATCAAGTTCAGAGAGCTAAACACCGTCTACGGCTTTCTAAAGGTTAACTTACTAATGTATTAGCATTTTTTAAACATCTAATATGGATAATTAAATTTTACAGGGATCTACTTCTTTCAAATTGATACGGATAGGTTTACACATAGAAGACGGCCTGACCTTCAGGAATGGTAACATGTAACGGACTTGACGTCTCTCTTTAACATTGGAAGAATAAATAAAATTTATTAAAAATAATAATTGTCCGTAGTAAAAATCAAAGTATCTAGTAACCTTTTTCGCCCAAAAACTATAGCCGTATGACTAAAAATTCTTAAATTATTCTTCCGAAAAGTGGTTTTAACTAAGCTTAATATTCTCAATTTTATGAAAAGGGTAATTGGACAATCTTCAATGCAGATGCAAAAAAATCAAGTATACAAGTGTATTAAAGATATTCCAGAAACTTTTTTAAAAACTATATCTAGCTATTTGTATAACAATCGAAGATATCACTAGCCTCAAACTATTAACAATGACCAAATGTCTATCAGGATTGAAAAATTCTTCGAAACTTTGCTTGTCTACTTTGTAAAAAAAATTAAAAGCTTTGATCAATAAATTTGTAAGACAATAATTTTTAAATTATTTAAAATTTCCTAAATTATTTGAAAATTTTAGGTGAGTATTAGTCCAGAATTGAGACTTACATATTAAAAAATATTAAACATAAATATATTCTTCAATTAAGATAATATGAAAAATAAACATAATAAATAATTATATCAAAAATTAATTTGTACAGTTGACTAATATATTTAATAATTAAAATATTATTTACGCATATTATACATATATATTGAGATTTACTATAAATATTTCGTCTAAGGCACTTTCAACCGGTGGAAATCAAAATTTGTTAAACGCGTTATTAACCAGAAAGTGGTTATTTGACCGTAAGACGTTTAAGACAATTTAAAAAAAATTATTCATAGGAATCGTAAACTAAATGTTAATGACGTCTACTTGACCGACCTAAAAGTAGCAAAGAACTGAAAATAGTATAACAGTTAAAAGAGAGTATAATGATTAATAAAGTTGTAAAAGTTCGTTACTTACGTTTATAAATAATTTTTCCGTGTGCTACGCTAAAAATATATCTGCACGATTTGAAGGTTATATTTTTAGTGAGTAATTCCACGGAAACTAATATATATTTTTGGCTTTATAAACAAAGGGCAACGAACTTTTAGAATTGTACAAATTTAAATTCAAATAAATACAATTTGTTTTAGGTTAAAATAAGGTAAAAAGATAAACATCAGATGTATCAAAGTAAAACTCCATATCATTTGTTCAAAGTGTCAAATACCATAATGGAGCAATATTATGATATCGATAGAAAAATTTTGACGTTAGGTTTCCCAATTCTCTATAGTTTTCTTCGATATTACATCGTGCACTCGTGTAAGTGTTTAAGATACCTCAGGTTTTTGTGAATCGATGCTATTGAGAGCTACGTTTTCCGGAACAATCGCATCCTCGTCGTCGTTGTCCGAAGGTGAGAAAACGGTCTTGTAAGCGAGCGAAGCCAAAGTGCACCACCGATAGGCCCAAACCAGTAGATCCAATGATGACTCCAGGAATTATTCCAAATAGCTGGACCTAGAGATCTCACTGGATTCATACTGCATCCGGTGTACGGTCCTACAGCGGTGGCCAAAGCAGCAACGACCAAGCCAAATTTCACAGCCACGGAGTCGGTATTCCGAGCGTTCCGTGGATCCCAAATTGCGCAGGCGATCAACGTGAGTATAGCCGTCGCGATACCTTCGATCAGAAGACCTTGGATCGGCGTCACGTGTGGATGCAAGTCCGTTACGCAAAACGTCTCCAGGGAACCATTTTGACTTCCTTTCAAATCGTTCACTGGTGTTATCGCCTATAGCACATTTAATTCAGTTAAAAGAGAATTTTTGGGATACCAATACATAGTACAGGCTATTTACCGACAAGGTTACCCACAATATTTTAAGACTTTCTTTTACGAAATAGTTTTTTTTTTGTATTTAGAGAAGTGGCCTTCTCGACTATTACCAACTGAGCAGTTTTCATTTTCTAACCTCTTGAACATGAGTCGTAAATGCAAATTCTTGTTTGATTAATCGTCTTTTTAATTTTCTTTCTTTAATTTTTCATTTACTTAATTTTAGAGGTGCTCCCTACTTGATTGTTACCAACCGGGTAATATAGCGTCAGATATAATATTTAATTTATACGAAACTCAAGTGTACAAAGACACTAACAAGGAGAGGTCATGGCCTTTGGATCATGGATCTTATCCAAACTTTAGTACTTGTTTTGTAATATAAAAATATGAAAAATCCAGAATTTTAGATCTATCCCATGGGGATTTTTACCGAAGTTACACGCAATTAAAGGAAAATATTGAAAAATAGATAATGTACTTTAGTCGTTCATAACTCCTAAACGGCTAAATATAAAGATACTCGAACGAAAGTTTAGAAGAAAGTTTGGTTTAAGTGGTTTGTATCTAAAACAGAATCCTAAATTCATCTGGTAGATCAAGAGTTATAAAATAAATAAGAAATCCATCAAATTTTAGCTTAAATGGAATTATTATTTTGTGGATAAAAATTGCTACAATTCTTATTATTGCTATAACTCTCGATATCTGATAGATGGATTTGGGCTTCTTTTTTTCAATAAAATCTATATTTTAATAAACTTGCTCTGATAAAATACAATAGTAGATATTTTTAATTGAATTAATAATGAACCTATTCTGCTCGGTCGTGAAAGAATCAAATATTTACACGAGTTCTTTGAAAATTTCCTCCAAAATTTGCTCGTACATTAGGAATAAATGTAAAAAATGCTTTTGAAAAGAGGTGGCCAATACCCAATGGTTATCGACCGAGCAAAATAAGAAGATTTTTGTATTTATTGAACATATTGTGTAATTTTAGAGAGAACCCGTGTAAAAAAAAAGTATGGGAAATGTCTGGGAAAAGTCTGGCTTATAAAGTCTTGGCAAAGTCTAGCTGGTGAGACTATTCCATACTTTTTGGCCAGACTTAATATATTTTAAATCAACCAGATTTTCTCCCGCACATTTTGCCAGACTATATAATAATTTTTAAAAGTCTGGGGAATTCAACCAGCCTTCCCCAGACTTCCCCCTCGTCGAATCTTCGTCGCATTGCATCTTTCAAACATAAAATTTATATTATTTCTAATTAATAAAAACAATACATTCTCGACATGTTTTGAGCTATCGAACTCTCAAAACCACCAGATACTTATCTATCACATATAAAAAAGTCACTAATGTGTTTCATGTATCTCGCGACAACAAACTGATGAAATGGTTAGGGTACAAAAAGATATGAAAACCAACTTCAATTTGATGATTGTGTTTTTATAATTGTAACCTTACCGTTTCATCAGTTTGTTGTCGCGAGATACACGAAAAACATTGGTGACTTTTTCATATGTTAGATATGATAGATAAGTATCTGGTGGTTTTATGAGTTCGATAGCTCAAAACATGTCGAGCGAAGATTCGACGAGGGGGAAGTCTGGGGAAAGTCTGGTTGCATTATTCAAGACTTTTAAAAATGATTATAAAGTCTGGCAAAATGTGCGGGAGAAAGTCTGGTTGAATTCTCCCAGACATAATACAATTTGTTTTAGGTTTTAAAATAGGTAAAAAGATAAACATCAGATGTATCACAAGTAAAACCTCCATATCCTTTTGTTCAAAGTGTCAAATACCATAATGGAGCAATATTATGATATCGATAGAAAATTTTGACGTTAGGTTTCCCAATTCTCTATAGTTTTCTTCGATATTACATCGTGCACTCGTGTAAGTGTTTAAGATACCTCAGGTTTTTGTGAATCGATGCTATTGAGAGCTACGTTTTCCGGAACATCGCATCCTCGTCGTCGTTGTCCGAAGGTGAGAAAACGGTCTTGTAAGCGAGCGAAGCCAAAAGTGCACCACCGATAGGCCCAAACCAGTAGATCCAATGATGACTCCAGGAATTATTCCAAATAGCTGGACCTAGAGATCTCACTGGATTCATACTGCATCCGGTGTACGGTCCTACAGCGGTGGCCAAAGCAGCAACGACCAAGCCAAATTTCACAGCCACGGAGTCGGTATTCCGAGCGTTCCGTGGATCCCAAATTGCGCAGGCGATCAACGTGAGTATAGCCGTCGCGATACCTTCGATCAGAAGACCTTGGATCGGCGTCACGTGTGGATGCAAGTCCGTTACGCAAAACGTCTCCAGGGAACCATTTTGACTTCCTTTCAAATCGTTCACTGGTGTTATCGCCTATAGCACATTTAATTCAGTTAAAAGAGAATTTTTGGGATACCAATACATAGTACAGGCTATTTACCGACAAGGTTACCCACAATATTTTAAGACTTTCTTTTACGAAATAGTTTTTTTTTTGTATTTAGAGAAGTGGCCTTCTCGACTATTACCAACTGAGCAGTTTTCATTTTTCTAACCTCTTGAACATGAGTCGTAAATGCAAATTCTTGTTTGATTAATCGTCTTTTTAATTTTCTTTCTTTAATTTTTCATTTACTTAATTTTAGAGGTGCTCCCTACTTGATTGTTACCAACCGGGTAATATAGCGTCAGATATAATATTTAATTTATACGAAACTCAAGTGTACAAAGACACTAACAAGGAGAGGTCATGGCCTTTGGATCATGGATCTTATCCAAACTTTAGTACTTGTTTTGTAATATAAAAATATGAAAAATCCAGAATTTTAGATCTATCCCATGGGGATTTTTACCGAAGTTACACGCAATTAAAGGAAAATATTGAAAAATAGATAATGTACTTTAGTCGTTCATAACTCCTAAACGGCTAAATATAAAGATACTCGAACGAAAGTTTAGAAGAAAGTTTGGTTTAAGTGGTTTGTATCTAAAACAGAATCCTAAATTCATCTGGTAGATCAAGAGTTATAAAATAAATAAGAAATCCATCAAATTTTAGCTTAAATGGAATTATTAATTTTGTGGATAAAAATTGCTACAATTCTTATTATTGCTATAACTCTCGATATCTGATAGATGGATTTGGGCTTCTTTTTTTTCAATAAAATCTATATTTTAATAAACTTGCTCTGATAAAATACAATAGTAGATATTTTTAATTGAATTAATAATGAACCTATTCTGCTCGGTCGTGAAAGAATCAAATATTTACACGAGTTCTTTGAAAATTTCCTCCAAAATTTGCTCGTACATTAGGAATAAATGTAAAAAATGCTTTTGAAAAGAGGTGGCCAATACCCAATGGTTATCGACCGAGCAAAATAAGAAGATTTTTGTATTTATTGAACATATTGTGTAATTTTAGAGAGAACCCGTGTAAAAAAAAAAGTATGGGAAATGTCTGGGAAAAGTCTGGCTTATAAAGTCTTGGCAAAGTCTAGCTGGTGAGACTATTCCATACTTTTTGCCAGACTTAATATATTTTAAATCAACCAGATTTTCTCCCGCACATTTTGCCAGACTATATAATAATTTTTAAAAGTCTGGGGAATTCAACCAGCCTTCCCCAGACTTCCCCCTCGTCGAATCTTCGTCGCATTGCATCTTTCAAACATAAAATTTATATTATTTCTAATTAATAAAAACAATACATTCTCGACATGTTTTGAGCTATCGAACTCTCAAAACCACCAGATACTTATCTATCACATATAAAAAAAGTCACTAATGTGTTTCATGTATCTCGCGACAACAAACTGATGAAATGGTTAGGGTACAAAAAGATATGAAAACCAACTTCAATTTGATGATTGTGTTTTTATAATTGTAACCTTACCGTTTCATCAGTTTGTTGTCGCGAGATACACGAAAAACATTGGTGACTTTTTCATATGTTAGATATGATAGATAAGTATCTGGTGGTTTTATGAGTTCGATAGCTCAAAACATGTCGAGCGAAGATTCGACGAGGGGGAAGTCTGGGGAAAGTCTGGTTGCATTATTCAAGACTTTTAAAAATGATTATAAAGTCTGGCAAAATGTGCGGGAGAAAGTCTGGTTGAATTCTCCCAGACTTTTAAAAATAATTATAAAGTCTAGTAAAATGTATGGGAGAAAGTATGGCTTATTTATCCCAGACTTTCAAAATAATTATAAAGTCTGGCAAAATGTGCGGGAGAAAGTCTGGTTGATTTAAAATATATTAAGTATGGCAAAAAGTATGGGATAGTCTCACCAGCTAGACTTTGCCAAGACTTTATAAGCTAGACTTTTCCCAGACGTTCCCCAGACTTTTTTTTTACACGGGAACCCAAACACAAAAGTGCACTATAAATCTATCTAATGTGCCTTTATAGATAGTTTCAAGTTAATATGTAAAGAACATCTTTAAGGAAGTACTGGATATGGATATTTTTTTGTAATAATTAACCTACGTAACTCAGTTGGTATAAAGGAAAGGAAATGATCCTCCTGAAATAATAGTAAGTGAAATAAACAATGAATAAACCTTGAGGAGTCCGAATCCGAGTACACCACCAAAAGACTGGGCTGCAAAGTAGACCAACGCCTCCTTAATAGTCTTCTTGCCAAGTACCACAGCACCGATGGTCATGCAAGGATTAACGTGGGCGTGACTGATGTGCCCAAAACACTGCGTAAAATAAAGAAAATTAGTGATAAAAGTTCTGATCCGCAGATAGTCCATATAAACTCGTTTGCAATCAGTGCAAACAATGTTATATTATCGTTTTCCATAAAAGTGAAAATCTCACACTCGCATATATAAGAGATTACGTCGCGCATTAAAGGGATTAGGTATAACACGATTTACGACACGTCCGATATAAACGATATCGTATCAATATTCTCCGACAGTTGCAGTCTACAGAGTTTCGACATCAGCCGATTGTTAATATCGTTATCAAAATTGTTATTTTAGCTAATTCCGCGATATTTTTATCTCTTAATCAAACGAAATTTAATTTGTCTGCCCAACGTATACTTACCACTCTCGAACTGATAAAAAAAAATTGTCGTGAAAATAAATCTACATTGTCGGATTGTCCCCCATATAGATATATTTTGTAAACTAATTGTATACTTGATCTGAAATTTTCCTGTCATTTGTTAAATTTATCATCGCAAATCTACTTACAAGGGGAGTACTTAACCTCCCGAAAACGGATCTTATCCTAACTTAGGTATGTCTTTTATAATATAAAAATGCGAGAAAAGCCAAGTTATCACTTGCCAATGGTCACTTTTACGAAAGTTATTCGACATCTAATAATAATATTAGTAAAAATTAACAGTAGTAAACTGATTTCAAGTAAATATGATTTGAAAAAAAAGCTTAAATTGCTTAAGTTGGAGTAGTTATGAAAAAAATAAAAAATTGAAGAAATGTTAACCACAATTTAATATGAAAAATTTATTGTATCTTTTGGCTTAATAATCTTTAATTACTTATTTTCTTCAATGCTTTGCTCTAAATTAAGGAATTTGAGCTACATTTTTTTCAAACCATATCTACTTAAACTCAAGTTTCTTCTGGTTTTTGGTTTGAGTGCAGCCTATCACTATTTGTTTCCGTGTTGTAAGCAATCAAATTGGAAGTAATTTTTACTGATATTATCATTAGATGTCGAATAACTCCCGTAAAAGTTGCCATTGGCAAGTAATAACTTGGCTGTCTTCAAATTTTTATATTACGAAAGACACACCAAAGTTAGGATAAGATCCGCTTCTCAAAGGTCAAGTACTCCCCTTGTTAGAGTAAAATCGAAATATCTATACCAATTAATTTTTTACCTAAAATTCAACAATTTCTAATGGAAAAATTGCCACGAATTGAAATATCGTCACGTCTATTATTGTATATATTTACATTTAATGATCAATCTCGTGGTTATCGTGTGCCAATGTGTTTGTTATTCATATTTACGTAACACTTTTTTTTTGTTCAATGTTGAAATATATATATATATATGTGTGTGTGTGTGTGTGTGTATGTATACATCCCGTAGATTATCGCGTGGTACTTCGTAACGTTCGCGATAATCTCGGAGTTAGAAAAACAAGCGTTTGATCAACCATTTTTATTTATTTTACGCGTCCGGCGTTTCACATTTAGGGAAGTTTATACACTGCGGAGAATAGTTTTTAAGTGAACTTTTCACGAATACCACTGGATGCGAATTCCAGGGTACTCGTGCTGCAACGGTAACTTTTGTTAAAACATTCTTTTCATAAATAATTTCCAATTGAATTATTCAATTTCCTATTCACAGTGTACGGGAGGATATATTTGATTAATTAATATTATTCGACTAAATTTAGTTATGAGTTGAGAACTAATATTCCAAAATGTTGATAATTATTGAATATTCTAAATTGTTCTTAGTTGTTGAATATTTCAAATTGATCATAAAATTCATAATGAAAAGACAATGGAAAGTCATGAGGAAATATTCCGTGTATGTTTGAAAAAGAGAAAAGAAACTCACTTGTATAACTATTAGAACTGCAAATCCAAAGTTTAGTGCTACTTGAAAGTGACTAGGTACATGGGTCAACGCTCCAATACCACCCATACATCCTAAGAAGATTAATATCGCAGTTCCTAATAACTCGGCTACCGCGCATATCAGCAGATCCTTAGCGGTCGTGTTGTCGACTATCTTCCGAAACTCTGAAACCAAAGTGTACAATCAAACTTTTGATGGAATGTCAAACTTACCCACTGTTTACCTATATACGAATAATTCATTTTTAGGCACGGTCGTATAATTGTTTATTTATACATAAAAACATTTTTCGTTCAGAAAATGAGTCATTTTAAACGTTTTTGAAAATGTATGTATGTAGTCAAGTTAATCGAATAACTCAGCCATTTTTTAACCGATTTCGCTGAAATTTTTATGATAGGTATCTTCTACATAAATAGAGAAGTAAACGTTCCTATTTTTGACCAAATTGGTAAAACGTTTTTCTACGACATTATATATAAAAAATTAAATAATCTAAAATATAAATATCGAAAATGTTTAAATATAAAATATCTGATAATTTTTGTATTGTTACTTTATATGTACAACTAAATACTGGCAAGTTTAACACATAAAACTGTCCGTTTTTTCTACTTTATAAAGACAAGTATAAATAGTACTGTAAAAGTTTAAATGTAGAAAATGTAGAAAATTGTTATTTTAATAAGATATAACTTTTTTGTATGCAATACTTTTTGCTTAGATGCATATTTTTAAAGTTAAGTACAAAAAACGATTAAAAAAGCGTAAAATGTACAAAAAAGACGGTTTTAGACCTTAGCTATAAATAAATATCGATTATATACAAATTTTAAAGGTATGAAATGTTTATCACAAAAGAAAACTTTAATTGTAAAAAGTTTGAATTGAAAACCTTTTAATGGTTTTTGAAAATGTATGTATGCTTGTATGAATGTACTTTGTATGTAAACAAGTCAATCGAAAAATTTAGTCGATTTTTTACTCATTTGGCTAAAATGTATTCTTATAGTAACTTCTAAATATAGTCGTTTATTATAGCGGGATGTCGAACCCAAGTTACAGGGATCTACACCTTTCAACATAAGAATTATCTTGGAAATATCGAATTAAAACAAAAGCGAGGGCATAACGTTTTGATTTTTTCAGACAAATTAAATTTGTTAATAGTAATTGAATAACCAATTTTCAGTCGGTAATTATTGATCGAAAAAGGCATGAATTTTCAACGCAAAAATCAGAAATAAATTACAAAGTTAAAAATCTGATAAAATTGAGTATACTATTTAAAACATGCCTAAGGGCATGGCGTTCAGGATTTAAAAAAAAATTTATTCATTCTTTTATAAAAAAGTACAAAATGACCATTTTCTGAGTTCGACATTCCCCGAAAGTTTCTGGAATGTAAAAGGGCATAGCTTTTACATATATTTTGGGCCTTCTAGTTATCTATAATATATATTTTATGTACCTAATGTGATACGATATAAATGTATAAACATTTGCACATCTATTCGTGAATATCCAACAATTTAAAGCGCGGGGAATTTGAATTTTCAATTAACTTCATCGCCGTTTCACAAGAGCTATTCCGAAGTCGCGCGTGTGCACCGCGTGTGCATCGCGTAAATTAACGAGTGTGAAAAAAGGGGCAATGCTTTTCCAACGTTTAACAATTTTAAATCTGTATAGGTATGGTCAGTAAAATAAGTGACAATGCAATACGTTTCATTTGCAAATAATCAGTTAAATATACGTCCAAAATCAATTTGACCAGTTACGGATAGATTGATTAAATGAAAAAAGGAAGAGCGGGTAAACGTATGATAAACGTGTCGCACGGAATTACCATTCAATCATTCCTATAAATAATTCATGTAAATAAAAAAATATAAAGACTGCGGTTAGATATTACGTTTAGATTTACGACAACGACGACAAGTAAGAAAACGTCGAGGTACCCACAGGATTTAATCTCATTATTTATCGTCACTGGAGCACATTATACTATTTTATATATATATATATATATATATATATATATATATATACGAATAGCTGTTTATTTTTCAACTATAACTTTATATCCGTCCAAATAATTTTAAAGAAAAAAGGCATAATATATGTACGTAGACCGGGATACGTCAACGTTTGTCGAGGACTGGATAATTGTGTAATAAAATATTTCTTATGAATATATTATATGGTAATATATATAGTTATGCGATCATCGCGCATTGACTATTTATGAGGACTCGGAGCATTTTACTATGATTACTACAGTAAAAATGTGCATGCTCAATTAGTAGCGAATGTTTATTAAGCACGTGGTTATTATTTTTTTTCTTAATTTCCCCTTTTTTCCTCATTCGCAATTTAACGTTCGTCAAATATTTATATCGAGATGGCACAAGTTTTATTATTTATTAATACTAGATGATCAAGGCGCACTACGCGCGCTGATGTTTTCATTTTTCATTCCTTGACTTTATAACAGATACAAATAAAAATAACAACAACATTCACTCATTTCTATTTCGCCCATCGAGATCGAGATATTCACATAATTTCGAGAACTAGTTTCAATTTTCGATATTCTCGTACGTTATTTTTATATCATGATGATGAATATTATGGATTATGGAGAAGTCATTACATTTTTAATTAATATTCTTACCCTCACGCGCGGCTTTTCTCAATCTGCAGATTTATTTAGTTATTTTTTCTTTTTTTTCAAAGATAAATAGATAAGTAGTTAATGGTGCACAATTCGTAATTTATTATCAGATTATTTGGAATAATTCTTCATTTTTCAAATAAACTGGGAATTTAAAACTTAATATTTACTAAATTTGAAAATTTTTAAATATTATATGTAAAAGTTAGATAAATAATTATTTTCCATTTAAAATAATATCATATTTTATAATAGATGTAGTATTAACATTTTAATCTATTCGATCAAATGCGGTAAGTGCATTATGTTGAAAAAATATTAGGGTACAAAATGTCATGTTTAATAAAAAAAAATGAATGAAAACCTTTTTGTTAAAAGTTGATGAGAATGCCTGTTTGTTTGAAAAATGTAATATTATACGCATACTTATTTTTTCGATAAAGAAAGATTCTCTTTTTTTAACTAATTGATTCGTCACTTTCTGTAGTAGAATTCAAAGTATTTATGAAACGTATTTTCGCCAAAGTCTAGCCGTTAAACCAAATGCTGACCAATAAGTAAACCGTAATTAATAGCCAGAAAATGGTTTGGACTATCCTAAAAAATGGTTCATCCGTGAATTTTAAACTTACTACTAGGGATTTTATTTAGATTTGTCAATTAAGAATCAGCGTACACTATTTGGGTTAACGACAAGACCCGTTGATCGACTGAAAATAACCAACGCAGCGTGTTATGTCTTGAATCTTACTTTGAAGAGGTATTTATTTCTTGTTGAAAAGTCGGTCGATCGGGTTGTTCATACGTTATTCTAAACTTACCTCGTCAATTTCTCTTTTTCTTTGGTGATATTAATTCTTGGCTCCCTACAGGCTGCAATTCGCATATCGCGAACCTCCTTTTTTTAAATGCCGGCTCATTTTACCAGTCATAGTTTTAATGTATATCGTCATATTATTCGTTTTCTCTACAATTTACTATTAATTTGAGCCTCATCGACAGGTGCAAACTATTCTAATTAATTAGACCGTGAGACGACATTATTAATCATTTATATGATTCCATAATATTTCTTCTTATCCCAAATTTCTTACCTTAAAATTGCCTTATTAAATAAGTGATAAGTCCCGATTGTATGTCTAACACTTTATTTCTCAATTCGTAACTATTCGAGTAAAATAAAACGGTCGAGTATCAGTCTAATAGGCATTTATTCTGATCGGCAGTTTATTAATACAAAATACAAAATACAAAATACAAAATAGAAAATAATTACTGCAACTACTGTGAAAATAAAGTTAATTATAATAAGGCTTTGAAATGGGAATGAAAATACTGTAGCAAGTACAAAAAATAATGTCGATGTAAAATAATGTTTGGAGGAGGGGTTATGGTTACGGTTATTTTAATCTCGAATGTGCTAAGAAATCGTTTTATCCGGTTAAGATTTTAATCGTGTAATGTTAAAATTAATATTGTTGCCTCGAAAGGTTAAAACGATATAGGTATGTACTAATGAAAAATAGTTGGAGTATTTGAAATATCCAATAGAGAGATACATTTCAACAATAAATATTGATGCACTCAAATTTGGCAACGACCGGGCAAGCGTCAAATTTCCTTCCAATCCCACTTCTGAGTGCATCATCAATATTTCTGTTTGAAAGTTAGCTCAAAGAAAAGACAGCAATATGTCACGGTGTTTTATCGAATTTAATTAATCAAAATAATTTGTTCGTCTGAATTAATTCGATCGGTGAAATTTTGTAATTTTGTGAGACACGACGACACGTGACACATGACACGTCGTTTATCGCAGTAAATAATGTATCTCTATCGAGCTCTATCATCGGCCAGCGCATCAACGCGCAAAAGACGCTGCAGTTATCGAAAATAATAATATATTTCGACTAATATTTCTAATAATAAAAGTGTGTGCTCGGTTTCGCATCCGCAAATATAATGTAAAAATAATCTCTTTTTCCCCGCACGCGCTCTTCTTCTGCTTTCTCTTTTTCTTTACAAGCAACGCGCCCAAACAAATGTTGGTGCACATCCACGGTCAACAACATCAAACACGTCCGTCTATCATATTTTCCACGAGAGAGAGAGAGAGAGAGAGAGACGTATTTGTAACACGACAATTTGAGTGTATACAAAATCATAGGCGATAGTATCGCATTTATTCGTCATGAGAACGTAAAAAGAAAAAGAGAGATGTATCGATAGCTAATCGTTGGGAATAATTGAATATAATAACGAATTAATTATACGAATTATAAGTCTACTGCAACGAATTTGTATCTCGTTTAATTTTAATAATTAATGAAATTCTTATTACTTGCACGATCGTTTAAATGGTTTTTATATTACCGCGCGGTGTTCATCGTCATTCACGAGGAAACGTATATCCACGCAAATAAGTAATTATGTAAAATACATTAGATATTAAATATTAATTTAGATAAACAACGCTTAACAAGTGGATGCCGAGTTAAATAAAATTAAAATAATTCTCGTACGAAAACAAGAGGTTTTTAAATAACTCGTCGACAAGTTTTAGCTACATTTAGACAATCATACCGATATAAGACGATCGATGATAAACTTGGAGAGTAAACGAGGCAAAGTTCAATCGTTATCGCGTTTCAGACGCATTTCTTCTCGGTGATGCGGATCCAACTAAACATCCAACTATATACCGTTTTGTAGGTAGAACCATTTTGTATATGTAGAACTAGACGATATTTCGGTCAACTGCACGCTATTCCACATTTTCTTTTCCTCGATACTTTACAAATAGTTTTTACTCCCGCTCATATATGTCACTATACCGAAAAATGTAATTCTTTGGGCTTTGGGAGAAAGAAACGAATCGTGGATTGAAATACGGCGAAAGACGCATCACTTAATAATAAACGTTTCTATCACTTGATTTGGTAGTTATAGTTAACACGCGAATATTTTACAAGTAAGAATTGTCATTTTTACACGAGTTCAGTGAATCAATCAGTTTTCGCAAATAACATGTATCAACACTTAAATTAAATATCATTATATTAGAGAAACTTAATAAGAATAAATAAATCAAGATTACATTTCACATATATCTAACTAATCATTTATTTGAATTATAATTATAATATCAAATAAGAGTTTTACTTGCGATTCTACATTTTCTAAAAATGATTATTTTCTTTAAATGATATTCTCTAACTATTAAGAATTATGTTCTTCATATATAAGATAATGGATATTTTTCGCTTTTACAAAAAAAAAGTTTGTTACAGTCTTAACTATTAAGAAATCGACATTTTGTGCAAATGAAATACAATTTTACGCTACGAAATTCATGGTTTCTTTGAATGAAACAATCGTTTATCTCAGTGTACAACAAAAAGAAAGATAAAAATTCGCGTTTTGTGTTTATTTCGAGATTTCGCATACAATTCAAGTTGTAAGGCGATAAACCCTGAAGAATACTTATATACGCCGACGAGGATTTTTCTCGTGTACATATATAGATGCGTGTTGAAACAAAAAAAAATAGAACATCGTGAGAGTATTTGTACGTGGAGCTCTCCTAAAAATAGATAAATTTTCTGATGAGTCCCTAAGAAAAAATTGTCATCGAATACGCGCTTTTTATTTTTGTTCTTTTCTGTTTCTTTTTTTAAGTAAAAAGCGTTTATTAAACGTGTCGCTTGCAAAGAGAGATTCCACCTTCTGGGTCATGGTTTCGTTGCAACTTTGGGAACTCTTTTTTGGTACACAAATATTAAAGAGATTATATGAAATTTAATAATACAAGCAGTTTTATTGAAATATTGTCGAGTTAAGAGTTGGACGAAATTTTAACGAAATTTAGTATTTACATTTTATGATATTTTAAGGCGAATTTCGTCTAATTTTGTTATGTCTTCCATAACTTTTGGTATATGATTTAAGCTTAAGTGTCTACCTCTAAATGCTTTTGACTTATGGAGATTCTTTTTACAATTAATGACCAACTGCTATGTCTTTCGTCAAACAGCCTATGTGATTGAGTTTCATATAAATTCTTCAATATCTTTTACAAGTAGCAATAAAATCCGTGACACAGAGTATATGGTATCTCCCCTTCTTGTTAGAAGAAATTGTATGTTTCTTATAAATACAATAAGTTATACACTCTAATTTTAACTTTTTCCAACATTGCTAAAAATAGGTTAATTAATTAGGTTAGCAAAATTAGCAAAATTGTATCAGATAAACAATTGGATTTTTAAGATTGTATACATATATATATGTAACAAAATTAATGCAAATAAGCCTATTATTTTCTAAACTTGAAGAGTATGGAATAACAAGTCAAGTTTAAATTTAATGAGAGATTATTTAACTGTTAGATATTAAATGGCAAACTTAATTATAATAAATAATAGGTACTATATAATTAATAACTTGTATGCATTATTACAGTCCGTATTAGGTTTGCATAGCAAATTTTTTATCACCAGACGTTCACAAGCAATGTTTACTAATTACTTTTGAGACTGACGTATAACTATCATTATTAAATCAATCACCAAACATTTTTAATTAAGATGCCAAAAATTATTCAATTTAATTATTAACTTAAAAATTCGTGACAATTTTTAGAATGCGGTTATTTATAATATAACGGAAAGTAATTGGAAAAATTGAAGTGAAAAGAAAAATCGTTGAAATTTGAAAATAGACGTATGGATTACAAGTGTTACGTCTTTATAAAATTAAAATGACGAAACCGAACAAATATTTATATGGTTCAAATTTACTTTATAAGAAGGAAATGTGCTTTCCTTATCGGGTTTGTACAGTGATAAAGTTGTTAGATCTCTTTGGTATAAGTATATCATCGATATATCGTTAAGTAAAGTTTTATTACGTTTATTACAATATATGCTACTTGGTTGAGCGCTAATGAAAAGATAATTATTTTTATAATCATATAATTTTAATCTTGCTGATTGCGCAGTCTCATTTATTTTTAAACATTACACCGATCTATAACGTAACGTACATTATTAGTTATGTATATTTATTATTATTATTATTATTATTATTATTGTAATTAAATTACTATATTTTCTTAGTTCATACGAACTATTATTTGTGTAATCTGAATGTTTTTTATCAACAAAAACATGATTTAAGATTTGTAAATGGCTAATTTTTTAAGAGAATGCGTCAAATTGACGTGTATACGAGAAGAGGAAATGTACTCTGGAATAGATCGATTATAAATTAAATGCTGAATATCATTGCCTGGTATAAAAGTAGATCATAAGGCGCGCCAGCGCCTGACGCAAGTATGCAGGCGCGGAAGCCCTTATACAGAGCTACTTTAACCCTCGGATTTTTTCATATCGTATATTTTGTTGTTATATACGGATAAACTGAGTAACGGGGTAGACTAGAAAAAAACTCAATAAAGTTCCAGAGAACTATACGCAACAAAAAAGCTACATTTACATTTCGTTAAATAACATTATAAAACTGCATGTATTTGGACGGCTTGGGCATATGTGCACAGCTCCTACCGGCCTGCTGTACAACCTGTAACCTTAACTTTCATTTCACGTCGAAAGCAACATTTATTTTTCTTCCTTATAATTGAAATAAACAATAAATATACCATACTAGCGTTGTATAAAACTATGGAGGTTAAATTGTGTTGAATATGTAACTGAAACCGGTGATGAGAAATACAAGGCTAGGAAAAAACGAGTAAATTGGGAATCGGGTTCACCAAATCGCAATTAATTTAGTCTTTTAACGTTCATTTTATTTACTAGGAACCGACATAACTTCATTATCATTATTCTTTATTAAATCATATAGATTTTATTAAATGTGCGAGACAGCCACACCTATACACCTGACGACCTGACGTATACTTTCCAACAAACCATACCAAAGGACTATCGACCCTCTGATTGACTTTGATCGCTCTATACCTCGGTAAGTATATAATTCCCTCTGAATAATCAATGAAAATAAGCACAAACGATGAAAATTTTTGTATCATTTGAGGCGCGTATTCTTTCTGAATCACATTACCTGCCTTAACATTTCAATACTAATGTTTTGTGTAAATTATATTAATAAAAAACTGAGAGCCTTAAATGTACGTGTTATTAAACGATCGTGTAACCCATGTCCCGATTGTTTAATAATTCTATGAAATTTTAATATAAATTCGCCCTATTTTATCCTTGACACGGTAAATAATCATATTTACGATATATAAATATCATGACAATCTACCAGAAATACGTTATACTTTAGGTTTTTTGAAAAAAATCTTTTGATAGCGAGGAAAAATCCATGTTATTTTCAATTAATTGTTTTAAGTCAATTGATCAAAAATTAAAGTGTGTGCAACTATGTGTTTTTTTATTTTAATATATTTTAGACGTATATTAAAGAATAATACTTGTTTTTTTTGTTTTAATACAAAGACAAACTTATAATTTACAGGTTAAATATCAACATCAATATAGATAGTTACTTATGCTTTATAAGGTATAAATATAGCGATTATATTGACTGAAGATCGTTTTTATTGGTTTTTGTAGTAAAAAAACTAATGTTTTAAGTGATTAATATCACTAAGTTAAATAAGTCATCTATACAGAAAATTCTATTAAAATTAATAAATTTATGAATAACTGAATACGTTTATTAATAAATACAGATTTAAAAACATTATC
Source organism: Theocolax elegans (assembly GCA_026168455.1). Lineage (NCBI taxonomy): Eukaryota > Metazoa > Arthropoda > Insecta > Hymenoptera > Cerocephalidae > Theocolax > Theocolax elegans. The sequence goes on along the minus strand of CM047428.1, from coordinate 88,487,748 downwards.
GAAATAATTGAGCATTTTTGACTAATGTGACAGTCAATACATGCAATTTGGTGAACCTTTCAAATTAAATATTTATTTATAGACTTTTTGTTATTCTATTAAAATAGTAAATGTCATTAATTTTAATGCAGTAATTTCAATAATTTATTAATCCGAGTATTCCAAAAGCGGTATACATCAAGACAACCGTTATATCCATTTGAACTTTTGCAAACTTTTCCGTCTTTACATGATCTATGGGGTCACGATTAAACTTTACAGTTCCATAACGCGCCATTTATATTATTTGATATTTTGTTAAAAAAACATTTTCATGTACGATTTTTAAAAGAATTTTCGATAATTAGTATCAATCTTTTAATTATAATATTTAGTAAATTCGTATATCAGTGGAATATCTGAAATATCGACGCATAGGAAAATAAAAATTTCAATACAAATTGACTGTTTTGCTCATAATATTTTTATTCAACCTCGTAACGTCTATATATAATAACGCGTCAATTAAAAAATAGAAGAAACAAAGTTTCAAAGATTTTTCACTTTTAATAACGATTAGAAAATTTTTCATTTACCCCCGAGATGAATCGATATTTCAATACTTATATACGGCCATGATTATGAAAACAGTTGTAACCGTCAAGTACGAAATTTAAAATATGCGTACAACCGAGCACTCGTCTCTTCGGTAAGTAAAATCGATTGTAAAACTGCTAACTCTATAACAAGGACGTTAAAATTTTTTATTACTAGTTATAGACAGCTCTCGGGTGCAGTTATGCAAATGACGAGAAAATATAAATTTTTGAAATATCGTTATCTTGCACAGCTAATCGATCGATCGTTTAAATACATATACATATATTTAATTTAAGTTTAACGCACCGAAAATCCCATTTTTCGGGGATTAATTATACGGATTTATTGGCCATTTCTCGGTTGAACGGTTTATTTCTCGCGAAGAAACAAAATAGTTTCATAATTATGTCGTTTCTATTCACGATTGTTTATTATCTTAAATAACGTAGTGAGCTTCGAACGTTAAATAATTAAGTATACTTAGTAATAGGATTTACTTTTTTATACAGATAAACTCCACAGATTAATTAAATGAGTAAGATATTTTTATTATTATATTATTATATAAAAGGACGCATCTCTCTTCCTCTACCATGTACGTGTAATAAATAATACATTAATAACCTATTGATAGGCTATTTATTTTTAATAGTCTTTAAAATCATCACATCCGGATAACTAATTACTCTTCGTGTTATAAATTTCCGGAAAATTTGCAGTGCAAGATCGACGAGGCACGAATTGTTATTTCAGTGGCTTGTTGTCCGGAAACAAATAAATACAGCTCGTACCTTGCGCGTCGTTAATTTATGACAATTTTTGTTTTTTATACATCCGACCAAGAAAATTCTGTTTACTATTTCTTCTTTTTAACTAAAGGCACACTGCCTATTTGTCGCGGAACAATTGAATTAAAATACTCGGTGTTTAAAGAAAAATGTACGGTTTACTTATTTATTCGTATATATATACACAACTTTTAGAATAAGTTTTGCCTGGAATATAAGTATACGGGAGTATTCAAGAAAAATTTATTTCGAAACAAAAAGTTACTTTTCATACAATTTTTCTTAAATTTTTCTGACATTTCTCCGACATTTTTTTACACAGATTTGGTTTTATACTGCAGATTTTACAAATTCATTCTGGTTTAAAATTAGGAAAATCACGTTATACTTTGTACCTCACAATATCTTCTTTGACCGATTTTTTTTTCTTTAAAATTATAATTTCAATGTTTAATTGATATGTTTCTTAGTTTCTAGCCATTGATAAAATATATCCTAGAAACAATAAATGATATTTAATAACGTTGTTTAATAACATTGTCAAACGTTTATAGAATATAATCAATGTAAAACAAGATATTTCGAGAAATAGTTTAGATAAATTTTATAAAAACTTTATCTTTTTTACCAAAGTATTGGTTAATATAAAAATTAAGCAGGTTTCCATTTTGCCTGAAATGAAATTTTGCTCAGATAAAAGTTATAAAGCAACGTACATCAGAAACGTCAAACTAAAATATATACACTTTCAATTTGTATAAGTTGCATATGACAATATTTTTTTCTCTATACTTTGCGCAATACCCGCGTAACCAGTATATTATGATTTTTATAAAATTGTTACTCGATTGCATATCGTTGCGCGCACAGTTGTGACAGTAAAAATGTTAATTATATAAAAAGTTTGAATGAAAATAGAATATAAATTGTAAAGAATAAAATAGAATGAAATACAATATTTCATTCGTTTATCCTTTTATATACGAAATTTGTTTATTAGACTTATATTGCTATTTATCCGCGTGAATAAATTGGATAAAGAAAAAGATATAACGTGCGTTTACATTAGTTGTTCATTTCTGCAATATTTGATGTCAATATTGGAAGGCCGACAAAAAATATTTGTTCCTCTCGTTGTGCCGACCTGTACAATTATTTACTTGTGTTTATTTAAATGGTTAAAGAAAAAATTGATACGTTATAAACGTTTACATGTAAATTTATTTCACGAATGAGATGTCATATATTTCTTACGGTCTAATTAAACATGCATGCGCATTAATTAGAATAGTTTGCACCTGTCGATGAGGCTCAAATTAATAGTAAATTGTAGAGAAAACGAAGAATATGACGATATATATTAAAACTTTGACTGGTAAAATGAGAGAATTAGCATCACCAAAGAAAAAGATAAATTGACGAGGTAAGTTTAGAATAATGTATGGAACAACCCGATCGACCGACTTTTCAACAAGAAATAAATACCTCTTCAAAGTAAGAATCAAGACATAACACGCTGCGTTGGTTATTTTCACCTAAAAAATGGGAATTTTGGTTGATCCAATACTAATTTACAAATTTGGAAAAATTTACTAATAAAGTTCTCGATACATGGAAAACGGTGACGAACTTACTTTACTGTAAAAATAAACAGTCCTTCGTTGGCAAATTCACGAGATCATTAACCAATGATTTAATCAAAGAACATTTTATTATAAATAATAGAAAATATATATAACTCGAAATATTATTTAATTTTTGAATCAAACTGCATTATTCTTAAATTTTAATCAAGATGAAAGAATTATTTAATTAGTTATGAAAATTATTCCTATTCTCTTATTTGGATCAGGTTTAAAAGAAATATTTACAATATTATTTATCCGTTTTTCACATAATTTTTTCATATTTTTATCGTATTATTTATTAAAATATCTTAAGAATCTAGAAAATATAATATATCTCCTATTTGACTAGGATTACAATAATATTTTATTCGATCAAATGGTTTCTGAAATATATTGCCTGTGGTAAGTGTTCCGTGCTCAAAAATCTTATATCGTACAAAGTCTCATAGTTTCGATAAAAAAAAACTAACAAATACATTTTGTTTTAAAAATATTTGAAGCAATCAGCCAAACAATGATTTGCACTAGATTTTTGTAAGATTAATGGTTTTTTAAGGGTAATGATGGCGATGACAAAACGTGTACCGATATCGGTAACTCGTAGATAATTAATAAAAACAAAAAAAAACAACTAAAAGCTGTAATTAGATCGAGACAATCAGATTAAAAGCAAAAGAATCAGCTATATCTCTGATGTATATATAAAATAATATGAAATGAGTAGTATCAGGATTCTCTTAAAAACAACGTTCTCGCATCGACACACTTTTATTGCATCTAATTATATATCGTATCGCTCTCTTATGAATTAAACGATTAAGTTTGAACAAAAAAAGTGTTACCCACAACAAATGGATATTATAAAATCTACCATCACAATAGCATTGAATTACTTGTTTTTTATTAATATTAAATCATCGTTAAAAAAAAAGAAACGCGTAACTTACAACGATATAGAAAAATCAGAAAACTCGATAAGCTTTCTTATGCTTTGGTTCTCTCTCTCTCTCTCTCTCTCTCTCTCTCTCTCTCTCTCTCTCTCTCTATCTCTGTTTGAGCAATACTCGTACAAACAACCAATCGACACGAGGATGTAAATAATTTTTATCTGCATAAAATCTCCATTTTTTTATTTCCTGATGCCGATTGTGTAAGATTCTAGCAATCCCGCCATTACGGTCTACTTAATACTTATTTTTTTTATCTCGTTAAGCAAATAATATACATGCCCACACATGTTGTACACTGTAACCAAAATAATATTATGTAGGCGATTTTAAATCTGTACATATAATATACACGATTAATAAGAAACGCTTTAACCTTGTGTATTTATGTAATTTATCAGACCGTTTAAAAGAAGCTTCTTACGTCTCTCTCTCTCTCTCTCTCTCTCTCTCACTTTTTTTTATTTTCTCGAGGAGGGTAAAAAAGAAATATACGAACGACATTGAGGTCAGACGTTTAACACACTGATATATTGCACTTACTTAGTATTTCAATTTTTTTTCCTTTACAAACTTTTCGGCGGGGAAATCGTATAACCATAAACTTATTGTTTTTAAGACAAGCCGCCGGCGAGTTTGTAAATTTAGTTGGTGAAATCTCAGTTGCGGAAATCTAATTTTATCTCGTTTGACGTTCAAACACTACGTCCGCACGTGGCGTTACCATTTGAATCCCAATCCCGAGTTTTCATTATAAATATACCTATACGGCATACATACTTATATCGCTCCTTTTTTATATCACGAAAATACAAATACGATTTTGGTCTGTATATATATAGCGTTAATTTTTAAGTGAGATCTATACACGACTTTTCTTATCGCGCGGTCTTTCATTTTCAAGGTTTCGACCAAATTACAAATAAATTTACTTAAAACTATTCCGTATTACGCGAGCGTGAGAATTTTTTTTAAACAATTGGTCTTTACATTTTTTCAATTTTCTCTAATTATTCGCTCGTTTTACGCGTTTCTTTACGTATATCGTAAAACGCGAGAAAATAATCGTACACACCGAACCTTGACAACCGTAACGTAGAAAAGATTATTCTTGGATATATTTATATATACATTTATTTCTCTATAGATAGAATCACTGTTAATTCTTTGAACGTTAAATTTATATATATATATATTATTGACTATTATTATTTTTTCTATTAATAAAATCTTACTTTTTTGTATTACTTATTGTATTGTATAAAGGTCGCGTCCAAGTGCGTATAGGCTTCTCGCTTCTTTTTTTTTCCACATATTTTCTCAATGTATATGTTATGTTCCTCTTTACCCTGCACATGCCGTTGTTCATTCAATTATTCTTAAATAAATTCCTTTTACTTTATTAGTTGATCTATTCACTTTTTCCGTATATCATATTTTTTAAATTAATATTCGCGTTGCTCAAATTCCACATTGGCAAATGTTTGTAATTTGGATGAATGTACCTTTGACTTAAGCTTTAATTTACCGACAGTCTTTTACGAATATAAATATTGTTAAAATGTAAAAATATATGCGTAATTTGTGCAGTGTATTTTTAATTGGATTACGGAGATTTGATCTTGTAATGTTATTTCAGATTTGTAGAATACTTTTGAAACGTTTTTCGAGTTATCGACGGACAAACTCTTTTATCTTTATAGTAATTTATATAATTTATAAATATTTGAAATCTCACTTTCCAAAGTAGCCATCAGTGATACAGATTTATCGATTTAAAACTACCGACAAATATATTAGTATCAATAAAAATTGATCTTTTTTATTTAGATTGTCAATGTACATTTGAAAAATATAATTGAGTTACCGATAGTACATCCTTTGTAACGACACGTAATCGTCGACAGAAGCTTTTTTAAACCAATATTATCTTTTACACAATTATCTATTAAATTAATAATCACTTGGTATAGTGAAAATCGGGTCACTGCGAAAAAGTGCTTTGAACTTGCAAAAAAAGTTTATACGTATATACGTACATTTAAAAAGAGAATAGGTACATTTCCCAATGTAATTATAGACTTTCTTAAAAAGCAGGTGTTTGACAAAAGTGAACTGCATCGACTTTGCAAAAGAGTATGTTCGCTTTTGAAAACAAAGTGCCCGTATTTGCACTACGAATAAAGTGATTTTGCACTATTTGCGATTTAGAGAGTAAATCTCTTGTTAGTAGTTATATACTACCGACAAACCATATGTATTGTCTATCTATTTTCATTTGAAAGGGAATTTTTTTTAAAAAATTTGGTCAAAAGCGTAAGGAACGTCCTTGACAATCGATTCTAGATCGAATAGAGATTTAGAGAAACAATCGCATAATCATCGCATAAATGTAATGAATTGGAGGAAAGAACGAAAGGAAAGGCAATCGAAAGAGGGTAAAGCGAGGTTGCGATGCACTACTCTTGAATAAACATTACTGTTAAATAAACATTCTCGTTTTATGTATATATATGCCGAACATTATACGCGAGTTACGCGACGTATCGCGAATAAATAAACTTTGTCATTGGTATGATACGAGATTAATAAAATTGGTTAAAAGAGTACACTCGACGTATATATAGGACCGACTTCTTACCGTGTACCCGGGTACTTCCCGGGCATACAGCTTTTCGTATATTATACATCGCAATAGTTCCAACCGAATCTTCTTTCGCATACTTAAGTATGCATAATATGTATATACGAAATATAAGAAAACGAAAATTTGTGCACGCGCCTATGTTTTTTAGCTCGAGAGAATTGCGTAAGATTCCACCGCATAATTTAGCATTCGCTTATATGCGTATACCCCCTTTCCGCACGAGCCCGCACCTCAAAAGGTGAACCTGATGAATTTTACTTTTGCGCTTGAATAACAAATACACGCATATGGATGAATAAACATCAGACTCGAAGAGTTAACAAACTCGTGAGAAAAAATCGAGAGCGAGAGAGCGAGAGAGAGAGAGAGAGAGAGAGAGAGGCACAAACGTGTTTAACTAGTTTACATATATACATACCTACATATATATATATATATATATATATTTAATCGATATTTCTAACAATTCATAAACACGCGGATTTTCGGAAAGGTTCTACGTAACCTTAATTTTTCTTATTTACGTATAGGTACACATGTACATGTTTGTCTGTAAGTTTGACCGTTACGCAAATCGTTACGATTAATTTAGCGTAATGGAAAATCTTATCTTGGGTACACGAGAGAAGAAAGAGTGACATTGTGTATCACTGACTCGCGTTGATATTCTAATTTAAAAAATACGCGTACGTTCTATACCTCATTTTCTTTGAGTCGACTCGATAGATCCACGCACGATTCTTTTTTTACAACGAAAACAACGTAAATGGTCTTTTGAACAATAATATTTCAAATAAACTATAAATACAATATTCATTTTAGTCTTCTTTCGAAACCCCGATGAAACAGGGAGACAACTCTATTAAATTTAAACAGTCAATCCTTTTTCATATTTTTTTATTTTTTTAATATGGTAATGTAAAATCTCACTGTTCAATATGACTATTCGACACGAATACTTTTAAAAGATGTTAAATATTCGAAAAGTTTGCGGTAAAATAGTTCCCCAACTCTCGAACTACATTTTTGTATATTTAATCGCGAAATAAATAGCAATAGTTTTAAAATAATTTTTTGAGGACCAGGGGCCTAATTCTCTATGTCTTAACACGCGCGATATTTTCATAGATATGAATATATAGATATATAAATCCATGTAAAATTAGGCGTTAAAGAAAATTTATCGCGTAAAAAGACTGAGAATCAGGCCCTTGGTAGCCCTGGTAGAAAATTGAGCCTATTTCTGCTCAGAATTTCTGGTAAAAATTTTTGAAAATAAGATATTGTTAGAAATCCTTTTCAGAAAATTTGCAGAATTTCTAGATATACACCAGGGAGACTGCACTTTTTTAATTGTGATTATTTTACCGCCCCCCCCCCTCCACCAAAGATGCATACTTTGTTACAAAAAAAGTAATTTTAGTTAGAGTTATTACTTGACAGTGCGAGTGAATGCAGTATTTTGAATATAAAACGTTGATATACAATTAAAATAGAAAATATTACGATGTTACAAAAACGAAACTAAAGTAATCATCACTTAAACTCATAAAGTTACTTATGCACTGAGGGATTAAAAGAAGAAAGTTTATACAGTAATTGACCTAAAGGAATAATTACCTACTTTACTCCCGAAGTGCATACATCAAATTGTTCACCAATATCATCCTGAAAATACCAGTTTATTTGATAGGAACTCAATAATTTAATCTTTTTTTGTATATCAATTTTTATTTAAAAATGTGAAACCTGGACTAAAAATGTATTAGTTACTATTATGACTAAAAAGAAAGTAAAAAGTTAAGAGATTGAAAAGTCACTGTCGGAAGTAAAAAGTAAAAAGTAAGAGTATTTGAGTGATTTATTTGTTTAATCTTTACTCGATTACAATAATTAAGTGGTCACTCACTTCTTTAACGGGGTGTCGGACCCAAGTTACAGAGATCTACACCTTTCAACATAAGAATTACGTTGGAAATATTGAATTAAAAATCTGAACAAAATTCATATAGGTGGTTTAAAACAAAAGCGAGGGCATGACGTTTTGATTTTTTCAGAAAAAATTAAATTTGTTAATAGTAATTGGATAAACAATTGTCGGTCGGTAATTATTAATCGAAAAAGGCATGAATTTTCAACGCAAAAATCAGAAATAAATTACAAAGTTAAAAATCTGAAAAAATTGAGTATACTATTTAAAATATGCCTAAGGGCATGGTGTTCAGGATTTTTAAAAAAATGTATTCTTTTGTTTATAAAAAAATATTAAAAATGACCATTTTTTGAGTTCGACATCCCCTTAAACGCAATAATCATTCAGAAAATATACCGAGCGGATGAATAATTAAAAATAAAAAAACCTGACTGTTCAAAATTCGGATTTCTCGTGGTATTAGATAATAACTGGAAGTAAAAGAAAAAGTGTTTTAACAAACTGTGAGTCTTGAAGTAAAATTACCTTTTGTAGATGTACCACTTAAAATAAAAATAATTTTCATAATCAGTCCATGTTTATAATGATTCAGAAATGTGAACTCCACGATATTTCGTGGTAATGATTTTGAAATGATTACGAAAAACAATAAACTATGTATTTTTTTAATTATTTGGAAATATTATGTACTTTGGTAAGAGGAATTATAATTGTAATCGCAACGCGGTAAATTAATGTTTGTTCGATAATTTGAAGCGTTTTGTACGATTAGAATGTCGATATCAGGCGCGTAGAGGATGACGGGAAACGATTTGACCGTCATAATTATCCGAAAATAATCTCGTCGTCATTTCTATATATAATAATGTAGATGAAAAAATGTTTCTTCGAGAATGGAGAATTTTCGCTGTAAAGGAAACAGCAAACAGCAAACAGCAAACAGCAAACAGTAAACCAACGTATATCTTCCTCTCGTTTCGAAGTATAATCAAATGACAAGGAAAAGAAGGAAATCAGGTCGATTCGGAATAGCCGTGATGCGATTTGTATAGAATGAGACCCGCGACTCGGAGTGCAATTTCAAAGTAAAACAGGTGTCTGACTCGGTCTGACGGCACTAAATTAATTGGAGGCGCATCACAAAAAATGTATCTAACGTGGAATAGTTGAATGATCGTGTATATGTGTATATGTGTATATATACATATATTGTTTATCTTATCTCTTCGCTAGAGAGACGCGGCTCGAAAATGCATGTACAGGTTATTAGAGTGTGAGTGTAAATCAAACGGTTTAACGCGGGAAATGAGTGTTGCTCGAATGAAATTTGGAAAATGATGTGTTACTTGTGTGATGCAGAAAGAATATAAATGAATATAAATGTGAAATGTAGAAGTTGGGGGGAATATATATATATGTGTGTGTGTGTGCGTACATCGAGTGACGTAGAGGTAATATACGTTATAGATTAAGCGCGTAAAAGTTGATATTTCCTTTTTTTCCTGTAAGAAAGAACAGTTATAGAGCGGCGGTGTATGCATATACGTGTGGTCTGTGGTCTTCGTAGACGGAGCACGCGATCGGCATTTCCCCGTTCGATATGAAATTCGAGAAAGCAAAGGAAAGGAAAGGAAAGGAAAAGTATAGGTATAATTATTTGTAAAAGTGCGGGGTGAGTAAGAGTGGAAAGATGCGAAGCGTTGCGGTGGCGCGGTGGGTAGTCATGGTAGAAAAGGTGTTAGTTGTAAATAAGAAAAGGTAGGTGTAAAATGTACTCACTGGAATGTATGTTGTTCGAAGACATGTTTGAGGTGTCGAGGGTGCGCACAGGGGGTACGAGCGCGCGCGAAGCCAACGATCGATTCGGGGAGACGGACGGAGACGGAGAGCGCACAGTGCACAGTGCACACAAGACACGCTCGCACGCACCGGGGTTGGAGAGAGAATGTGCTCGCGTATGAGCGCGCGCGCCCGCGGAGTCTAACTTTAGTTTAGTTTGGCGATCGGGGTTCGAGTGCCGAGTGCCGAGTGCCGAGTGCCGGGTCTCGGGTGGCTTGGCTTGGATGTCGCGCGCGCGCGCACTCACACCAGGTTCCCTCGCCAGACTATCGTGTCTACACTCTGCTGCGCCGTCACGTGCTGTGTGCTGTGTGCTGTGTGGTGTGTACGTGCATCGATAAAACGCGAGAGGGGTATACGGTATACCGACTATACCGTACTGCGCGCAACGACGAGGAGGCCGAGCACGTGGCGGCGCCAAACGATTCCTATTTACAATTGCCCGCCTATCTCTCTCTCTCTCTCCTTTCTCTCTCTCTCTCTCGCTCTCCGTGTATACGCAAGGTGCACTTGTTACGAGTTACGAGACCGTGATACCTATATAGATCGCATCGTTTCGTACCGTCATCTTGGACAAACATATTATTTCATTGCACGGCTGCACGCATCCACCAAACTACTCGATTCTAATTCATCTTTTAATCGACGTACGTACCATCTCGATCGAATCACATATCACACATTATATTTATTACTTTATTTATCACATCGGACCGAGTTTATACTTACATTTTGTCGCATATCTACCTTACGCGTATAACCCTTTACAACCGTTTGCGGGGCAGTTGTGCCACACTGTTACACTACCACCTAATTCTTGTTCGCTTCTTTACCCCTCATCTATAGTACAATAGATACCTCCCTAGATGCATCCCTTACGAAAATCCGGTTACGACCACCCTCGAATCCATCGCTTTGACCTCCCATTACCTCCCATTTTAGACAATTATCGTCTCACTTTTACTGCATTTATTTTCGTTATCTTTACGGTTACGGTTACGGTTACGGTTACGGTTAAGACTATACGAGTGCGACTGCGACTGCGACTGCGATTACGACATTCAAGAGAAAGGATGAACGGATGATCGATGTCGACAATCGATGTCTCTTAGGTGTTAACCCAATAACATCCCATTATACCTAAATATCACCAAATATTTCTTTACAATTACTTTACAATCATTTAAATATCGGGTCATTCACATTTATATTTTATAAAATCTTGGTAGTTATAAGTGCGATTTATAAAACCCACCATTTCTTTTTCAGTCTATTCTCAACTTTGAATTTTCCATCTCCTCGGATATATTAGTCAGTTGATTATCATTATTAACACGGTGTACACGGAGTCACATTTTTTATTCAAAATTACCCACTCGTTTGTATATTAAAATGTTACACGCTTAAACTGGTAGAGTTAATTTTAACTCTAGTGATCGAGTTAATTTGTCGTAGAGTTAAAATTGAACTCTAATAGAGTTACTTTTCTTACTCTACCGTTAGAGTTCATTTTTAACTCTATCTCTTAGAGTAGTTAATTAATTAACTCTAATTCAACTCTAAGAACTGTTCTGTAGTGTTTGGCGACTCTGGTCTCTGTAATTTTAATAATTTATATATAGAGATTACAAGACCTATTGATACTGTTCGCGAACAAATCAAAATCAATTTCCAGAAGTGATTAATATATATTCAATTATTTGGAAATAGTAGTACTTTGGTAAGAGGAATTTAAGTGTAATCGCAACGCGGTAATTAATGTTTGTTCGATTAATTTGAAGCGTTGTACGATTAGAATGTCGATATCAGGCGCGTAGAGGATGACGGGAAACGATTTGACCGTCATAATTATCCGAAAACTAATCTCGTCGTCATTTCTATATAAACATGTAGATGAGAAAAATGTTTCTTCGAGAATGGAGAATTTTCGCTGTAAAGGAAACAGCAAACAGCAAACAGCAAACAGCAAACAGTAACCAACGTATATCTTCCTCTCGTTTCGAAGTATAATCAAATGACAAGGAAAAGAAGGAAATCAGGTCGATTCGGAATAGCCGTGATGCGATTTGTATAGAATGAGACCCGCGACTCGGAGTGCAATTTCAAAGTAAAACAGGTGTCTGACTCGGTCTGACGGCACTAAATTAATTGGAGGCGCATCACAAAAAATGTATCTAACGTGGAATAGTTGAATGATCGTGTATATGTGTATATGTGTATATATACATATATTGTTTATCTTATCTCTTCGCTAGAGAGACGCGGCTCGAAAATGCATGTACAGGTTATTAGAGTGTGAGTGTAAATCAAACGGTTTAACGCGGGAAATGAGTGTTGCTCGAATGAAATTTGGAAAATGATGTGTTACTTGTGTGATGCAATGGGATTGATATTCGTGAATGCAGAAAGAATATAAATGAATATAAATGTGAAATGTAGAAGTTGGGGGGAATATATATATATGTGTGTGTGTGTGCGTACATCGAGTGACGTAGAGGTAATATACGTTATAGATTAAGCGCGTAAAAGTTGATATTTCCTTTTTTTCCTGTAAGAAAGAACAGTTATAGAGCGGCGGTGTATGCATATACGTGTGGTCTGTGGTCTTCGTAGACGGAGCACGCGATCGGCATTTCCCCGTTCGATATGAAATTCGAGAAAGCAAAGGAAAGGAAAGGAAAGGAAAAGTATAGGTATAATTATTTGTAAAAGTGCGGGTGAGTAAGAGTGGAAAGATGCGAAGCGTTGCGGTGGCGCGGTGGGTAGTCATGGTAGAAAAGGTGTTAGTTGTAAATAAGAAAAGGTAGGTGTAAAATGTACTCACTGGAATGTATGTTGTTCGAAGACATGTTTGAGGTGTCGAGGGTGCGCACAGGGGGTACGAGCGCGCGCGAAGCCAACGATCGATTCGGGGAGACGGAGACGGAGAGCGCACAGTGCACAGTGCACACAAGACACGCTCGCACGCACCGGGGTTGGAGAGAGAATGTGCTCGCGTATGAGCGCGCGCGCCCGCGGAGTCTAACTTTAGTTTAGTTTGGCGATCGGGGTTCGAGTGCCGAGTGCCGAGTGCCGAGTGCCGGGTCTCGGGTGGCTTGGCTTGGATGTCGCGCGCGCGCGCACTCACACCAGGTTCCCTCGCCAGACTATCGTGTCTACACTCTGCTGCGCCGTCACGTGCTGTGTGCTGTGTGCTGTGTGGTGTGTACGTGCATCGATAAAACGCGAGAGGGGTATACGGTATACCGACTATACCGTACTGCGCGCAACGACGAGGAGGCCGAGCACGTGGCGGCGCCAAACGATTCCTATTTACAATTGCCCGCCTATCTCTCTCTCTCTCTCCTTTCTCTCTCTCTCTCTCGCTCTCCGTGTATACGCAAGGTGCACTTGTTACGAGTTACGAGACCGTGATACCTATATAGATCGCATCGTTTCGTACCGTCATCTTGGACAAACATATTATTTCATTGCACGGCTGCACGCATCCACCAAACTACTCGATTCTAATTCATCTTTTAATCGACGTACGTACCATCTCGATCGAATCACATATCACACATTATATTTATTACTTTATTTATCACATCGGACCGAGTTTATACTTACATTTTGTCGCATATCTACCTTACGCGTATAACCCTTTACAACCGTTTGCGGGGCAGTTGTGCCACACTGTTACACTACCACCTAATTCTTGTTCGCTTCTTTACCCCTCATCTATAGTACAATAGATACCTCCCTAGATGCATCCCTTACGAAAATCCGGTTACGACCACCCTCGAATCCATCGCTTTGACCTCCCATTACCTCCCATTTTAGACAATTATCGTCTCACTTTTACTGCATTTATTTTCGTTATCTTTACGGTTACGGTTACGGTTACGGTTACGGTTACGACTATACGAGTGCGACTGCGACTGCGACTGCGATTACGACATTCAAGAGAAAGGATGAACGGATGATCGATGTCGACAATCGATGTCTCTTAGGTGTTAACCCAATAACATCCCATTATACCTAAATATCACCAAATATTTCTTTACAATTACTTTACAATCATTTAAATATCGGGTCATTCACATTTATATTTTTATAAAATCTTGGTAGTTATAAGTGCGATTTATAAAACCCACCATTTCTTTTTTCAGTCTATTCTCAACTTTGAATTTTCCATCTCCTCGGATATATTAGTCAGTTGATTATCATTATTAACACGGTGTACACGGAGTCACATTTTTTATTCAAAATTACCCACTCGTTTGTATATTAAAATGTTACACGCTTAAACTGGTAGAGTTAATTTTAACTCTAGTGATCGAGTTAATTTGTCGTAGAGTTAAAATTAACTCTAATAGAGTTACTTTTCTTACTCTACCGTTAGAGTTCATTTTTAACTCTATCTCTTAGAGTAGTTAATTAATTTAACTCTAATTCAACTCTAAGAACTGTTCTGTAGTGTTTGGCGACTCTGGTCTCTGTAATTTTAATAATTTATATATAGAATTACAAGACCTATTGATACTGTTCGCGAACAAATCAAAATCAATTTCCAGAAGTGATTAATATATATTCCTTAAATTTTATTAACGTAAAAGTAAAGTTAATTTCAAATAATTTTCTCAATACTTAACCTAACCTATTTCTGTTACTGTCTGAATGCATTATACCATCAAGTCTGTAGAATAAAGTTCTTCAAATAATTTTCTCAATACTTAACCTAACCTATTTCTGTTACTGTCTAAATGCATTATACCATCAAGTCTGTAGAAAGATAAAAAATAGCTAATGAATTATAAAGTGACATGTCATTCAAAAGTAATTTGAGGTTATGCAGGGAATTGTCTTAGAAAGCTCCATAATAGGTTTATAAACTAATTTAAATGTATATAATATATAATGAATGTTCCTTCGCTGACCAATTTGACTTCAGAATGCCAATTATAAAATCTGCTTGAGTCCGAGTAATCAAAAATGAAATTTAAAAATCTTGTAAATTTCATTTTTGATTACTCGGACTCAAGCAAATTTTACAAGTTGCAGTCTGAAGTCAAATTGGTCAGCGAAGAATCATTTAGGTTCTTTACATTAAACTAATTTAAATGTATATAATATATATATTAAATGGTCCTTCGCTGACCAATGTAACTTCAGAATGCCAATTATAAAATCTGCTTGAGACCGAGTAATCAAAAATGAAATTTAAAAATCTTATAAATTTCATTTTTGATTACTCGGACTCAAGCAAATTTTACAAGTTGCAGTCTGAAGTAAAACTGGTCAGCGAAGGACCATTTAGGTTCTTTACATTAATAAATTAGTTTATAAACCTATTATGGAGATTTTTAAGATAATTTATATGTTTTTAACATAGATACAAATTGGTTTTAAATTTTTTTTTCAGGATTTTTTTTGTCCAATTTAAGTAATTGTTATTTGTTTATATTTGCAATTAATTTGCATATAAACTTTTCAAATATTTATTTGTATAAATAACATTTATAAAAAATTTAATAGAACAGACCATTTTATTTGATAAATGTGTGCTTCAAAGGGTCAATGTAATATAAAACATTTTACAAATTATTTTACATCATTATTGCAAAAAAAGGTTCTTGTATTTATTCAATTTTTAACCCTTCGCATGTTCGTATATTGAATTTGCACTAGCATTACGAAATTCCTATGATTTTATTACTGGCTGTATAATGAGGTTACATAATTCTAAAAATTCAAGCGTGTCTTCAAGTGTTACCATAAATAATTTAATACAAATTTACTTTAATAAGTATGCAGTTTTGTTTATTTTTTACATTTTTAAAATCGTCGTATGTGTCGGAAATAAGAAAGAGCTCAAATACTCTATCTTAGATTTAGTTGAACTCTACCTTAGAGTTATTTTAATTTAACTCTAACTAGAGTTAATTTCTCAACTCTAATAGAGTTAAAATAATTAACTCAAACCTTAGAGTTTATTTTACTCTATTAGAGTTAAAATTAACTCTTCCAGTTTAAGCGTGTACAGTTGTTTCGAATCTAGGAAATAAATCACATAGTGACCAACTAAATTTTATAAGATAAAACGTAGACAATGTTCCTCGGTTTGGCAGTCGCTGCGACATGTTTACTAGACTTTACTACTCTTCTTTCTCTCACTAGCTTCTTCTTTTTCTTTTCCATGAGTTGCTCGATTAAACCCACTTTTCAAAGGTTAAAGCTATAGCTATAGCTTGTAAATTACAGATCTATCGTAAGAGGATAGTCGAAAATACCGTACGATCGTTACGAAGAAGCTACAAACATTTCGTATATTACAGTATAATTAACAAATCAAACTAATTGCTGCGGGTCTTTCTATGCCACCAATATATTTTAACTTCTAGGTCTCTTGAATATTTTCTCGAGGAATAGTTAAAACATTTGTAGGCTAATTTTCTAAGTTTTACATTCCGTTGTGAACACATCAATTTTACACGTTAATATTACATGTAACACTACATGACTACACGACCGATCGTAAACAAATATCACCTATTAATCCTTTGTGCGTGAATAAGATATTGAGATTATAATCCCTAATTTCGCATACACTGCACACCTAAATTAATTGTCTCGGCCTTACGAGTTCACAAAATGTAATATATCAAGTTGGTCATTAATTAATTAATACCTGCGAAAACCTATATAAATACTTGCGTTAGGTATACATTTTTTTTAATAATTATTATTGAATTAAATGAATTATTTTAAATGATTTATGATTATTTCTTTAAATGGTATAATCATCGGTTCGACAAGACAGTCATCACAAGAGCCATATTCAAACGATTTCACGAAGTACAAACTACCCTGGTAGAAGTATTCGAAACTCACTCGCGAGTCCTTCGGCAATCTCCTTGTGAAGAAACGCGTAAAAATAGATAAATTCATATGAACTTGATATGATGTTTAGGTTCATATAAAGTTTGTATAAATTTATCGAATGGCACAATCCTGAACTTCATTCAGTGGTCTATATTTTTACCTTGTTGAATAAAAAACTCGGTGAGGATTGGCCAACGCATAAATATACTCCATATATAAGATAAACCGGGTTGGTGAATAAAAAAGTGTTTACCGAGGATGTGTATTATTTGGTACATCTATACGAGAAGGTACGATAAGGTACGAGAAGGAACATCCCGAAAATAAATCCCCGAGGAGACTGGAATTTCGCGAGAAAATAAAAGTTACGGTAGCCTGCAAGGACACATCACTCAAGTTATATCTAATTTCATGATAATTGCTGGAACGCCTGGAACGTCAGATGAAAATTCGAGCAATCGGTTTAATGTTTTCGTAACAATCTTCTCGTAGGTGTAGATGGACAATTTTCTACGATTAAACTGAACGGTAAATTAAACGTTAACAACGTATAACGTGCCCTAGAAACAAAGAAGTCTTATAGGTACGCGCGTCGATCTTTCTCGGTTACTATATCCATCCACGTCTATATCCATGCGCTATACGTCCTTCCCAACAATTTAAATTACATTATTACGTTTACCCGAATATTACCCGCGTCCATTTTAATTAGTATACTTATTAGTCTTTCTTGTTATAGAAAAACCGAATGTATATTCGATGTAACGTTGTCGATCCGAACTGGAAGTGCACTTGCAGTTATTCTCTGTTAGGTTGAACTCTCATGGTGATTTGTCGGCGCGTTATGTATCATTAATACCAACCACCAAGCTCATTTCTTCATCAAAACTAGCACGAGAGTCTACGTTAAATAAATAATAACACGCGGTTTTACGAAGATTATCTGATTACATTGATAAACGGTCAACTCGTTCAGATCTCGGCCGTGCAGTATTATATGAATATTGAAATACCACGTACCTTTTTTCCATATTTTACGATCCAACGTTCAAAGGAGGTCGTTGCACTCACACGTCAAAATTAATGACACTTCTAACTACATATATATCCTATTCAATATTTTTTCACGCGCTACTATTTCAACTTTTAAAAATATCTCACGAAACATACTGAAATTCTGAAATATGGTATTCACTCTTATTCCCGCAAAGTCTGAAAAAATAATACCATCGCAGCTTACTTTACATCGCGATCAATTTTCACCACAATTATAGGATTAAAAGCATTAAATCAATGTAAAATACAACTGCATGTACGTATGCAGTCGGTTAACAGCTTTTCTTTTCTTTTCTTCTCTAATGAATTTGGAAAGGTCGTAAATTCGAAATATTGGTGATATCGTTTCTTTGGGTTTTTGATGACGCCTCTGCCTTATATCAATCTTATTTATTACAACAAAATTACGTGGTTTACGTAGCAAATTTTATTTTATTTACACTAAGAAAAAGTTTGTTCTAGACGGAAGCACACTATTACATATATTTTTCTATATCTATATTTATTGAAAAACGTGTATTCTCATATGAAAACGAAAATCCTTGAAAACGCGTACCAATTTTTTATAGGAAATCTACTTGATTGCGTCTATAAATAATCGTAGACTCTTTCCTGCACTTTTTTTACACGTTCGTTCACTATGGTGTCGAAAATCCTTAAGAAACCTTCGCTTTTATCCATTCAAGATTTTTCAAGATTTTTTTATAAACCCAAGTGTGATGATACAATTTGTTATAACCAAATTGACGATAATATCAATCTGTTCGAATTAAACTGCAATTTTTTATAATTTTATTTAAATTAGACACACATAAGTACAAGGGTGTACATGCATACATATATACATATATATATATATAAATATATAATAAGTATTTACATAATACTTGAACGAAGAATATGTTATGTGAGACAGTCAACGTAGAATCAGGCAGATTGCATTGTTTCGTTTAGCACAAAATAAAATACAACTTGTTGTTTTTCCTTTTGTATAGGTTGTAACTGTTGTAAGGTGTACTCGAGCTAGTTGTCATCAGTTTGCAAGAAAATGAATTTGTAAAGGAAGGAGGTGACGATCGAGCCGAAAATCGGTCCTACCCAATATATCCAGTGATCGGTCCACAAATTATTGAAGATCGCCGGAGCGAACGATCTCGCGGGATTGATGCCACAACCGGTGTAGGGAACGAATCCAAAGCAAAGGGCGGCGACTGCCAATCCAAATTTTATCGAGGTCGAGTCGGTATTTTTCGAATTACGACGATCACCCGATGCGCAAAACATGAAGACCAGAAGACCCGTGGCGATGAACTCGCAAAAGAATCCTTGGACGAGGGAGACTCGATCGTGCAGCTGGGTCATGCAGAAGTTTGATACGTTTCCAGGATTACCACTGTGCAATAAATTCTGGGGGGTTATCATCTGGAAATTATCATCACCGGTTAGTCGGTTCTCACCAAATTTATAAATAAATTGTTAACTCGTTACAGAGTAGGAACAGCGTTATAATATATTTATACGTCCGATTTATTTAAATAAGTAAATATCTTTAATTAAAAATCGCATAAATGAATAAAAGATGTTTTCGGTCTATTATAGTCTACCTGTGCCGTTACCAACTAAAAAATTGTATAACAGTAAAATTGTATATTAAGGGCCCGTTGATTTAAAATGCCAGAGCTCAACCTTTATCGATCCAACGTTAATACGTATTTAAAGTATTGAATTAAACATTTTTGAAGAAACAAATGAGTTTTGCCATAATTACATTTAAATGTTAACAACAATGCGTTAGTAACGTTCAGTATGTTCACTCGGCACTCGGCACTCGGCACTCGGGTACAGGCGCCGCATGACCCATAAACTATATTTAAATGATAAATGTCAAATAGAGTGACCCAATGGTAAGGATTCATTTGCTTTAAAAAAATCCATCCCCTTTATTAATGTTAAAAAAAGTAAAATAAATGCAAGTACATATATTTTCAGAATTGGACATCTCCTTCATCATAATTGATCATCATCGTTCAAAAACTGCTTTTGTGAATAATGGAATGATATACCTAGAGGCGTTGTTACTTGTTACCGACTGAACAAAGTATAAAAATGATTTTCACATTTGTTCCAAGAAATCGACTAATTCTAGGGAACACGTGTGTCCTGCGAACAGATGATTGTATGTATATGATTGTCGGGAAATAACGAGAACTATATTTGCGATAAGTACCAACATTTTTAAAGGCACTATTACTGAATAATGTAACTATGTAACTGACTCTCCTCAGTCGGTAATAATCAACGTTCAATTTTACCATATCTACCTTACCGACCTAATAAATTAAATAAAATGGAATACCTATATAGGGGCTATAAGTATATTAAATATGTTGCCGGGTTGAGCACGAAATTTTAGTAATAACTAGGTATTATCTATACTTAATTTTGTGAACGATACGTATTATATTACCAACCGTTGTATAAGAAATAGATAATTTAAAGGTTGGTCTGCAGTTTTAAAAAAAAATAAAACGTATATACTTACGTTCGATTAATACTTTGATTTAGAGAAAGGAAAATTTTGGATATTTGGGGAGAAATGAAGGTGATCACGTTCAATTAAAATTATAATGTTTGTTAAGACGTTGCGCCAAAATAAATAAATCTTTATCTTCAAAATGTTGGAGCATATAGATAGATGCGGTGAGTATAACTAATAAATAAAAGAGAATAACTGGAAAATTATCGTAAATTTTAATTATCCTCGATTTTCTCTTTAGATATCTTGTCGAAATTTATACGATCGCGGTAAAATGTATACTGTACATTTGACATATGTAGGTACATGATACGTCGAAAAATGGTGACTTAATCGTCATTCGAGTTGGTTTGACGATATCAATAACGTACATAAATAGCCAAATAGTATAAGAATAAGGTAGAATATAAGTACAATAAGGTTGAGGTGTAGATTTAGACGTCCGTATGCAAAACAATTGTAAAATGTAAAATGCAAAATAAATGGATTTTTGAAAGAAAAGAAAAGAAAATAAATAATACCTTTAACAATCCATATCCGAAAATTGCACCAATTAATTGACTGACGATGTATACAGACGCGGATAAGAAAGATAAATATCCACAGACGAGCGCGCCGATCGTCACGGCAGGATTGATATGCGCCCCGCTAATGTGCCCCACTCCCTGGAAACACAATAAACACAATAAACTGCACAATAAACTGCACGATTGCCAGTGTAGTAGTAGATTAATCATTGTTCTAAGCGGTAGAAGGTACAACCGCACTCACGACTCACGACTCACGACTCACGAGTGACGAGTGGCGAGAAGAGAGCAAGAGTGGAAAATAGTACTTATACTCACGGTTAGCGCAATGGTCACAGCAAAACCGAAACTCATACAAATTTGGACCATCGAGGGTACGTTGCCCATACCGCCAACGCACCCTAGGCACCCCAAGAACACGAGGATCGTCGTACCGATCAATTCGGCGAGTCCGGTTATCAACAACTCCGTCACCACGTTCCTGCACTTCCTTTTACCTATAGAGTACAACAATTCACATTATCTCCTGGCTCCTGCACCTTTTCTCATTCACGCCAAAACTCGAATTTTAGTTTTTTATTATTACCCTGTGTAATCTCGTTGGACCGCGATACTATCGTAAATACCATCTCCCTATATATATTTATCGATTGATATCCATCCTTCGATCAATATATCCCTCAACAATCGGCCGCGTTCGTAGTTTCGTACTAATTTAACGTGCGATTCAGCAGTCTATCGACGACCGATCTTTAGTCATTTATCGCGCGTTAATAAATATTTAAACAAACAAAATCCTAGAGCTTACCCTATTACCTATATTACCTATATTACCTATATATCTCCGAGGTCGCACTCCAAATTTCTCTTTTATTACATTTCGCAATTCTAAATAACATATTATAAATAATCAAGAGTAAATTATTCAATCTCCTAGATTAAAAATATTAAATTGTCTAAAAATGGTATACTTATATATACATATATATTATATATTATTGTCTTTTTTACTTTTCGAAAACAGGATAGTTAATCTACCAAGATTTTTCGAGATACGAAGAAAATTATCTGATTAAAATTATAGAATTGATAGAATCGACGTTTACAATTAGATTTTTATACCGATCGATAATTCATTTGATAATTCTAATGTATTTCAATATTGTAACTCGTCGTTACTCTCTCTCTCTCTCTAATATTCGTCGTTAGTGTTTATAGCCGTACAAATTACTCTTGTCACAAATTTTCTATTCAATAATATCTGTAACAAATCTTTTATAAATATAAACGATCGTTTAATGTGCTTAGTCAAAAAATTTCATTGTTATGCCAAAATTATCATTGCGCGTAGATACTCTCGAAAATATTTTTCGATTAAAAAGTTACTCGTTTAGAAATAATACTGACTAGGTAAATCAATAGAAGACATTGGAAATTCATTATAATCGTGGTAAATATATTATCAAACTATTATTTATTTACCTGAAAATTTACATAACTACGTACGTCTATTATTCAATTAACAAGGGCTAGTGTTTTTAGATTTAACACAAAATATTCGATTGCGTTAAATAAATAATAGTAAAAACCAGGTGAATTTGCTCCCTCGGTAAGAATCGAGTATATTACCGGGGTGTCCTGTGTCATGTGTCATGTGTGACGTCGGCGTGTCACGTTCTATTATTTCGTTTTTTACCGTATCGATATAAAACTGGATATCAAATTGGACGTGAATAAAAGAAAGCACTGATTAACGAAAATTCCAGTTAATTAGGTATAGTTATTAAAAACTTGGTCACCAAAACTATTTGAAATTTGAAATTTCAAGTTTTAATTATTGGTAATAAGTAGATGATTTTCAAAGAGGAACTAATTAAAGTAATTACTATTCACGTTTAAGATTTTTAATAGATTTTTAATAGTTCACATATCCAATTTAACGTGATAAATGTTTAGTTAACCGTTAACGTGTGAAAACAAATATATAGGTATATTTAGGGGGATAAGGGGGTTAATGTAAGGTAATACGTTCTACCGTAACATCACTTACAAAATATAATCCCCGGTGACAATAATTGAACGATTTAAAAACTATCGTTTCACGTCTATATATACATATACCATCCGGTAGGTATACATATAAAATAGTCTTATAGCGCCTACAGACTCGCGAACGAGGAAGTGACGTAACCCACGAAATATTTATTATTTGAAAAAAGATAAAGAAAAGGATTTAAGTACATAGCCAATTAAATCTCGTGCGTGTAGTTGTATACGCGTAATCTATATACGTGTATTACGCGAACGGTCTACACCTATACGTTAATAACATACAATTTTTCTATTTTACCGTGACCATCACGTCGCGAAAACGCGTTACGTAAAAATCGAAACTACCAGATCGGACGAGCCGATCGAATCGCATCGTTCTTCTTAATATGTCTATTTAATTCGTCTCAAATACCCGAGACCTACGCACAGTTATATAGTTCAATGATGGATCTCTATTATTCGTCTATACTCACACGAAACTCTATGCACATTTTTCTCAGCATTCTCGGTCCTCATCGTCGACAGTTGCTTATTGTTTTTTACCTTCTCGTCGTCCAACCAATTATCGGTGACGATATTCGAGCAAGATATTATCGAGATACCACCAGTACTTTGTTCCATTTTTTCTTTTTCTTCTTTTCTCTCTCTCTCTCTCTCTCTCTCTCTCTCTCTCTCTCTCTCTCTTTCTCTCTTATACACTCTATACCTATATTATCGTTGACAAATAACAATCTAAACAACTAGTTTATCAATGATTAATATCGATTCGCTCCTTCTATCTATCTCTCTTTCTCATTCTTGTATTAGAGGTCAAGATTTTTCTTCTCTTTTTTTTCGTCAACACCTCGATAATGTCATTACACCGACATTCTTCTTCTTTTCTTTCACTTTTTCTTTTTCGAAAACAAATATAGGTATATTTAGGGGGATAAGGGGGTTAATGTAAGGTAATACGTTCTACCGTAACATCACTTACAAAATATAATCCCCGGTGACAATAATTGAACGATTTAAAAACTATCGTTTCACGTCTATATATACATATACCATCCGGTAGGTATACATATAAAATAGTCTTATAGCGCCTACAGACTCGCGAACGAGGAATGACGTAACCCACGAAATATTTATTATTTGAAAAAAGATAAAGAAAAGGATTTAAGTACATAGCCAATTAAATCTCGTGCGTGTAGTTGTATACGCGTAATCTATACGTGTATTACGCGAACGGTCTACACCTATACGTTAATAACATACAATTTTTCTATTTTACCGTGACCATCACGTCGCGAAAACGCGTTACGTAAAAATCGAAACTACCAGATCGGACGAGCCGATCGAATCGCATCGTTCTTCTTAATATGTCTATTTAATTCGTCTCAAATACCCGAGACCTACGCACAGTTATATAGTTCAATGATGGATCTCTATTATTCGTCTATACTCACACGAAACTCTATGCACATTTTTCTCAGCATTCTCGGTCCTCATCGTCGACAGTTGCTTATTGTTTTTTACCTTCTCGTCGTCCAACCAATCATCGGTGACGATATTCCTCTCCTCATCTAATATTCGGTCGATTTAGTGTTTTATAGCCGTAACCAATTACTCTTGTCCACAATTTTCTATTCAATAATCTGTAACAAATCTTTATAAATATAACGATCGTTTAATGTGCTTAGTCAAAAAATTTCATTGTTATGCCAAAATTATCATTGCGTAGATACTCTCGGAAATATTTTTCGATTAAAAAGTTACTCGATTAGAAATAATACTGACTAGGTAAATCAATAGAAGACATTGAAATTCATTATAATCGTGGTAAATATATTATCAAACTATTATTTATTTACCTGAAATTTACATAACTACGTACGTCTATTATTCAATTAACAAGGGCTAGTGTTTTTAGATTTAACACAAAATATTCGATTGCGTTAAATAAATAATAGTAAAAACCAGGTGAATTTGCTCCCTCGGTAAGAATCGAGTATATTACCGGGGTGTCCTGTGTCATGTGTCATGTGTGACGTCGGCGTGTCACGTTCTATTATTTCGTTTTTTACCGTATCGATATAAAACTGGATATCAAATTGGACGTGAATAAAGAAAGCACTGATTAACGAAAATTCCAGTTAATTAGGTATAGTTATTAAAAACTTGGTCACCAAAACTATTTGAAATTTGAAATTTCAAGTTTTAATTATTGGTAATAAGTAGATGATTTTCAAAGAGGAACTAATTAAAGTAATTACTATTCACGTTTAAGATTTTTAATAGATTTTTAATAGTTCACATATCCAATTTAACGTGATAAATGTTTAGTTAACCGTTAACGTGTGAAAACAATATATAGGTATATTTAGGGGGATAAGGGGGTTAATGTAAGGTAATACGTTCTACCGTAACATCACTTACAAATATAATCCCCGGTGACAATAATTGAACGATTTAAAAACTATCGTTTCACGTCTATATTTTTTCATATACCATCCGGTAGGTATACATATAAAATAGTCTTATAGCGCCTACAGACTCGCGAACGAGGAAATGACGTAACCCACGAAATATTTATTATTTGAAAAAAGATAAAGAAAAGGATTTAAGTACATAGCCAATTAAATCTCGTGCGTGTAGTTGTATACGCGTAATCTATATACGTGTATTACGCGAACGGTCTACACCTATACGTTAATAACATACAATTTTTTCTATTTTACCGTGACCATCACGTCGCGAAAACGCGTTACGTAAAAATCGAAACTACCAGATCGGACGAGCCGATCGAATCGCATCGTTCTTCTTAATATGTCTATTTAATTCGTCTCAAATACCCGAGACCTACGCACAGTTATATAGTTCAATGATGGATCTCTATTATTCGTCTATACTCACACGAAACTCTATGCA
Organism: Theocolax elegans; assembly: GCA_026168455.1. Taxonomy (NCBI): domain Eukaryota; kingdom Metazoa; phylum Arthropoda; class Insecta; order Hymenoptera; family Cerocephalidae; genus Theocolax; species Theocolax elegans. The sequence goes on along the minus strand of CM047428.1, from coordinate 88,461,442 downwards.
CATTTTTCTCAGCATTCTCGGTCCTCATCGTCGACAGTTGCTTATTGTTTTTTACCTTCTCGTCGTCCAACCAATCATCGGTGACGATATTCGAGCAAGATATTATCGAGATACCACCAGTACTTTGTTCCATTTTTTCTTTTTCTTCTTTTCTCTCTCTCTCTCTCTCTCTCTCTCTCTCTTTCTCTCTTATACACTCTATACCTATATTATCGTTGACAAATAACAATCTAAACAACTAGTTTATCAATGATTAATATCGATTCGCTCCTTCTATCTATCTCTCTTTCTCATTCTTGTATTAGAGGTCAAGATTTTTCTTCTCTTTTTTTTCGTCAACACCTCGATAATGTCATTACACCGACATTCTTCTTCTTTTCTTTCACTTTTTCTTTTTCGAAAAGAAAAATTATGTCAAATTTACAAACGAATGTGCGCTCGTCAAACGATTACGCAAGTGATATACGGCCGTCATAAAATTTGACACTTTAAAATTAATCCGGGTAAATTACGAGTCTCCTCGAGATTGACGCTTTTATCTAAAATTATATTGCGCTACACGATTCAACATTATTTATTTACCCTCTTTCTAATAATTAGCTAACGGCAATCTTTTCGAATAATTTTACTTAAACTTTCTCTTTTTTTTTTATTAATCTTACCGATTCGTTAATAATTAATTGTTAATAAAGAGAGACACAGATAAGAGAAACGAGCGAGGAGATCACTTTTACACAGATTGTTTTGTTAAACCACGAGCACCTTAGTATCTTTTTTAAGTTGTACACGCGAGACACGCGCGACTCTTCTACTGGCTTTTCAACGCACACTGCAACGACTCGAGACAATTGCTACTCTTTGCTATCTCGTTGTTTTTTTTGTGCTCTCTTCGGATTTTCCAATTCCTGCTATCCAAACGAGATCTAGATTTTATTCGTTATTTTTTTCTTCCTTTCAAATCGATTGTGTCGTTTGAAAATCTTTAAAAAAACATTTTTTTCATTCGTACACTATTTCTTTTTTTTTGGTATTATTAATGCTAGTTTTTCTTGGCTTATCTGGCAATCTATACTGTACGCGTATACTAAACTTTCCAACAACAATTATAAATAATTTTCCTAAATTGTAGACATCTTTGGATTTAATGTATTTAAAACAAAATTATTTAAAATATCTTTAATATTAAACTTTAATTTAATTATTTTTAAGCGTAAGATGAATCATATTTACTACATTCCCGGAGATAATCATAGATTTACTATGAAAAATAAAAGATTACATTCATCTTAAAAAACATTTGTTTCGTGCTATTGAATTCGTGCAACACGCTACCTCGATTATTTATAACATCACTTTGTATAATAGACATTGATTAAACAAAACATTTTTAATAACATAGAAAATTCGATTACATATGTTTACAATAACTTATCATACAATACATAGTAAGAATTCAAAATACTTTCACTATCTTAGATTTTAATATGATTTTTCTATTTTTTTCTTCATCTTTGAAAGGTTTAAAATTTCTTCCTCTCAAAATACATTTAAATTTTTTAATAATTTTATATATTAGATAAATACAGACAATTTCATGTTTGTTTAAATAATCAAGATCTAATTTGTTTTTATTTAATATTAATTTCATGAAATAATAAATAAAATAATAATTTCATCAAAATTTCCAATCCAAAAGAAAAAATATAAGGCTCTCCCGTATAACGGTCGTGCCTAAAAAGTAAAGAAATAAATTGTTATTGTGTATATTATTATAAAAATTATATTAATGGTCAATTAATTATTATCTAAAAAATCGATCAATTTATAGTTTTAACGCTATTGTTATTAGTAAATGTGTATGAAGTAGTTGTGACAACCCTCCGTAAACCATTTAAATTGTAAAAAATCTGTTCGATTTTCATATAATTTTCACTAATACCGAAAAAAATAAATAATTTGTCAACCCTTGTAATTAAAATAATCTGTCTCTGGTTCTGGTGATTTTGACGGGGAAGCTGCAGGCATGGTTTTTAGATTTCTTTTTGGATTCAACTGTAAAACATCTATACTTCTGCAATAAAATATAATAACGATTAATTAAAATGCAAGCAATTAACATACAATAAATGTAAATATGTAGTTTATGAGATAAAACAAATATTTATTTTGTTTTTGCTCCAGATATTAGCAAATTAAAATATTTATATTAAAATCAGTTATTTAAAATACATTAAAATGATTCTGAAAAAATTATACTATTGATTATCTGTTACCTTTAAATATAACATTTGATTTTTTTTTATTTGTTTAATATAAATAATAGACTATTATGTAATTGTGTTCTAGAGTTGCTTGAATGTTTTATCATTGATAACAGTAATACTTAACTGGAAGAAATATGAAATAAAATATATTACATTATTTACCTGTCTAAACTATTCAATTTAGATCGGTTCAACGTAGATCCTGGGATTGGTGGTTTTCGTTGACCATTTTCTCTCTGCAGAACTTCTAGTAAACTATAACTTGGCAACCAACACTGTAATAAATATCAGCAAACAAAAATTCGTATATCACATTAATTGAAAGTTAAATTTAATATTAAATAAAAAAAATGTTTTACTTTATCTTTGACCGCCGTAGCGACGACATTTCGTTTTGGCTCTTGGTCGTACGCTTGGCTCTCACAACCAAAGTGTTCGCACGATTCATGTACAAATTGTCTCTTGTCTCGATTCATAATTTCAAAGGAATAGCTTCGTGACTTTTGCTTCGACGATTTAGCTAATTGCACCAGTTCGGTAAGCTTAACATGGACCATTTGACAAAATTCGGGATCCTTTTTACCCCACTGTTTCATATGTTCGCAATATCTTGGCATTAATTTACCACTAAGATCTGGATTGGCTATTTGTAAACCGAGAGTGATTTTACGATTTCTCTCGATCGTTTTACAATCATCGTTGCACTCGAGAGTACGAAGTTGATTTTGTTTCCTAGTGCTTTGTCCGAACACTTCTTCAAGATCCACCGTATGACCAAGTTGCATGTCCGCCATTTTACTTGCCAATATTCCACTCACTATTCTTTGATAGTCACGGGAATTCTCCTCGCATACACGAGACATCACTCTATTACCACACTGACACGTAACCTGCAAGTTGAATAATACAATTAATATCAATTAATTGACAAACGTTACTTTACCAATTATATTAAAGTGCGTTAATATATTTTCATAGATCATTAATTTCTAACATTTGATAATGACTAGATAATGATTAGTTAGATAATGATAATCAGTATTTTATTCTAAATTTACCAAAATTTCCATCCTAGAGTATCTTATTATTGGAATTTATTGTTGTTTTAATTATTCGATTAAATCTAATCATTGACAGATTTGATAATTGTTTACCAGGGGTAAATCTAAATATAATACATATAATAGAAGAATACATCACCTTAACCATCTCTTTACACGGTGTATCAGGGCACTTGCCCTCGTGGCAGTTAGCGGCACAAATGTGACCGCAAAGTTCTCTGGCTATAGTACACGGTTGCGTGCATACTTGACCAGGTTTTTCGCATGGACCTGAATGACATATTTGAATACACTTGTGTCGACCGCAGGAAAGCGGTTTGTTGCACGGTAAACCGCAAGAGACGTCGGTAACGTAACAGGGCACGGCTTTTCGTAATTCGTGTTCACCGTAACACCACTTTTGCGTCAACACGGTACACGGTGGGCAGTTGAGGTCGCTGTGACAATTGTGAAATACTTCGTGATCACACGGATGCTCGCGGGAACAAGGCTTGTCGCACGCTGGACGACGCGTACCACAAGCTATTGGTGGATATATCACCGAGGCTCCGCATTCGCAGTACAATTCGTCGAAGCTGCTACGCCAGCATGTTTGACATCTACCTGCAAGTTACATTATTTTCTCTCTTTATTCAATGCATTTTCTAGTTACTGCTAGTCTATTTACCAATCGAATAGGTACGATCGTATTTTACCTTTGTGACACGTTTGTTCACATTTGTGTTTTCCGCAGCTCAAGGTTTTCGAACACAAAATTGGGCATACGTGGTCGATGTCGATGCAACACATTTGATTGCACTTGTGCTTCCCACACGAACGTTTCTTTGTGCACTTCTTCTCGCATCGAGCATCGTCGGCTTTAGTTGTCAATTCCTTGCAGAGAATCTCTTTATCCATAAATCCGCAACGACATTTGACTTTTGTGCTTAGTTCGCATTCGGGACAATCACCGTCGTGGCACTTTGTTTGGCAGGTATGGGGATTCGCTGAAAATGTATATTTCAATTAAAATTTATTCTATTGATTGTGCTTCATTTCTTACAAGTGCCAATAACTTACATGGTTGTCCGCACTTTAGCTTTTTGCAACATAATTTATCACAATTTGGAATTGGATCTAAGCAGCTTTCTCTTTTTTCGGTTAAGGCTGTTTGGCCGCAGCAACAATGTGTTACGTTTTCGGGTTTCAAGGCGCACGGTGAACATTCACCTGGATGACAAATTTGTGTACACTTATGGTTACCGCAATCCAACTGTTTGTCACACACGTTTTTACACGAGTAGAATGGTGATAAATCTAATACGCACGTTTCTTCTCGACTTTCCTTTCCACAGAAGCATTCTGAAATAATTTATGCACTTAAGGATTTACTTTTTTTTTAAATTAGAGCTACTTCATTTAAGTACGGTTTATATAATACAATTATGTATACAATTAGGTATAATTTAAACAAATACTAATATCTAACTTTACTTATGGCTTAAGCAATTTGAAAATTAAATATAATTTTTTATAATTTTTCTGCTAATTTTAATACCTTGCTTAATAATTTCGTTGCACGGCTCACAGCTACCATGATGACACTTTTCCACGCATTTGTGTATACCGCAATTTAATATACGATCGCATATCTCTTCGCATCTCAAGAGTGTACCTACGCTACATTTTTGTGTTTGAGATGTTCTACCACATCCGCAAGACTTGGTAACCATAGCTACGCAAGGAGGACACGAGCCCGGATGGCAAAGTAAAGTACATTTATGAACACAGTTTTGAGTAACGCGTGCACGACCACAAATTTCACCACAAGAGTGTGCAACTTCACGTCGATTCCACTCTGGTACTGTTGCTTTCCCACAGAAACACTTGTAATCCGAAGGTACATCTGAAGTAACATTTTGACATGCAGGACATCGCCAACCACTCTCTATAACAAATGAAGAATATAATTAAATAAATAATTATATATATTTTTATAACTTTTATATCGATATGTATAAAAAGTTTTTTTAGTTCTGAGATACAATTAATAAATTAAAATAAAATTTCTTGGTTTCACCTACCATCCTGTGATGAAACTGCCCATTTCTGAACGCATTTTAGGTGTAAAACGTGGTAACAATTATTACATGACCAAACATAATCAGCCTGCCTAATAAATTCACAACATACTAAACATTCAAGTTGACCACGATTTAGTTGTTCTGTCAATCTTTCTCTTTGACTTGCATCATCATCTTCAAAAAAAATAAAAGATTAATAATGATCGATTTACTGAATGATTGTTATGTGATAAACTAACCTGCTTCATATTTTTTGTAATTAGAATTTTTTGTAGGTAACGTGCTTTTCTTTCCTTTGTTGTTTGCTTTTTGTCTCCAGTCAATTATTTCTTTATCTCTACTATCACCAGGGTAGTTCCTGTTATCCCATCTATCATATTTATTGTCTTTGTTGTAATGATTTCGATTATATCCGTTACTCTCAGAATAATTAACCTTCTTTTGCTTAAAATCTCTAGGATTATATCGAACTTTTCTATCGTAATACCTCTCCGCGTGACCATTATTTAAAAATGTTTTTGAAGTTTTTACAAATTTTGAACTATTAGCTTCGACAGATGAATCTGGTGAAGTAGTGTTTTTACTATAATTATTTTGATCTCTGCTTAATGATTTATTTACTCTCTCTTGTTTATTTTTTACAGTAGATTGAGAACCTATACTTTCTGACTCATCTTCTCCTAACTGATTATTCTGTAGTTTATCAGTATCGTTTCTATTGAAATTATGTTTATCGTTTGGATATTTCCTAAAATTTTTACTTCTGCAATAGTTAATCTTGCCATTATTATGATATTGAAAATTTTCTGGTCTTTTATTCTCAAATCCTCTGCTATTGCCCCTTGTTTTATTATCTTCAAAAAAAACAGTATCGTACGATCTATGAGAACTTTGATTTGGATAAACATTATTTATTCTATCGTTGCTGGAGTCATTACCATTTGCATTAACTCCGTAATCTTGCTTATCGTTGTTTGAGGCAAATTCATTAGGTGTTACTTGTAAATTATTATAATAATAAGATTGCAGATGTTGAGGATTCATTCTATTGCTTTCGAGAAAACCTTGGGACTGACTAGTACTAGCATTAGCATGCACATCGGACGATCTTGTATGAATCTGAAAAGATGTTGAAATTGAATAAAACATTGCAAATCAAACAAACAAATAAATAAATAAATAATCTTGACAATGAAATGATATTCTAAATTAGTAATTTATTCATCAGTAAAATAATAAAAAAACCACAAACAAAATGCTATGTATTATTGTTTATAAAAATTAATAAAATAAAGAAATAAATATTTTTTGTTATTAACACAGTAAGGTAAAAATAAAAATTATTTTCAATAATATCAATTTTATTAACAGTTATTCTCTACATAAAAATAAACAATATTACACAAAATGACAAGATGTCAAATAGGGAATTTCACCATTACAATAAATCATGTGTCACTCCTAATGAACATTATTGTGAAACATTATGTAACTTTTTATTACGTTTCTATATATTTTTTAATTTAGCCAAATTGCATTAATTGCAACAAAATAAAAAATTTAAAATTTAAACTAAGAAATTTGTAATATCAACCGATCTAGCAACTGCAAATAAAAATATAAATAATGCCAAAATTTTACTTGTATATTTTATATAATTAAAAGACAAAATTTTGAATAGAGGTGATAAAAAAAATATGTAGATGTACATTAGAGGTTAACTGCCAATACAAAACACATAACAACTATACCAACTAAAAGATTCACACACATGTCATGTAACATATGCAAATGTCAAAGTCATTATAATTATTGGCAAAGTGTCAGACATAGTAAGAGTAATATTTTCTAAAAATCTCACCGTATTGTTAATAGTGTGGATTTCATTATGAGGATAGACCCTTGGCGGTATTGAATTTCCATCCATGGGAGTATACAAATTAGGTTGGGTTTGCTCGTAGACCACAGGTGCATTCATAGGATAGACGGATACATTTTGGGCACACATATTATTGGCAGGTGGGTAATAATAATTCCAAGTAGGTACATTGACCATCCGATGATTGCCATGAGTCGAATTGACATAATAATTTGAAGCTTCTGGCTCTTGGTAGGAACCGTCCCATGTAGCCATATTTCCAATGAACAAACAGAATCAATGGCTATTCCAATCACCTGAAATAATAAAAAGGTAATTTAAAAGAAAAAATGTAAAATTAGTTTGTGACAAATACTAAAAGCAACCGCAACAACAACAGTAAAGAAAAGAAAGAGAAGAATAACAGGTAGGATTGAGTGAGGTTTGAGGACTCTAAGGATACACCTACACACACGCACGCAACACTCACAATTGAAACGGTTATAATAATCTTTAACAAACGATTACTCAAACAATCACGATAAAGATAATCTCGATCAATGTGTGTATATAGTATTAGTTCACTTAATTATAATATGTACAACAAAAAAATAAATGTTAACAAGAAAGATATATATATATATATTCGTGAAATTTAGCCCTTGTGCTGCACACACGCACACACTAAACGACTAACTAACTAACTCTCACTCTACTTACGCGTTTCTACCCGTCTGAAGTTGGTGCAGTAATGCATATGCGCGAGAGACGTTTCGCTTTCGACTAATACTAACGTTCAAGTTCACCTTATGCTTATTATTATATCGATAGAAAAAAATATAAAATGTAAACAAAAAAATGCATGTTTTATTGCATAATAATAGCTGGAATCTATAAGAAAAAGAAATTATTTAATGAAAACCCTTGTATTATAAATAATTATTTTCTTATATTTAATGGAAAAATGGAACGGTTATCGAGATTTCGATTTTGAAAATATATCTCGAACAAAACTTTGTGTATATATATATATATATTGTACATCATTATACATGTTCAATGTTCATGCATTGGCCATTGACGTTTATTATACTGTAATACACACACACACACACACACGCGCGCGCACGCAAACGCAGATATGAGGAACAAGGCGCATCCTGATATCTAAGTTTTTGTATTTTATGTTTATTTAGAAATATCATCACACATATATACATATAAAAGTACGATTTACTGTTTTTACGTATGTCACTTTTTGCGCGTGTTTAATTAACTAAAAATTATAGATATTTGCAATAATAATGGATTTGACTGCTGCCAAGTAGTTTGTTAACTATTCCAGTAATTCAATTTATTTTCATTTTCTTTTTAATTGAGTTGTTATACAGCATTTTTTTTTGTCGAGTTACATCAATGTATATAAACTATAGTGCACCGTGAATTGAAATAATAGTTAATATTTTTAGATATAGTTAGACCAACAATTGTATCGACAAGACTATTTGAAGAAGGACATTGTACATTATTGCTTATTACTGGTAATGGCAAATCATTATGAAGTTCCAAATTGGTAAAAAATTTATCTTATTTTTAATACTAAATGTTGTACCTGTGCGTATTATCTTTGTTTTTGTTTTATACAGGGCTGGCAAACCTCCTATCGGTTTACATTTAGATGTTTTGAAGGGTGATAAACTTATTCAGGTAATTTTAGTGCAATTGATGATGAAAGCACAGTTGATGCAATGTATATTTGTTACTTTCGTTACAGAAATTAATGGTAGACGAGAAGAAATGTTACCTCTTTGGTCGTAATCAACAGTTAAATGACTTTTGCATTGATCATGCGTCGTGTTCAAGGGTACACGCTGCTCTTGTCTATCACAAACACTTAAATAGAGCATTTTTGGTTGACTTAGGAAGCAGTAAGTAATTAATTATATTTAATTAAGTATGCATCCATAGTATTTATTGTATTCATTGCATTGTATTTATTGCATAAAGCACATGGAACTTTCATTGGCAACATGCGTCTTGATTCGCAAAAACCTACACAGTTACCTATAGATAGTACTTTTCATTTTGGAGCTTCGACGAGGTATTATATTATAAGAGAAAGACCACAAACTGGAGCAAGAACAATAATAGACGAATTAGAAAAAAGCAGCGAAGATCAAGATGCTGGGGGTTTGCTGGGTTTACCAGAAACAGAAACAGAGCTCGATGTAATAAATGTTTAATTAATTTTTTATCATTGCAATACATTGTAACATATTATTAATTTGTAAATATTTAGAATTTAACGGAATTCAACACAGCACATAACCGAAGAATTTCTATGTTGGGTATAACTGATGATGATATGCACAAACCTACTAGAAAACGTAAGAAAAAAGGTATTACTTTCAATGACGATGAAGAAGTAATTAATCCGGAAGATGTTGATCCGTCTGTTGGTAGATTTCGTAATCTTATTCAAACTACAGTTGTTCCTAGTAAAGTGCGTAAACATTTTACTAAATATATTTTAATTCAATTTAGTATTCCTATAGTACATAAATAATAGCTATTTAATATCAATATTATATCTACTAGTTTGTAATATTGTTTTTAATTTGCAGAGAATGAGAATGGAAGGTGGTTTAATATCCTTATCAGAAGATACACATAATACTTTAAAACACATACAGCAAACATCTAGTGCTCCACAACTTTACCATGACCTACCTCCAGAACAATATACATCTTCCACATCTCAAAATAATTCTTTCCCAGTTGCTTTGACATCTCTAACTTCGAGATTAGGTATTGGATTACCTAACCCAGCACCTGAGGTAGAATTAACTCCTAATCAAATGCAAATAGAACCGGAACATATACCCGAAACTCATGGTCCGATTGAAGTACATTCTTTGGAACCAAGAAAAAAGAAATACGCAAAAGAAGCATGGCCAGGGAAAAAGCCAATGCCAACTCTATTATTATAATAATATATGTAAGGAAATTAAAAAAGCAAAATCTTTTATTACAGTTTTTAAATTAATAATTTTATTAAATATTAAATTTGTTTTTTTTTAATTTTTATTAAGGGGATGTAAGACTCAGAAATTAGTCAACTTTTTTTATAAGCAAATGAATACATTAAAAAAATCGAACGTCAGGCCCTTAGGCGACTTTTAAATAATATACCCAAAATTTTCCAGATTTTTAAATCCATAATTTGATTACGATATTTGAATTGAAAGTTTCTGCCTTTTTTAACTAATAATTGTCGACGATAAAAATGTTTATTCAATTACTATTTAAAAAATGATTTTTTCTTAAAAAAGTCAAAACGTCAGGCCCTTTCTTATATTTCAAGCTATTCGTATGAATTTTGTTCAGATTTTTAATTGAATATTTTAGATATAATTTTTGGGTTGAAAGGTACAGATTCCTATAATTTGGGTCCGACATCCCGTTAAATTTGGAGAATCAATGAGTGTGTATATATATATTTATATACATATCAGTCAATTATTATTTTTGATGGATAGTTTTTCTTTAAACAAAATTCAACAACAGCAAAGACGGTCAATAATCTTCGGTCAATGGCACTTAAATGTTGATTTGTAATTAATAGAGAGACATTTGCCATAGTAGATTCGTGTATTAAAAGTTTCTTCAAAGAGTAACTAAGTGTGCCTCCTTTAAAAACTTGTAATTTGTCCCACGTTGTTTTATGTATTCTGCAATAAGAAAAGAAAAGAGCATATGCAAACACAATATTAATTGATTTGTTAGCGAGTGTATGTGTAAGTACGAGTACAAAAGGGAGTGTGAGTAAGTTTTTTGTATGTAAGTTAAAAGTAATAAATATACTAACGTGCAGCATTGGTAAAGCGGTGCCAAAATATCAATATGATCAACATCAGAGTTTCCGAGACTTTTACCATTATCAATTAATAAAACGGAAGGGTTGGTCCAATTGCCTTGTAATACTTCATAATGATGACGATCACCATTGTCTAACAGGAAATCAAAGATGGCTGTGTCAATCAGATCTAACAGTCTAGTAAAGGATTGGAGAGAATAAGTCTTTGATTGTTTCACCTGAGATAATAAAAGAATAATGAACCATGTAGTATAGCTATTTGTAAGGATATAAATAAAGAAAATGGATAATGTAGAGTAAACAAGCTTATAAGAATTTCGCGATTGTTACTAATATAGAATACATTGTACAATCTACTATTATCATTTCTAAATCAAATCATTCAGCTAATTGGAAAATAAAAAAATAATGCAACTTACATAGCGAAAATGTTAAAACCCTGTGTTGTTACATTGAATATATGATTGTCAATGAAATAAAACATGTATTTTTTTGTGTTCAGTGAAATCATTCAATTGTGTAAATAAAGGACAAAATAACTATATACATAGATACACACATATACTTGTAAAAGGTATAGTACACCATACCTTATCACAATAATTCATTTGAAGTTCCCATGGTGCAAATCGATGTTCCTTGTAAGTTCTTTGCCAAGGATTGCGAAATTTCAAGAGTTTGTATTGACGAGGTAGCCACAAAATGACAGCACCTTCGATAACACCATTGTTACTACAAATTGGATCAGCTGGTGTGCAATAATAACATTGTCCATAAAAACATGTGTCGTTGTTATCAGTTTTGTAGACAGGTGGATAATAATTCAGGAGTACCATTATCTTGGACATCTTCTTTTAATCTCACTGAAACAATTTAGACAGAGAAGCATATGAGTACATCCAGGGGTTAATAATTGTAAAAATAAAGAAAATAGTAGTACAGACACTTTCTAATGAAAACCAGAGGTACTCTTCGCAAATCGAGTAAAGCTGCCAAGTGAAGAGCAACCACCTCAGCATTGTGCCTATCTTTTCCATGATAAACAGGACCATCGAGATTGGTGTCACGACTGTACCACTGTGGTTTGAATAAACCTTGTAAACCATTGTCGAAAGTTAATAGTAATTTTAATTGTGTGCCCACTTTTGCATTATCAGCCTTAACGATTTTCGAATTTCTCAGTAATTCGATGATTGTTCCCAATTCCGGTACGAATGATGGCATCAATTCACGACCACTTATCCACTGTGTATATATAAAAATTATATAAATAAGATATAAATAAGATATAAATGAATTTAAATTTGCGTGAGAAGAAGGAAAAGAAAAAGAAAAGAAGAGCTTACTTTTCTTAAAGTTTTATTAATACTGGTTGGTTCGAACTTGGTTATCCTTAATTCGAGCAATTTTTTGTCGACTACGCTCCGATACTTGGTGCTCGGTTTGAAATATTTCGAGGGAAGCGTTTGCATCTCCTTCATTATCGCGCTTTTTATTTGATCGGCTATCGGTACATTTTTTATTATTGCAACACTATTCTCCGGAGTCTGCGGATTTACGAGTTTTTCCAAAGTTTTATCGACTATTCTCGTGGTCACAACATTTTTCGCTTTTAAGTTTGTGCTATCTATTATCAAACGTATAAAGTAAAAATTTATGCTTAGGCATAGTATCAGTAGTAACGTGAGTATGACGAATAGGTAACGGCGACATGGCATCTGAAATTTAAACAAAAGATCGAATTATTATTTTAAACTTTTTGTAATATGAAATGAAAAACTTTTGAAAATTTTTAATAAATACGAGTGCGACTGAATTTTATAAGTAATACGATATTACTACTCGTATTCATCTTTCATAATTAATTTTTTTTATAGAAAAAAAGGAATCTTTTACAAAAAAATTCTTTTTCATATATCTTTCGGCTCAAAGTTAACGATAAACAATTAGCTGTTTTTTTATATAAAAACTTTTTTTTTTAAGTAATAGTTTAATATTATTTTTAGATTGAAGTTTGGATTCCCGTAATCCTATTACCGACAACACATTTTTACGTTTTCTTCGATAAATACCCTAAGATTCCAATTTTTGACAACGTACCAACAATCTATATATTATAAATAATGTAGGTACGTTCGTAAAATTGTGATTAAATAACAAATTATTTACGGTATCTTTAAAATATACATTTGAAACTTTGTAGAATGATTATTATATATTAAATAATAAGATATTGCCAACGTATTTACCTTGGAGAAAAAACATTAATTGTAATAAGTCAGTTTATTTCACTTACAAGGAGAGGTCACACCCTCTGAGAAACGGATCCTCACCAAACTCATGCTTTCTGCTATAAAACTATGAAGAATGCTGGAGTTTTTGTGTCCAATGACTTTTCTTACGATAGATATAAGCAAATAATGAAAAATTTCGGCGAAAATACCTTTGAGTTTCGACTTTTAAATTTTAAAAGAAAGCTGAGATCAAGTAGATACGTTTTGAAAAAAAAGAAGCTTAAATATCTTAACATGGTCAAAAGTTATGGGAGAAATAAGAATTAGACGAAATTTTGGGCTAAAAAAATCATTAAATTGTAACTTTAAATTTTCGATAAAATTTTGGCTAATTCTTATTCTTCCCTATAACTTTTGACCATGTTAAGATATTTAAGCTTCTTTTTTTTTAGAACGTATCTACTTTATCTCAGCTTTCTTTTAAAATTTAGTTTAAATTTACATCTTCAATTGTTTTCGAATTATAAGCGATCAAGCTCAACGGATTTTTCGGCGAGATTTTTCATTATTTGCTTGTATCTATCGTAAAAATGGGCATTGGACAATAAAACTCCGGGTTTCTGCATGATTTTATAGTAGAAATTATATCCTAGAGTTTGTTAAGGACCCGTTTTCCAGAGGGTGTGACCTCTCCTTGTTAGTATTTGTTGAATAAACCGTGGGAAATGATATTATTTTCGGTAGAAACGTTATTAAAGGTATTCGCAACATAACGTTTGAAAACGCTTTATAATGCATAAAATAGTAAACTTAGAGTTTAGATTTTACTAGGTCTATGTAAAAAATCTTGAACGCCATGCCCTTAGGCATGTTTTGAACAATATATTCAAACTTTTCGTAATTTAAATATGATTTTTGCGTTGAAAATTCATGCTTTTTTAGATCAATAATTACCGATCGAAAAATGTTTATTCAATTATTATCAACAAATTTATTTTGTCTGAAAAAATGAAAACGTCATGTCCTCACTTTTGTTTAAAACTATACCCATATGAATATTAAGATTTTTAATTCAATATATCCAAGATAATTCTTATGTTGATAGGTGTAGATCCCTGGAATTTGGGTCCGACATCCCGTTAATTAAATAAATTCGGTAAACCAGGACCAAAACAAAGAAATCGTTGTCCGTCCTAGGTTTAAAAAAAATATTGTTCTATTCGAAAAATGAGACTGTACGTAAATTTGGCCCTTATTTCCTTCGAACCCTTAAATCATTATACATAAGTGTCGTGATTAACTGCATTATTATATTTTATGTACCTGGATATTTATCAATATTTATAATAACAATCTACAACATTTGAACGCGACATACTTACCACATTATTCAAATGATTTATTTTATATATCGGGAATGTTAAATGTCAAATTATTGCCAATCCAGTCAATTGAGACGAACGAGAGAATTTTGGTTAAATAAATATGGTGAAAACCCAAGGTATTATTGGCCTTTGTTTAAGTATTATCTATCAATGTACTAAATTTCAAATAAATATACATTTATGCAGTAAAAAATGGCATTGATATAAAAAGTTAGATTCTTAATTCATTTTCTGCCATAGGCTTATCAAATTTCGTTGCACAGCCATGTTTGAGTCGATTGATATTGTTGAATATTGTATGAAATGTAGCTCAGTGATAACTGATAGGTAATACTGAAACAAAGGGTAATGGTGTCTTGGTTATTATTCATAATTTACATACTTGTATTTGGGTAGAATTGTTTTGTTTGTTCAGCTCAATCGACTCAGTCGGTAACCCAATATTTAAAAATCCGAACTACATAGGTATAGTAGACAAAGAACTTTTTTACAAACTAAAAAAGATAAGATTATTTGAAATTTTGAATATAAGTACATATATACCTATATCCTTGAAAAAAGAAGAAGAATATATAATAATCCGTGAGAGTAGAACGAGTAGGACGAGTTTGCGAACAAACTTTAAATACAATTCGAACGCGCGGAGGCGCACGCGCCACGCACCACGAAGATAACGCGATGACCGTATACTTAGAGCATTAGGATCTAGGCATGTAGGTGAACTCTGAAGTATCAAGTCGCAACTCTTGAAAATGAACCTTACGATATTGATGAGAAAATTGACCGTAAAATCAACGAAAAATTAAATGATAGAAATGAAAAATAATTGCTTTTCTCTAAAAACATAGTATTTCGAATAAATTAAAAAATTGCGCATAATTTAAAATGATATATATTTTAACGGTCGGAATAACCTAAAAATAAAAAATCTTCCCGTACCTAAGTGTTCAAAGGAGAAATCCATACTGAAGAATCAATAAAAATAAATGATTAAAGACAAAGTGCAGAGTCTGCTTTACGCGATCTTTTGTTACTCTCTCGATTCTCGTCCGTGTATCGTGATTCGTGATTCGTGTATATACGTACTATGTATTTACAGGTTACAACCGAGATTTGTGTAAAAATAAACTCGTTAACCAAAAATAACAAATGAAATAAGTATAGGTAAAAGAAAAAGAGAATGTTACGCGAGCGGCGAGAGGCGAGAGGCGAGAGGCGAGAGCAAGGTGCAAGGTGCAAATCGCAAGATACTTCTTCCGTTCCTTGAACGCGCGCGCGCATTTACGAAGAATTAAAGGTTATGTCCGGGGAATGTACGAGGGAACAATGGAACAAAGAGAAACACCGTTCGAAATGTAAAAATATGAGAAAAAGATAAAGAATTACGAAAGAAAGGAAGAAGAAATCCTCGAAGGTTAATAATATCGAAAATAGTTGAATGTTTATCGAGATCGCATAAAAAATTTGTCTCGTGAGTCGTGTATAGGGACGCACCACGCACTAGCCACAAGAGGGAGGGAGAAAGAGAAAGAGAAAGGGAGAGGGAGAGGGAGGAGACACGCACGAGAGAACATATACAGCAGGACAGCCAGACAGACAGACACACAGAGACGCACGCACACGCACACGTAGAGAGAGAGAGAGAGAGAGAGAGAGAGAGAGCGTGAGCGGGAGCGGGAGCGGAGCGGGAGAGCGAGCGAGCGAGCGAGAGAGAGAGAGAGAGAGAGAGAGAGAAATCATAATGTAAAATCCTCTTAGTGTTATATATCGTTTTAAAATTAACATTATCATAAAATATGAATACTTTGGTTAACGTGAGACAATAACACGAGAGAAAGATGTCGATCACAACGATAACATACGTAACTATCGATATTTATTTGTACATTTATTATTTATACTATTTCTTTCACATTACTTTTAATTCTCTTTAACTGGTTTCACCTATCCCCTTTATCTTTCATTTCTCGATATATTTTTCTTTCTTTTTTCCCCCCGTTAAGAGTCCTTCTCTCAACGACTGAGAATACTTATATGTAAACACGCACACACGCACACACGCACACACGCACACACGCTGCACTACTAACTTTATAGCTTATATAGGTACTTTGAATTGGTATTTGTGTACCGCTAATAACTTACCTATGTTCCTATGTAGCAGTACCGCACTCACACGCGAGTACGCGAGTACGCGACCGCGTATACGTTCGTGTCTGTGGACGTGTGCGTACTGCGTATGCACCATGCACCATGCACACGCAGACGCACAGATCCAGGGCACGAGCCACGACGGTTGATTTAAAAAATGAATTACGATTACGAGTTAGGATTACGAGACCGCTCGAGGTTTTGATTACGTCCGTAGGTTTGGTCCGGCACACACGATCACGCGTATAGGTACATGGTACATCATCGTTCCATGTTAACTACGACACCTTTAGGTTATTCCAATTCTTCGAGTACTCTCTCGGTGCGATCGTTGTGTACTCGCCCACGATTCATCCTCCTCCATCGAATCCCTCGATTTTCCTCTCACCTAATGGGTGGTATACAAATTATACAATTACCGCACATTACGTAAACCGGACACGATGTCCATTACACTGTAGATGCCTGCACATCAGGTATACGTATACCCCCGCATATACATCATTCACTTCTCTCTCTCTCTCTCTCTCTCTCTATCTCTCTATCTCTATTTATTTAACTCAAGTATTCAACATATTTTTTCGTTGGAAAAGAGAATGGAACGAATGGTATACATTATATATAATAGTTAATCAGTTAATCAGTTAATCAGTCAAGCACCCGATAGGTATACAACTAATATACTTACAGTTCATTGCGTTATACCATGGTTCAACCGACTATCTAAGATATCTTTAAGCGGTTGAAATTCCCTCGAGAGTCACGAATCGCGATATCGTCTTATTGCATCGACATTTTTTTGACTCGCCGAGTGTGTATTACCCACGATTCCAAAAAACTTCGGCACGATGGTACGGAGGGGGGGGAGAGGACCGGGGGGGGGGCCGGGGGCTTCCTCTCCGGTACAATGTCTAACCTACATCCCTACATGTATATATATAATGTACACCTATATCGTACAAGTACAAAGGGTTCACCGATATTCTCATGTCATGTTCCATGTGTGTGGTGTGTCTCTGTGTGGTACGTGCGCCGTGCGCGTACGTCGGTATATAGTATAGTAGATGCCTTTTACCACGTGTGACGGTGTGCGCGCGCGCCCGTTCCTGTATAAATATATATATATATATATACGCGCTAGCGCTACTCGCTACTCGTACCCGCGTGGCCGCGTATTGGGTGCTGCATACTTCGAGAGACACCGCGGGACCGGGATGTGCGCGTGCGTCCGTCCATCCGTGCACCGACTCTATAATCTATATAGAGGAGACTGGAGCATTTTTAAAATTTTTTTTATTTATTTTTTTCTTATCAATAACGTTATAATCTTATACTTGGACCATGGCAACTTCAAGTACTTGCCTTTAGCTATTAAGACTAATTTTTTACCCACGATATTTATTGTTAGGACGGTTTATTTTACGGTTGAAGGAAAAGGCATTTTGTTCAAAAATGCCCCAACCCTGAGGTATTTTTCAACTTATTTGCGATTTATTTTATTTTTCGATGCAAATATTAATATTTTACAATTTAAACTAACGGAACTTCAAATCCATACTTTCTACCAACTTGCAGAATTTTTTTAGCCACCAAATTTATCAATACAACATTTATCCATATGTATATGTACACTTATCAACTTTCACATTAAAACAACAGTTATTTTTGTGAAATTTAACTAGGTTTCGTTTCTTTTAGATTGGACAGACGATGAATATGCTATAAAATCACCGTGCACCCATTTACTTAACACGTTCAAATTTACCCCAGGATTCGTGTTAAAAATTACCCCAAAATAGAAAAAAACTTTAGATACACAGTGCGCAGCACTTGAATTGGTCCAAGCTTTTTTTAGACTTTTGGATAAAAAAATCGATTATGGCGTGGTCGCTTTATTGACTTGTATTTAATGAATCATTGACATTGAGATTAGAAATTAGAAATTCTAACCCAGGAGGATGAATTCTAGATATAATGAGCAACGAATGTTACATATAATGTTATATAGTAAAAGTTGATAGATTTTCAAATAAATAGATGTAAAGTCAGTTATTGTCGAAAAAAACTATATAAAACACTCACTTTTTGAGGTTAGAATAACTTTTAAATACATTATTTTTTGCACCTAAAAATTTGTTTTTATTTCCTGGATAACATTTCCAGTCTGTACCCAAAATTAAGTGCATTTTAAAATTTTGATCGAACCAGTTGACGTGAAATGGCCCATAAACACTTGTAGAATAACAATCTTGTGGAAACAAATGCATTGTCCAATTCATGGAAATTGTATTCAATATTTTCACATTTTTCAATACTACTCTGTTAATGTACATACAAACATTCTCTTCTGATTTATTCTTTAAAAATAACTTCTTACTTATTTTAAAATATCTGCTATAAACATATAAGATAAATACTAATATTGAATAGGTATAGCGATAAAATACAGATATTTTACATTAAAATATAATTAAATTATAAAGTTTAAATAAAATATTTAGCCAAAACATATGCTATAAAATAATTATAATAATTGAACGATATTTATAAATATCATTTATAATAAGAATATCTATAAATATAAGAATATATAAAATACAGTATTTTTCTTTCATTGATATTCTTACGTGTTTTTGTTCAATGTTTGAAAAACTTTTTAAAATTTTCCATAATAAGTAGTGAATATTCCACGATCGTTGTGTCACTAAATTCTAAAGGTAAAAAGCGGTAAAATAGAAATATTAAAAATAAAATTTGCGTGTAAACAATTATTTCGTCTCTACGAAGTTAGATAATAGTAATTATTAAATATGTTGAATGTAAAGTGTATGTGCACGGGCAATTGAAAAAAGGTATATATTGAAGATCGCGCGGAGTAGGCCCAAACGCCGAAACCGAACCGTTTTACTGAACCTTCCGGTCGCGCGTTGTGGAATGTGGAAAAACATCTATTACCTTATAGCCTATAGCTGATCGATGAAAGTCAAGAGAATGGTCGATTGGTTATCCATTCGATGCTTAACTCTTACGATCAGTCGAGGTGCGTCTCCACCGGTACTTCGCCACTTTTTTTTAAACTAATATCTTTTTTCTTAAACGACCATCCGATATAACCGTTTTATAATTACATATTAGAAACCATATAGTTTCGTAATTATCTTGGAGGTTTCTTTTTCTTTCGTCGAATCGAGTTAAAACGTACTTAAGGATCACTGGCGAATACAAATATTTGATCACTGCACGTATCAGTCGCATAAGGGAATCATTACGATAACTCTAAAACTTATTCACTAAATTTATAACATATTTTATAAACGGTTTCTACGTTTCGATTGATTACATTCCTAGAATTTTCGTACGGTCGTTGTTTTTTGACTATTTAGTGCGCAAACGTGCGATCGAAGCCTTCTCTATATGAGACACTATTGCACCTTTTGAGAAACATTAGACGACAAGTTTTTTTTAACAAAAAACCGAGATCAATTTCCTTTCTCGCACACACCTGTGATTTTTAGGAGTGTACCTCTCTGTGTGTGAGTGTGCTTACGCATATCTATAATAATAATAATCATGTATCATATTAAGAATTAATCCTCGAAGTCGAAGTGATCCTTGGTGGAAATGGTAACGCTTTTGGAGCGGGTAGTTATCATATATGTTACTTAATTAATTATTTGTCAATTGATTAACTTTTTATTAAGAATAGTCTTAGATTACTGGGTACACCGTGATTAGATGATACCTAATTTTCCAACAAAAAAGAAAAGAATAGGCAATTTTTGTCTTGCAATGAAATATATTTGTTTTTCCTATCATTTTTACATTGCAACTGGTCAAATATTGCCATTCGTCGACTTAAACTCCAGATATAAAAATTAAGATTTTCCTAAGAGAGGAATATAATCTAAACTATCTTATTGAAACGGAAGAAAATTAATTTAGACTTTAATTAAATGATATTTTAATTAGATTTTATAACCGGGTATTACTGAATTGTAATCGATATAGATTCGATTGAAACCGATGTAGATTAATTAATTGGTTAAAATAAAATTTTATTGAATAACATTATTTGCTTATTGTTAAGTACATTCGCGAATAGGATAGATTAAATTCGATTACAACCACTTTTTTAAAAAGAAGTTTGATTATATCGATTATAATAAGATGATACGTCCGATTAGAAAACCCGATTAAGGCAGATTAAATTCCTATAATTAATATTTCAATCGGTTTTAATAAGATGAGGGGTAATTAAATAATCTTTCTTTAATATGGATGACAATTATTTAAATTTGATTTGATAAATGATTAACAATTTGAATAAACAATTTAGCGTCCAGAAAATACTGCGATTAAATGATGTCGAACCTATACTTTGTTATACGCGATTTAATTTCCACCCGGGAATGTATAAAGTAAATATATACGATTAAGGATATAAGAGGATCATATAAGGATCAAACCTCCTAGTAGAAATAATAAGATTCGAAACACTATTTTAACCAAAATGCTTTAAGATACCTATACTTGAGTAAAATCAAAATGATTTATTGGCCATTATAATTATCACGATTTATTGACCAGAGTTATTGGGTAATTGGTAAAATTTCGTAAATACTTTGATTTCCACTAGGATGTATATATTATATTATAGTTAATCTTTCTTCTCTCCATATATTTCTAAACCATAATGCGATGTGTGCGTATATATATTGTTATTTTCAGGAAGGCAGAAAGTACAGTGGTATAATCAATGAATGTCCCGTCAAGGTTAATAATGTTAAATATAATGATTAAAGTAGCATTCATTTTAAATGGAATGATATTGAGCAAAATAATCGCATCAGACAAGTACGGGGACACTCTCACGATCGAAGATTTGAAATTGCGAGCCGAGCGTGCTGCCAATTTGTCACATTTAACTGGAGTATCCAGGAAAATTCAAATGTACATCAAAAATCGTTATTTGCAAATATTACCGAATGGTACGGTCAACGGATCGAACGATGACATGTCGGATTACAGTGAGTGTATCAAGTATACAAGTATGCCTTATACAAGTATTCCTTTTTAACGATAGAGATCCTGATCCTGATCCTGATCCTGATCCTGATCTCCCAACGAAACCTGATAATTTTTAGAATAATTTTTAATTAACGGCGATTGCCACACTATAAGGAACTATGCGCTGGTATACCTACTCCCCGAATGGCGAATACATCACGAGCATCTTCCCTTCCGATCGTTTCTCCAAATATTATACTTTACATTATTTTTTTACACGTTTCAGTTAAATTATCGTTTATTTTATTTCTCAACTTTCCAAATATCGACTATCAAGCTTTACAATTCTTCCATATTTTTATTTCCCGTATTTGTTAGTAATTTTTGTTCTAAGTTGCTCGCTTAGATTTTTCCACTATATTACGAATACCTATCTACGTATACCTATCAACACTTTTCACCGAGGAATTTTATCTTCGTATATTTTTCTTTTTATTCTTTTCGATATCGGGTACAACACTTTCAAATACTTCCAATGTGATTTCAGCTAATGGCGAACTTGTTTTATTGACGGATAAGAAGACGAGATAATCTATACCTTTTCAGGTTAGTCCAATTATTTGCTTATATCGATAGTACTTCTCCGATCGTCTCTTTTTCCTTGTAGCTTTTGTCCAGTGTTAGTGTCCTGATCGTTGCTGTTCTTTCATTATTTGATTATTTTCATTTTTTAACTCGATATTTCTTTGCTTATCGTACACGCCGTACCAATGTCCACTTTTTACTTTTCTTATTCAATTACTTCACTTTCATCCCGGACGTACGCGGTACCTTTGTAACAAATAAATTATATTAATTTTATCTATTTTTTAAGAAACTTCTATTTTATTTACGCGTGCGCGATAAATCGTCGAAGCGTTACGTAATTAATCAATAGTATATATTATAACACTATTGCGGGAGATGGTTTTCTAGCATTCACGAGGTTGTTCGCACGAGCAAAGCGAGTGAGAATATCGAGAAAGGTAAAAAAACACCTCCCACAACAATTTCATACGATGTTTTATAGCATTAGAGCCTCAAAATCTTAAATGAAATTCGGATTTTGAGGTTAAAATACTACAAAATATTAATTACGCGCGCGCGCACACACACACACACACACACTCACACACACATTTGCACTTTAAGTAGAAAGTTTTCGTTACTCGTTTCGCGTGACTGTATACTTATTTAAAAAATGCTACTTCAGCGGTTTTCCGTTTTTTTTATTTTAAGAAAATCACTTTCTATAATAAGTATATAAGAGGAAATATATCAAGATGCAAATTTATAATTCTAGTTTATTGGATAATTATGGTGTAATTACACTTAATTTTGAGTAGTGGACACGTTACGTTAAATAAATCCGAAAAGTAGGTCCAAACAAATATCCTTGGAATTATGTGAACGTGTCACCCTTCGATCTCTTCATTGCCACTATTTGTTAAAAATGAACGTTGATGATTCAAGTCAAAATCTAACTGGTCAAAATAATATAGTGGAAAAAGTTCTACTTTTGAGCTAGTCAAAACCACATTTTCGTTTGAAAATCCACTCTCAATGGTTTACGTAGGGTTTTTCATTTAAAAAAGAAAGTAATTTTTTTCGTTATATAGACATTGCAAATTAAAAACAAAACATAAATGTAATCATAACATTCTACTATACATATAAAGTGGTAGAAGCAAACAAGTACTGGAGGTCTCAACTCCCAGGTTCGAACCATACAACCACCACTGGGGAAATATATTTTTCATTAAGTGCTTTCGTCTCAAAGACATCGTATGCTGCCTCCGTCGTAAAAAAAATGAATATGAGTATTGTAAAATGCGTATAATAAAAATGAAAAATGGTCTGAATTGTCGATCAAGTCATATGTGTATTTGCATTGAAACGCTAATCTCGTTCAAGGTACTCCAGTATAATAACCGTTAACTATTCATATTAATAATAAGAAAACAGTTGATTTGCATTAAGAGTTTCGTGATATTTCTTACATTTGTTGTGAGTGTAAATCGTAATTTGATGCTTCGTTCCTCTACTGTATAACTTTATTGAATTTTACATTCAAAGAATTGAATAATTTTTCTTTTGGATATTTCGACCCCATGATGTTTTGTGGACCTGTTAACTGCAGCTCTTTAGAAAAAAAAGTAAAATGAAAAAGAAAAAATATTAGCTCATTATAGGTTAGTATCTCGGTGGTAATTGCTGATTGCACCCTTAAAATTTGACGATAAACCTGCTGCTACATAAGCAAGGGTATTTTTTAGATTACTTATTATTTTTATTAATGTAACGTAGATTAGATTATCACGACATTATCTATCATTAGGGATGTAACCAAAACGTGGAATATTAGGAAATATTCGTTGAAATAAAATAACTGGAAAATTTGTTTAACAAACCCTTAACCTGTTGATTTATTTTACAGCAATATTTCAAAGAATATCGGTTTTACGTGGACAACTTAAAATACAAGCAATCGCAACATGTTTTTATCTATGCATGAACTCCTCTGGACTCCTATATGGCTCTGTAAGTAATATTTTGACTATTCTATGGTGTTTGTCGGTAACCTAATTATTAATTTGTTACACTTGTAACAGTTCGATCGGTGTGATTAATATTGAAAATAGATAAACTAGTAAAATGTAGGTGCGGTCAATTGCGTTACTAACAAACGCCGAGACAAACGCAGTGCAACGAACTTTGAGAATCCCATAAATAATTGTCCTCTCGAGTTTTATCCAGTTCGACACAGTATTGAGTAGTATAGGTTGGGGATGGTCTATACTTAGGATTATAATTATAACTCCTGAAAAAAGTGAAGTGACCATTCAATTGTGAATGTTTACCTTTGTGAACGACGAGTAAAATGAAATGAAATTTCGTAACTCATTATAAATTAATCTTTACGTGGGTAACGAAATTTAGTGTACACCCTATAAATAACGATGCATTGGCTTCTCGGGCATGACGCGAGAGTTGATATATATAACCTCGTTAAGCAATTGCGAAGGACAATAATTATTGGATGATGATTGATATGTATGTGTATTTGGGTTTACAGAGCATTTATACCGAAGACTGTCTGTTCAATGAAATACTGGAAGAGCACAATTATAATACGTACAGTTCGGTCCACTGGTCATCCCACAGGAAAACATTGTACCTCGGATTAAACCGCTATGGTAGTCCAAGAAGAGTCCAAGTCAAGAGGAACAAATTAGGAAGATTATCCTCGTACGTGAGAGTCTTGACGCGAGTAGTGCCTATCGAGAAGATCAACACTTTTTACGAAAAATTACACGAGAAGAAACCAATGAATAATAGTAATAATAGTAATAGTAATACTAATAGTGATAGTCATAGTAACAGTACCAAGACGTACGGTAAGAGCAGTCACTTCAACGGGAAAGTTCACAGGCATCAGGACAATCACAACGGTAACATGTGTACGTCCTCGCGCGCCGACGGCAACGGTAGAAGGACCAAAAATAAACACAAACTCCATAGGAGAAAAAGAAAAATTTTAATTATTACTTTTAATAGAAATGTTGTTAATTGAAAATTATTCTATAAATTATTTCTTCCTTCCTTCCGCCCTCCCTTCCTTTCTTCCTTCCCTCCCTCCGTCCTTCCTTCCTTCCTTCCTTCCTTCCTTCCATTCTTTCTTTCTTTCTTTTTGCAATAAAAGTGTGTACATGCATATATATATATATATATATATATATATATATATATATATATATATATATATATATACATATATACATGTATGTGTGTGTGCGTGTGTGCGTACGTGTGTGTGAGCGTGTGCGTGTGTGTGTGTGCGTGTGTATGTATACACTGTATTCTTTGAGAATATTATCTTTATTTTTAAATAAATATTACATTTAAAATACACATACAGAGAGCGTTGATTTAATTATTTACATTCTCTGCCTTTCATCTCGCCGTGAGAGACCTACCATTTTCAACCCGACAATAGGATGACGTATTATATTTATTATTTATTTACTATCTCTGCAGCTATTATAATAATTAATCCATGGATCTTATTCGGAATTTGACCCCCAAAAAAATCATGTTATTTTTAATCTAATTGATTAAAAGGTGCATAAAATAACTTTCTAAATACTTTTTTTAGTGGAGAAATGTTTTTCCGATCGATTTTTAGCAAAAAAATAATTTTTATTCCACGATTTATTTCACCATTTCCATTACACTGTAGTTTTAACTTGCTTTTGTATCCGTCCAATAACCCAAATATGCATAAACCCGTTTATCGGGCTGAACTTGCTTTTGGGTTAAGCGAACTACAAATCACTAAAAACGACCGAAAACACATTTCTCCACTAAAAAAAAGTATTTAGTAACTTATTTTATTGATTTTTTAATCGATTGGGTTAAAAAAACATGATTTTTTGGGGGTCAAATTCCGAATAAGTACCTAATCCATTAGTAAATTGTTGATTGTTGAAGGTCAATAATAAATAAGTCCAATTTAGTATTTATTTAAGTGCACAACGTTTCGTCTGCCAGGTTTGCAGACCTCTGCATTATATTCAATATTCAGGTAAAATATAATTTGTAATTCTAAAAAAGTGACAATTATTGTAAAACTTGATATAAATATATTTATTTTTTTTGTCCAATAAATTGAGCACCTGAAGAGGTCTGCGAAACTGGTAGACGAAACGTTGTGCACTTAAATAAATACTAAATTAGATTTATTTATTATTGAACCTCAGCAACAGATAATTTACTATTTCAACAATGGAGGGTGAAAATTACAAATTAATAATTAATCCATATTGCTCGGTCGTTAAAAATCAATGAGTTATACTATCTCCTTATACAAATATAATTGTCCGAATTGCTCGATCGGTAACGGTCAGTAATATAAACGTGACCGATTGTTATCGACCGAACGAAAATGGATTTTTAATAATTACTTAACAACAAAAATATATGGAAGCACTATAAAATAATTAAATTTATCACTGTATAAAGCTTCAAACGCTTAAATATGTTCACACCGTAAATGTGCATTTTTTCCGTGTAAACTTATTTAACGTATTATTCAACTGTCTAGTGTCTATTTGGAAAAACGAAAATACGAGGAGTGATTTAGATGTATACTCGTATCGCTCGTTTATTTTCATGTAAAATAGTCGAGTTTGTTGCGGATAAATATAAATATCAAGTTGTTTTGCTCGGTCGGTAAAGATAGGAATATGTCACTCCGTGAAAACTTTGTACACTAAAATTTAATATCTATAAGAAATTTTTTACACTATATTAATACAATAATTTTTGACAGCAGTCTCAGGTTTTTCGCTATTACTCGTCATTGAACAATGCATCGATATGCACTCGAAGTTGCTCAATATAACACAATGGTTGTGCATAATTAAGGAAAAAAAAGTATGGAAGGAAGTATGAAAAAGTGAAAAGAGTTATGAAATAAATATTTATCACCAAGCTTTAAAATATCTGACATTTTATTACATAAACGCACAAGTACAAAAAATCTCGAATAAACATACTAATGTTTATAAATAATTTAAAATTTGTGTATTACAAACCTATCAATATACTATCGCTTTATGTATATATCCTAAATTTATATTTAATTCAGAGAAGAAAAATGTATTTTAATTTCTTGACTGTTGACTGTGTACACAACAATTCCGAGATATCGTCAATTTTCGGCACCTTTCAACTCGTTTACTTTTTCATCAAGTTGCCTTCCTTCAAATTTCGGGTATAGGTATCAATGGATTTCTGCATCCTGAAATGTAAAATGTTAATTATCGATAATGTACACATAGTAATAGTTGTATATGGATTTTATTAAATGTTTATATTGCTCATTATAGACCGACGCGGTGGCAGAGTGGTGGAAGCGCACCTCGGCCGATCGCGAAAGTTAAGCAGCGCTGAGCGCGATTAGTACTTGGATGGGAGACCATTCTCGTGCGGCTTTCGTGATCGGTTAGGTGTTTTTCACATTCCACAACGTGAGCGGGAGGTATGAAACATTCGGTTTCGGTGTCAAGACCTACGCAATGTGACTTTGACACCCAAAAAGAATGTTTCGCGAATACACCGGCCATCTCGGGTGAGGTTTTCCCTGCTTCACAGGTTTCCCTCATCCACGGGCATAACCCCGGGCGAATGCGAGATGGTGGGGTTTTTAAGGGAGGGATAAAAGCACCCACACATAGGTGGTAGGTGGACACCGTTAAAGTCCCCCAGGGGATAAACGGTAGGAAGTGCCAGGAAAAAAAGAGGGCACAAAATCAAGAATAAAAAAAAAAAAAAAGAATATTGCTCAATATAGTCAATCTATCACAGTAAAAAACTATACACACATCGTTTTACATAATGTACCCATCGGATATAAAGGATTAAATTTTGAATCACGGTTATCCTACCTCCGCAATTAGAGTTATAATTAACATTTCAATGAAAAGCGTTTCAACGAACTAAAATAAATACCGTGAAGCTTTCGGTAAACATGCTTAAATGTTAATCCAACTTTCTTTTACATCGTCATTCTAGGTGATAAGGTTTTCAACCGATTACGATACGGTTCGCGAAATACGAAAAAATAGTTGAACTCGTAATGATATACCTATAGGAGATAATATTTGCAAATGACTAATTATAAATTCCGGTATACATAACGCCCGCGCGTCAGTTTCCTTTGTATAATTTTCGTTGGATAAACATCTGGATTTCGATCGAGAGATCCGTATCTTATCGATAAGTTTTGTCTGTATCAACGAACGACGACGAATTCCTTCGCTACTCGCTACATTTATTATTAAAATTAAATTACCAATTCTAACATCCGAGAGATTCCTCATCTCCAAAGTATTCGTTACCAATGAAAATACTAATTAACCTAGTTATATTTGTTAATTACTCGAATATTTAAATAATAACTGCACTATAGCGTATATCTAATAACATTATATCAGATTGTCTAATTAATGACAAGCTACATTTGCACTTATTTATTATTTAAACATGTGGTCGACGATATATTTTTAAATTATTTATTCTAGCTCGAACGTAACGCAAAAAATCTTGAAAAGTAATGAATTAATTCCTAAAACAATAAATAATTAAAGAGTCTGTTAATTATTATCATGTTAATTAAAGATATTATCTGCATCCATGGATGGAAAAAGTAAATGATGATTGTGGAGCGAAAATAATTAAAAAAAATCTCGTGGAACAAATGATCGAAACGGAACTAAATTACATTTTCGATTGTAATAAAAGTATTTCCTTCGGTTTTGACTCGGCAGGGGTACGCGTTAAATAATTAACGAACGTATGAAAATAGAAAAAGGGAACTTACGTATTTCATGTACGACAAAAATATATCGTATATCATCGTCATGAAGTTTATGTACAACACTCTGTAGCGTATGGGTACCAGGAGAAAGTTTATGAATTGAGTTGGAGGCCAGAACATGCAATCCACCTGTAAATCATTTATAATAATTATTAACTGTATATACAATATTCATGATTTAGTTTTCTTTAACGAAACCTTGTCGTGTCATCGTTATTTATTTTATATTTGGACGCTCCTTACTTTTGATTGATCGTTAAAGGAGGATGACCAATGACCATGCGAGATGTGTCATAAACGTATAATAATGCATGCACATGAATATATCAATACGTATCATATGGATACATGCTCCTTTAACAACATTTCGAAATTGATACAGTCTTCGTAGTTAGAGTTTGACATTTCTTTTTCGATATATTAATATTTTATTCTTTCGAATATTTTGGATGTCTGCAGGTTTTAATTTAACAAAGCGCATCTTATTGCTTCGCTCCTATACGTAAATTCCAAACTATTTTTTTCTTTTTTTTTCATTTATGGGGCTGACACACACCGACACACCTCCCAACGAATCTACTATACCGACACTTGTTATATTTATTATATTAGACGCGTTGAAGACCTTGACAACTTCCCAATAAACGAGAGGTATCTTTAATAATGAACAATATATGTAATTGAAAGTAGCCTGCAAAATATGATAAGTAGATCCCGAAACAAAACCTAATCTATTATAAAATTGAAATTCTTTCTCGAACTGAATAAGGGCAGGTTGGTTGGTTGTTAAAGAAAACTAAAAAAACACAAATTTCAATATAGAAATTGCGACGTTTCGTCGACAAAGATGCGTCGACCTCATCAGGCACTGTTTATTTAAAAGTATTTACTTAATTAACAAAACAATTAACAGAATCACAAAAATCAAACTTTACCACTTACATAAAAATATACAATAATATACATTGATTTTGTGATTCTGTTAATTGTTTTGTTAATTAAATGTTTTTTAAATAAACAGTGCCTGATGAGGTCGACGTATCTTTGTCGACGAAACGTCGCAATTTCTATATTGAAATTTGTGTTTTTTGGTCTTCTTTAACATCCAACCAACTGAACCAACCTGCCCTTATTCAGTTCAAGAACGAATTTCAATTTTATAATAACATGGAGGGTGAAACTTCAATCTACTCAAGTAAAACCTAATCTAATTATAAAAAGAGTGTTATATTTTCAAATTTAGTAAAAACTGTATCTATCTTTATTAATTATTATTTGCAAAATGGTATGTAGATGACCAGTTCTAGGATACTGCGCAAAACAATGATAAATGCGTCAGAGCGAAAAATATTGAAAATTCTGAGCATGTCATGAGATACTAACCCAGAAAACCAAGATTCAGGTCTTGATTCAGACACTCTCGCAATAGTTGTACAATATTTTTCCACCGCACTAAACTAATAAAAAATATATTTAACGCAGCTGTTGTAGAAATGTTAAACACTCTTCTAGCCAGTACATAGCTAACTTTAAAGAGAGAAACGTTTAATTATTTGCATTGCGCGACTATAATGTAGATTTTAATTAAAAAATGCATTGGACCCGTATTCGTGACGTTACTTTTCTTATCCGAGTAATTTATATTTATCGGTCTTTCCGGACTAGAAGCTTTACTTTTGAAATAAAGCAGGTACAAATGTACAATTTACTCTTTGTCCACTATGGTTGGTGGAATTTCCCAGAGTATGAGTTCCAAACTGGAAATCAAGGACAAAACGTCAAAAAGTATGTTGCAACCATAGTTGACAAAGAGTAAATTGTGCATTTGTACCTGCTTTATTTCAAAAGTAAAGCTTTTAGTTTGGAAAGACGCGTCGAACGTTAAATTCATTTTTATTTCAAGTTATCTTTATTATAGTTGTGTAAATTATAATTCGATTTGCTTAACACGTTGACCAGTGAGCAATGGGTTATTTTCCATCAGAGAATTAAAAATGTAAAAGTACTTGAAGCATTATAAATATTATTTAATGGGAGGCGAAATAAACGCAGGAAAAATATAAACGTGAACAGATGGTATATGGTGTAATGTTTTTTTTTTTATTAAAAACAAATGGTTCTATCTCTGATTATCCTGAAATTGGTAATATGCAAAGAACGACGTTAAAATGATAGTAAGAAAAGACGAATTGAAAGCTCTATTAGTAAAAATATTATAGTCGCGTTGGATTTATGTAGTGTTAGATTACACGTTATACACGAGTGTCGGTATAGTAGATTTGTTTGATTTGTATGGAGGTACGTGACATCTCCTTAAATAAAATTGCAACGAAAGTAGGCCTGTTTATTTGTTACATCTAACAACTAGAAAGTAATAATCCAGAGACGAAGAGTAAATTGTTTGAAATCTTACCTTTGATCGCGAGTGGTCTTACGAAAATTAGGAGAAACTCTGGATTATCGTAGAGTCGCACTCGTAACGACCAAATTTCGTTCCGCAAATTTCAAAGGCAATTGATGAGGTTTGTTGAAGCGACACGTTACGTTTCTGCATGAAAAAGAAAAGAATAATAATTTTGAATGTACACGTAGAGCAGCTTGGCAAATAATACGTGACAATCGCAATATGTATATACCTCTACTATACCGACACTTGTTATTTATTATATTAGACGCGTTGAAGACCTAGACAACTTCCCAATAAACGAGAGGTATCTTTAATAATGAACAATATATGTAATTGAAAGTAGCCTGCAAAATATGATAAGTAGATCCCGAAACAAAACCTAATCTATTATAAAATTGAAATTCTTTCTCGAACTGAATAAGGGCAGGTTGGTTGGTTGTTAAAGAAAACTAAAAAAACACAAATTTCAATATAGAAATTGCGACGTTTCGTCGAGAAAGATGCGTCGACCTCATCAGGCACTGTTTATTTAAAAGCATTTACTTAATTAACAAAACAATTAACAGAATCACAAAAATCAAACTTTACCACTTAAAAGTACTTGAAGCATTATAAATATTATTTAATGGGAGGCGAAATAAACGCAAGAAAAAGATAATCGTGAAGAGGTGGTATATGGTGTAATGGTTTTTTTTTATTAAAAACAAATGGTTCTATCTCTGATTATCCTGAAATTGGTAATATGCAAAGAACGACGTTAAAATGATAGTAAGAAAAGACGAATTGAAAGCTCTATTAGTAAAAATATTATAGTCGCGTTGGATTTATGTTGTGTTAGATTACACGTTATACACGAGTGTCGGTATAGTAGATTTGTTTGATTTGTATGGAGATACGTGACATCTCCTTAAATAAAATTCCAACGAAAGTAGGCCTGTTTATTTGTTACATCTAACAACTAGAAAGTAATAATCCAGAGACGAAGAGTAAATTGTTTGAAATCTTACCTTTGATCGCGAGTGGTCTTACGAAAATTAGGAGAAACTCTGGATTATCGTAGAGTCGCACTCGTAACGACCAAATTTCGTTCCGCAAATTTCAAAGGCAATTGATGAGGTTTGTTGAAGCGACACGTTACGTTTCTGCATGAAAAAGAAAAGAATAATAATTTTGAATGTACACGTAGAGCACCTTGGCAAATAATACGTGACAATCGCAATATGTATATATACACCTCTAACGAGGCGTCAACGTTTCTTAACGTTTGTGAATTGATTAGTAGAGATATATACCTATAGATATATACCCTCGGTGATGTAGCTGACATAAGAAGCCGGTGAAGAAACTTTACAATACCGACAAATATACGTTAACGAATAACGTCTCTAAAATAATTTGAATAAGAATAAACATCGTATAGGTATATAGTTTCGCTCAATAAATTGCCACTAGATTTCTCGGTTTCATCGGTGAATTTAACATGAAAATAACTCGAGTCGTAGGTATTAATGATTGATTCGTCAAGGTGGATTCACATCAAGAAACGTCTAAGGTTCAATTCTATAACGGTTGTATTCATACATGCACTATACTGATATCAATAATTTAATGTATCGCAATTGACGATCATCCTCTTATGGTTATGGCCCCTCACCTTATTGAAACACTTGAACTCCTCTAAATATTATCTGAATATCAAAGTGATATACCTATATATATCATCCTAAAATGCGTGTATCATTCAACAGTATAAGATGAAGATAACCATATACTTGTATGTCAAGAAGAAATGCTCAAGAAATGCTAGATGCTTTATACTCTATACCCGCTGTTCCAAGTACATTTAATACGGACATTGATTAATATAATTTATCGTTTCTTAATTATCTGGCTATCTGGGCTAAATTGGGATTCGAGAAAATCTGTTCGTTTCATTCAAATAATACTGTATGCTTCTTTATCGTAATCTTAATCTTAATCTTAATCTTAATCTTAAAAAGTAATTGATATTTTTGGATAAAATTGAACTGCACATAATTAGGTTATTGATACGCGAAGGGCAATAATCTGAAATTGGATAAATTGATTAATCTCTCTTCTTAATTACCCTGAATCGTATATGTGATATTTCAAAGACAATAGGTAAAAATTGCGGGTTCCTTGGATCTATAGAAAACGTGGTATGTGCATTGTGCAATAGTGCAATGTGTCAATGGTGAAAATACGAAATATTTACTTGGTAACAAACTGAATTAAGGAATGTTGCTCGCAATTCTCCTTTGGTGTAACAGTTCAGTCAAACTCTAACCACGTCACATACTTATATTATCGATAAAAAATGTTGGTGAAACTAAAGGTTATGATGAAATGTTTTATTTAAAGTACCTTCCACGTATCGAACAATTTGAGCTTGACTTCGCAATTGATGTCCCGCAAATTCTTTTGCTCGAGCGTGCCCAATCCGAAGAAGAAAATCCCCAAACAAGTTGGACTAGCGATCGTTTGGTCGAGCACCGTCTTTTTGAAAATGCAGCTGGTACTTCGTCCGGGTAGCCGTCTTTCCAGTAATGCGTAAAAATAATGATGAAACGGACCTTGTAGCAACCCGACCATTGTCATGTTACGCGTACGCACGTAATCGAAATCTTCCCCATTTTTTGTACTATCTTTACCCTCTATCCTAACTACGCTACTGTCTACACAATCCTCCTCTTCTTCGTTCAGATCGGTTGAGTTTTTGCGTTTTCTCTTGTTTAAGTGCCGCTTTATTAGATCGCTACGTTGTTGCATCATATCACCTGCTGCCATCATCAAACCGCAACTTACGGTATTTGTCAGCAATAAATACTTTCCTATAAATTATATTCACATTTATTATTATCATTTTCTCGATTTCATGTGGATTAACTGACGAAAACACGGAGTCTAAATTTTACCGATTGAGCAAATCCATTTTTCATTTTTGAGGGGATGTCGGATCTATAGGTTATTCTCCATCGATAGTCGCTTAATCTCATTGGCGCTGCGGTTAGGTGGCAAATTCGACGATAAACGTACTTCAAACATCTATTTTAAAAATTACAATTATTTTGGGCTGCCGTAAGGTACTCCCCCTCCCCCCCGCCTCCCCCCCTCTCCCCTCCCTTGGTAAAAGATGTTTATTTTTTTAAAGAAATGTGTGATGAGTCGCTACTCTCAACGCTCAATGACATATAAGATGTATTACACGTTTCTTTAAAAAAAATACACATTTAGTCATAGCATTTACACATAGTCATAGTTAGAGGGAGGAGGGAGGTGGAAAGTACCTTACAACAGCCCAAAATAACTGTAATTTTTAAAATTTATGTTTGAAGTACGTTTATTGTCGAATTTGCCATCTAACGGACGGAGACTAGCTCCGACATCCTCTTAACCCTTTAAGTCATATGATGTTTGAGGCCTACTTTTCGCAGTGAAAAAAAAGCGGATCTTTTACTACCGACCACAATTCAGAGAAATTAAACAATTTATTGTGTAAACGACAGCTAAATAATTTTTTTAAATAAACAAGCAGATTAAAATCTTATTTAAAAGTTACTGTTGAAATTTCAGCCTATTCAATGAAGTGGTTAGATGAAGATATCCATGCGGTAAGTCCATTATGGAAAAAAAATCAGAGTACGGAGTCTCACCTCATAATTAATTAAAATAGTAATGTTACATATAAATTAGCCAAAAAATACTGAGTACATAAATTAATAATAATACAATTTGTTTAAAAAGTTAAGAAATGTTAAAAATTAATTAAGTTAAAAAATTATTAATTGTTAATATTGAATAGCTTTTTTTCAAGGAGAATGCCCACGGATAATGTATTTCGGCCTAGAAAAACGAACCTCTGAAAGTAATACTATCATATTCTAGACAAAAAAACAAGCATTTTAAAAAAAAATTCGGTACCGTCACTTGAGGGGAAGCCGAGATATTAAATGTCAAAGTTAAGGGTTGCTAATAGGCAGATTAATAAGAAAACATACAAAAAAAGCATGATTGCACGTTTTTTATGCAACCAAACTAATATCCTTATAAAGATAATTTCATGCAGAATCAAATCAATTGACATTTAATTCAGCGCAACCCTTAATAGACGAATTTTTGGGCGTAAATAAAAGTGCAAAAAAGCAACCCCTAACGCTCTGTGCTAATAAAAAATCGTTTGCACGTTTTTTCCGAATCCAGATAGACGTAAAACTGTTGACCAACGGAATTAACATCTTTTAGGGTTGATTTTAATTCAGCGCAAGGGTGTTTTTTTGATTTTTAAATGCCTAATGTAAATGTCGCAATTATTGCACATAACTGTATTTTTGGATTATACAATTTTTGCACGCTTTCTCACTGGCCCAAATGACATTAGTCAAAAGAAAACATGAATACTAATCCGGGGAAATGTTTTTTAATTCAGCGCCACCCTTAATTGACGATATTTGGGGGTAAATATGAGTAGGGTGAAAGCAACCCCTAAGGTTTTAAGCTTATAAAAGGTCGTTTGCACGTTTTTTTCGGATCCAGATGGACATAGAACTGTAAACCAACTGAATTAACATCTTTTGAGGTTGATTTTAATTCAGCGCAAGGGTGCTTTTTTGATTTTTACGTGCCTAATGTAAATGCCGCAATTATTGCACATAACCGTATTTTCGGATTATACAATTTTTGCACGTTTTCTCACTGGCCCAAAGGACATTAGTCAAAAGAAAACATGAATACTAATCCGGGGAAATGATTTTTAATTCAGCGCCACCCTTAATTGACGATATTTGGGGGTAAATATGAGTAGGGTGAAAGCAACCCCTAAGGTTTTAAGCTTATACAAGATCGATTGCACGTTTTTTTCGAATCCAGATGGACATAGAACTGTTAACCAACTGAATTAACATCTTTTTAGGTTGATTTTAATTCAGCGCAAGGGTGCTTTTTTGATTTTTACGTGCCTAATGTAAATGCCGCAATTATTGCACATAACCGTATTTGTGGATTATACTACTTTTGCACGTTTTCTCACTGGCCCAAAGGACATTATTCGATAGGAAACATGAACACTAATCCGGGAGAATGGTTTTCAATTCAGCGCCCACCCTTCATTGTACGGCAAAGTGTGGTAACACTCTTATTTCTATGCGGTATCGATATGAGCTATACTTTGTAAAACACAAAAATGACGTTTTCTACATATATGGTTTTTTCTTTCAAATAAAGCTTTTTTTAATATTTAATAAACGAGGAAGATTCTGTTAACCAAAAATAATAAAGTGAATATGCAATAATAGCGGCATATACGTTATGTGCTTAAAAATAAAAAAAACACCCTTGCGCTGAATTAAAATCAACCTCAAAAGATGTTAATTCAGTTGGTTTACAGTTCTATGTCCATCTGGATCAAAAAAAAAACGTGCCATCGATCTTTTATAAGCTTATAACCTTAGGGGATGCTTTCACCCTACTCATATTTACCCCCAAATATCGTCAATTAAGGGTGGCGCTGAATTAAAAAACATTTCCCCGGATTAGTATTCATGTTTTCTTTTGACTAATGTCCTTTGGGCCAGTGAGAAAACGTGCAAAAGTAGTATAATCCAAAAATACGGTTATGTGCAATAATTGCGGCATTTACATTAGGCACGTAAAGATCAAAAAAGCACCCTTACGCTGAATTAAAATCAACCTCAAAAGATGTTAATTCAGTTGGTTTACAGTTCTTTGTCCATCTGGATCCGAAAAAAACGTGCAATCGATCTTTTATAAGCTTATAACCTTAGGGGTTGCTTTCACCCTACTCATATTTACCCCCAAATATCGTCAATTAAGGGTGGCGCTGAATTAAAAATTATTTCCCGGATTAGTTTTCATGTTTCCTTTCGACTAATGTCCTTTGGGCCAGTGAGAAAACGTGCAAAAGTAGTATAATCCAAAAATACGGTTATGTGCAATAATTGCGGCATTTACATTAAGCACGTAAAAATCAAAAAAGCGCCCTTGCGCTGAATTAAAATCAACTTAAAAGATGTTAATTCAGTTGGTTTACAGTTCTATGTCCATCTGGATCCGAAAAAAAACGTGCAATCGATCGTATATAAGCTTATAACCTTAGGGGTTGCTTTCACCCTACTCATATTTACCCAAATATCGTCAATCAAGGGTGGCGCTGAATTAAAAAAATCATTTCCCCGGATTAGTATTCATGTTTCCTTTCGACTAATGTCCTTTGGGCCAGTGAGAAAACGTGCAAAAGTAGTATAATCCAAAAATACGGTTATGTGCAATAATTGCGGCATTTACATTAGGCACGTAAAAATCAAAAAAGCACCCTTGCGCTGAATTAAAATCAACCTCAAAAGATGTTAATTCAGTTGGTTTACAGTTCTATGTCCATCTGGATCAAAAAAAAAACGTGCAATCGATCTTTTATAAGCTTATAACCTTAGGGGATGCTTTCACCCTACTCATATTTACCCCCAAATATCGTCAATTAAGGGTGGCGCTGAATTAAAAAACATTTCCCCGGATTAGTATTCATGTTTTCTTTTGACTAATGTCCTTTGGGCCAGTGAGAAAACGTGCAAAAGTAGTATAATCCAAAAATACGGTTATGTGCAATAATTGCGGCATTTACATTAAGCACGTAAAAATCAAAAAAGCGCCCTTGCGCTGAATTAAAATCAAACTTAAAAGATGTTAATTCAGTTGGTTTACAGTTCTATGTCCATCTGGATCCGAGAAAAAACGTGCAATCGATCTTTTATAAGCTTATAACCTTAGGGGTTGCTTTCACCCTACTCATATTTACCCCCAAATATCGTCAATTAAGGGTGGCGCTGAATTAAAAATTATTTCCCCGGATTAGTTTTCATGTTTCCTTTCGACTAATGTCCTTTGGGCCAGTGAGAAAACGTGCAAAAGTAGTATAATCCAAAAATACGGTTATGTGCAATAATTGCGGCATTTACATTAAGCACGTAAAAATCAAAAAAGCGCCCTTGCGCTGAATTAAAATCAAACTTAAAAGATGTTAATTCAGTTGGTTTACAGTTCTATGTCCATCTGGATCCGAAAAAAACGTGCAATCGATCGTATATAAGCTTATAACCTTAGGGGTTGCTTTCACCCTACTCATATTTACCCCAAATATCGTCAATCAAGGGTGGCGCTGAATTAAAAATCATTTCCCCGGATTAGTATTCATGTTTCCTTTCGACTAATGTCCTTTGGGCCAGTGAGAAAACGTGCAAAAGTAGTATAATCCAAAAATACGGTTATGTGCAATAATTGCGGCATTTACATTAGGCACGTAAAAATCAAAAAAGCACCCTTGCGCTGAATTAAAATCAACCTCAAAAGATGTTAATTCAGTTGGTTTACAGTTCTATGTCCATCTGGATCAAAAAAAAACGTGCAATCGATCTTTTATAAGCTTATAACCTTAGGGGATGCTTTCACCCTACTCATATTTACCCCCAAATATCGTCAATTAAGGGTGGCGCTGAATTAAAAACATTTCCCCGGATTAGTATTCATGTTTTCTTTTGACTAATGTCCTTTGGGCCAGTGAGAAAACGTGCAAAAGTAGTATAATCCAAAAATACGGTTATGTGCAATAATTGCGGCATTTACATTAAGCACGTAAAAATCAAAAAAGCGCCCTTGCGCTGAATTAAAATCAAACTTAAAAGATGTTAATTCAGTTGGTTTACAGTTCTATGTCCATCTGGATCCGAGAAAAACGTGCAATCGATCTTTTATAAGCTTATAACCTTAGGGGTTGCTTTCACCCTACTCATATTTACCCCAAATATCGTCAATTAAGGGTGGCGCTGAATTAAAAATCATTTCCCCGGATTAGTATTCATGTTTTCTTTTGACTAATGTCATTTGGGCCAGTGAGAAAACGTGCAAAAGTAGTATAATCCGAAAATACGGTTATGTGCAATAATTGCGGCATTTACATTAAGCACGTAAAAATCAAAAAAGCGCCCTTGCGCTGAATTAAAATCAAACTTAAAAGATGTTAATTCAGTTGGTTTACAGTTCTATGTCCATCTGGATCAAAAAAAAACGTGCAATCGATCTTTTATAAGCTTATAACCTTAGGGGATGCTTTCACCCTACTCATATTTACCCCCAAATATCGTCAATTAAGGGTGGCGCTGAATTAAAAAACATTTCCCCGGATTAGTATTCATGTTTTCTTTTGACTAATGTAATTTGGGCCAGTGAGAAAACGTGCAAAAGTTGTATAATCCAAAAATACAGTTTGTGCAATAATTGCGACATTTACATTAGGCACTTAAAAATCAAAAAAACACCCTTGCGCTGAATTAAAATCAACCCTAAAAGATGTTAATTCCGTTGGTCAACAGTTTTACGTCTATCTGGATTCGGAAAAAACGTGCAAACGATTTTTTATTAGCACAGAGCGTTAGGGGTTGCTTTTTTGCACTTTTATTTACGCCCAAAAATTCGTCTATTAAGGGTTGCGCTGAATTAAATGTCAATTGATTTGATTCTGCATGAAATTATCTTTATAAGGATATTAGTTTGGTTGCACAAAAAACGTGCAAAGATGCTTTTTTTGTATGTTTTCTTATTAATCTGCCTATTAGCAACCCTTAACTTTGACATTTAATATCTCGGCTTCCCCTCAAGTGACGGTACCGAATTTTTTTTTAAAATGCTTGTTTTTTTGTCTAGAATATGATAGTATTACTTTCAGAGGTTCGTTTTTCTAGGCCGAAATACATTATCCGTGGGCATTCTCCTTTAAACTCAGGCTTGCCCTCTCACTTGAAAAATAGTATAGATTACGCAGCATGGGACGAAAATGGAAGATGTTTTTCGCGGGTGGATTTAATTCTCGAATAGATGTGCTCATGAGAACAGTAATCACTCGAGTTGTAAATCTACTTTCTTCACGCGTTGTATGTATATGCACATTTTATATTCTTCTACATTTACGTTAAGCTTTTCAAATTTTATATACCCCAGACGTACACCGTCAATCTTTGTTATGGGGATGTCGGAGCTTTAGCCTCCATCAAAAGCCGCTTGATCTCGCGGCTTCGAATGGCGCTGTAGTCAGGTGTCGATTTCTACGATAAACGTATTTAAAACATAAATTATAAATTTTGCAGCTACATAGAGCTGTTGAAAGATACTTTCCCCCCTAGCTATAACTAAAATTAAGGTAATTGTAATATTACTCTTGGCAGCAAATGTTTATTTTTTTAAAGAAATGTGAAATACGTTGCGTGTAGCATTACGGCAGATATAGATGCATTGAATACCAGACGTATTTCACATTTCTTTAAAAAAATAAACACTTGCTGCCAAGAGTAATATTACAATTACCTTAATTTTAGTTATAGCTAGGGGGGAAAGTATCTTTCAACAGCTCTATGTAGCTGCAAAATTTATAATTTATGTATTAAATACGTTTATCGTAGAAATCGACACCTGACTACAGCGCCATTCGAAGCCGCGAGATCGAGCGGCTTTTGATGGAGGCTATAGCTCCGATGTGATAATTAAACATTTTTTACTCGATCGATAACATTGGCATTCGTCACTGAGGGGCCAGGACCCCTTAAGGGTAGCGGCTGCAGTGCCCAACGGTTACCGACCGAACAAAATAAGAAGATTTTCGTATTTATTGAGCGTCTAATGTAATTTTATACGAAATCCAAATAATGATATAATGTGCCTTTATACGAAGTTTCAATTGAACACGTAAAGGATATATGTGAAAAAGTTTGCACCGAAAAATTAATCGTAATTAGATTTCGTTGCGCGTAATTGTTTGTGCAGAATTAAAAAGAAAAAGAAGGAAAGGATCGTCGCAAGATAAAACGTAATTAAATAATAAAATAAAATAAAAAAAGAGTACACACATATACACATATTGATCAATCTAGATCTGAATATCAAACAATATATCTCAATCGTAAGATTTAGCTCCTTTGTTTACCCATGGATTATTACGTACCTTCAATTATTTACCGAGATGAACGTACGCGAGATCGCGATAACATCGAGACTGTGTATATATAGATATTTATACAAAAGAAATAAAGTAAAATAAGGATAATGAAAATAAGGTGTAGAGGAAACTTACCAAAAATTTGACTAAACTTTCCCATCTCAGTGAATTTGAAGGTGCAGGTTTCCTATATTTTCTTGGAGTCGAAAAATTGTTTGATTCTTTGGCGCTTGTGCAAACGGAAAATCGGCTTGCACTCCAGCTGCATAACTTTCGGGAAACGTCGAAAAATCTTCGTATACACGATATTCGACGATCCGAATGTCGGACGGAAGTTTCTCGGTTCAACTCCTTATCTAACCGCCTATCTTGCCAAACTGTCGAACGATCCAGCGAACGATGCTCCTTTGCCTGAGCGTATACAAAGAGACTTGCGGGTTTTGACGTTAGTATATATTGCCTCGAGTAAAAGTATACGCGTTGCAATTCCTTATCTTAATATGTTATAGCTCACTTTTATGATATATTCTTGATAAATCTATTACAAATAAATTGGCTTTTAACGATATTAACTTTTCCGATGCGATCTATCTCGCTTTGGCTACTATTCAGTTTTCTTTTTTTAGAACGTTCTATTGGAAAATAATTGCGTGACGCATCCTACGCGAACGAAAATAACGCGGTTTTTCGAATCTTTAGTCGACACTCCTGTGAGGACAAGACCGCGAGGTTCGATATTATACGCTTCTTTTTCTCTTTCATATGTCTATACTCAAGGATACTTCCTTTTTCACGATCGATAATTACAATTAATTCAATTTTTTTTTAATGAAAATTTCTTCTGCTTCTATGGATTACTTTCTACGTTCGCACTAAATATTTTGTATATTTCGAAAAGTATAGTTAAGTACATACCTTTTGTTCTTTCTATAAATTTTAGGATTCCTCGGTTTCCTCTATGTACAAATATTCTCTTTTACAAAACCACTTACGCCGATAATATACATTTTTCATTTTCTTCGGTGCATACGTAAAATTTCCAAATTTACAAACGAACGCGCCAACAATCTATATATATACATATACATGTACATACATTCATTAAAATTGTGAAATTGCGATTAAACCAAAGTTGACTGCGTAAAACAAAATTGATAATGCCGGTATATGGATGTAAGTAAGGTATAAAACTTGCCCATACAGGGCTTTCGAAGTCAATTTTCATTCCCCCTCCCTACCTTACCGACAGTGCAATCATTAATAATAATTCAGAAAATATGAATGATTATATAAAAAAATTAATTGCCCTTCAGTTATCAATAGTGTAATTAAGTACGTTATAAATTTCAGACAAGAATATCATTGCGTTTTCGAGAACCAATTCTTATAAACAAATCCGCGCAAATTTAACCTTAACAGAGTCCAAAAACTCGACATTTCTTAGTGACGGTATGTTAAATTATGTGAGTTCTTATTTTTATTTATACTGTTATAGTTTTTATTAATTAATTAACGAAGATTGACTATGGGACATTCCCCTTCATTTCCGTATAAATTTAAATGATTATTTCGGTGTAAATAAACGATTATTTTTTTTTATAAAGGAAAGTAGTTATAATCTATAAAATCATGAAGAATATATAATATGAAGTGAATAAATTTAAAAATATTTTCAACAATATTACAAAGAACTTGAATTTGCAAAAAAGCTTATTTTTTGATAAATAACTATTGATTGGTAGCACTGCGTCGTAACGGTAGCTCAAAAATTTGTAGAGTGGTAGAAAAATTGAATAAAAATTAGGTATCTAAAAGTTCAATGTAAAATCCTGTGGTATGTAAGGTTATGCCATTTTCATCAGAATAAGTATAATAAAATGAACTAAAGTGGGTCCAAAATATGTAAAAGCTATATGCTCTTACATTCCAGGCACGATCGTTAAATGTTACTATAAAAAATTACTATAAAAATACATTTTAGCCAAATGGGTGAAAAATTTACTGAATTTTTCGATTGAATAGTTTGCATACAAGCATACATACATTTTTAAAAACAATTAAATGATAAACAAAAGTTTTCTTTTGTGATAAACATTTCTTACTTTTAAAATTTGTGCGTATAATCGATATTTATTTATAGATAAGGTCTAAAACCGTCTTCTTTGTACATTTTACGTTTTTTTAACCGTTTTTTTCTTCATTTGTCAGGAAAACAGGAAAAATATCAATGGGAGTAAAAAATGTTTAATAGAAAAAAGTTTTCTTTTATTGTGATGAACATTTTTTACATTTAAAATTTTTACGTAAA
The DNA here is from genome assembly GCA_026168455.1 of Theocolax elegans. Classification (NCBI taxonomy): domain Eukaryota; kingdom Metazoa; phylum Arthropoda; class Insecta; order Hymenoptera; family Cerocephalidae; genus Theocolax; species Theocolax elegans. The sequence goes on along the minus strand of CM047428.1, from coordinate 88,417,392 downwards.
ATCAATATTTATTTAGTTAATGTTTAACAAGCTTCTTTTATTGTATATTTTATGCTTTTTCAACTGTTTATTTGTATTACTAAGATGAAGATTATTAGATTTAAACTTTTACAGTACAATTTATATTTGTCTTTATAAAGTAGAAAAAACGGGTTTTTTGCACTATTTTGACAGTTTTATGCGTTAAACTTGCCAGTATTTAGTTGTACACAGAAAGTTACAATACAAAAATGATCAGATATTTTATATTTAAACATTTTCTGTATTTATATTTTAGATTATTTAATTGTTTGTGTATAATGTCGCAGGAAAAAGTGCTACCGTTCAAGAGGTATTCGACCAATTTAGTTGAAAATAGGAATATTTACTTGTAAAAGGTATAAAAAAAAGTTGAGCGAAATCAGTTTAAAATTGACATATACATACATACATTTTGAGAAACGTTTAAAACGGCTTACTTTCAGCGTATATTAATATATATTTACGTGTAATGTAATGTATAAACAATTATTTGCGGTGTTAAATTTTTTGCGATGGTGAAAATACAAAGCACTCATCTCGTCCAATCGATCGTTGGATTGTTCTTTTTTCAGAATTTCCACGAGATAGTTTAGCAAAAGACGGTGTAAGTAGGAGGTATATAGATATACGGTTTAGCAATATTCGAAAAGGACATCGATATCGCTAGACTGTATATAAAATCGAATATAATCTGCCCTCCGTATTCATTTGTATATTTAAGATATGAAAGGTTTCTCCAGACATCATCATACATGTACCCTCAATTTATTCTTACCACTCTCATTCGTCCGATGATCAATTGTACAGAATGGCTGATTATTTAATTGTTCGAGGTAAGTGCAGCTGCCTCCTTCGTCGCGTGAGATTGTACCCGACGCGAGGTTTTAACTTTATGTGCCAAATATCGGGTGCCATGTATTGTACACCAACCGAATCTATACTGCACGATAATATATAGATTTTCAATTATTAAATTAACATTTGTACGTGTATAGGCATATGTATATGTATATGTATATTATATTTTGAACGAATATTTTTCTATCACACCTATATAAATATAATATTTCCAAATAATATACAAACTGTTTACTTGATCTATTACTTTACATCAAGGTTACCTCTGGAAATTGGGTATGATGCGTATGATATTATAAAAAAATATTTTATTGAATTTACGTATTAACTGCACTTTCCTTTTCGATATAAGACTTATACCCCACTTCTTTACACATGATTTGAAGAATTCGTAAAGTTAAGAGGAGGCTCCTATACTCTATTTGAGTAGCATAAAAAAATAAGAGACCACGTGGAATATATAAGAAGGGGCACCTTTCTTTATTTATCGATATTATTGCATTTTCGAGAATCATCCTTTATTCCTTTACCAACAAATAGGCTTAACAAGTGCCTTTAAGAGGGAAGGGAGCATCTTGACTTGACATTTGTTGGTAAGGGATATGGTTTTTAAAAACCCAATCATATTTTTAGGCAGTTTAGGAAGCTTCCTGCAAAATTTAATCTTCTAATCAACTCAAAAATTAAAATGATGATTTCATTTGCACTCAAAAAAGTCTATTAAGTGTTGGTGGTAACTATGAGTGACTTTTCTACTCTAACGCAATTAGGAGGTGGCATACCCAATGGGTTACCGACCGAGCAAAATAAGATAATTATCATATTTAAAAAAATATCGAATATTATGCAAAACCCGAATGCAGTACTGAACTAGATCATTTAATTGTAGGTTATTCTACAAAGTTCCAAACCAGCACAACAAGGACACCATAAAAAAATTCTACACCGAAAATGTATAATTGTTTGTGATTATTCGGTGCATAAATTTTTAGGGTCTCCTTGTTGTATTGACCTGGAATTTTATAAAATACGTAACTACAATTATTGATTTATCATATAGTGTAGTTCTGTACACGTAAATACAGATAAATAGAATAATTATCTTTTTTGCTCGATCGGTAACGACGGTAACCCACCGAGTATGCCACTTCCTTGAAGATTACGAGAATATTGCTCTTTTCTATTTTAAATCTATGATTGTGTAAATGTTCAATGCAATTGGTGCAGTAATTTATGAGTTTCATGGTTTAAAATGTTTAGACTGATTTGTACTGACGTTAAAAAATGTTTAAAACAGTAAATCTCATAATTGACAAATTGTTTATAAAAAAATATTTGTTCAATAGTTTAACATTCACTAGGGTATTTTATTGATCAACGTAACGTTATTGTTCATCTATATACTATTTCGCAAGTAAAAGCATCTCGATTTAAAGCAATCTAATCTGATCCATTATAATCCTCTATTTGTAAATATAACATTTTCAAATAGATAATGATAATCTATTATCCAATAAAGATTGTTCAAGATACCTATATAATATCCTAATGGAATATAACCTAACAGTCATCGTACATACTGTAGCTCCTATACTTATACGAGTACGTTAAATTAGAATTATCTAGCCACTTTTTAACTTTCTCCGACTGTCTTGAGAATTGAGATTGTAAAAATCTGAGTACCGTTATCGTCAATCGGTCCTTTGCAAACCCTATAGTAAAATCAAATAATTTTGAGGTCCTTACACAGAAAAAAAAATTTGTTTGAATCAAAAAAATATATTTGTTTGAATTCAGTTTATTTGATTCAAATAAATATTTTTTTGATATAAATAAAATTTAATTGAAATAATAAAACTAATTATTTGTTTTCATGCACACAATTTTATTGATTTATTATTACTTAAATCAAATAAATTTTACTTGAATCATTAAAATATTTTTTCAATTTTATTTTATCGTTTATTTGAAATGAAAAAACCCATTTTTTCCCATGTTTTTAAAAATACCCAATAAAATGGTAAACATAAATCAAGCAATTAATTTATTTAGTTCAATGAAAAAATTGCATTAATTTAAAAAATGGATTTAACTGAAAATATTCTTTCATATAAGTACATATTTCTTCAAAATGCTAGAATATTTGGTTAAATTTATTAAATAATTTTTTAATTTAACGAAATGAACTACATAAATTAATGTTTCTTTCACTTATTAAATTAATGCAAATATTAAATTAATTCAAGTAAATGTTTGTTCAAAAAAATTATATGGGTTGATAAAAAATTTTTGATTATACAAAATAATTATTTTGTTAAATTAAATAAATAATTTTTTTTTCTCTTAATATTATTTTTATTTCAATTGAGAAGTTTGATTTTATAAAAGCAAAAAAGTAAATTATTTTAAAAGATGATATAACTTTACTTGAACAATTAAGTAACATTAAAAAAATAATTTTTCTCAATTAAATAAATATTTTTTAATGTGGATTTGCTAAAGTTAAAATTATATTTTATTGTTCCAATAAAATGTATACTTATTTTAACTAAATTAGGAATCTTTGTTTTAAAATAATAAATTTACTTAATTCAACTATATTTTTTTTTAATTCAACACTCAATTTGAGTGAAATAAATAATTAAATATTTTAATTGTAAACAAATTTGTGTTTTTTAATTTGGTATGTACTTATTACTTTAATTTTTGTAACTAAATGAATTGAAAATTATAAAACGCGTTCAGTTTTACGTTGCTTTAAAATAATATGTTATATTATAAACCTATAATAATTCAGGGACCTACCTGCACCGACTCTCTAAACAGTACCCGTTATAATTGGTAATTAAAAAAAAAAGTTTTGATAAAATAAATTAATTTTAAAGAAATATTTTATTAAAACAAAGAAACATACGCTTATTGAAAGAAATAAATACTTTTTTGAAGCGATGTAATAATTTATTTGTATTAAATGCATTTTTTATTAGAAAAAATAAAATTCATACGAAATAAAGTAATTTTAAAGAAATGTTTTATTGAAACAAAGAATTATTGGTTTATTGAATTAAATAAATTTTTTTTTGAAACGATGGAATAATTTATTTGAATGTTCACTGGTTTTGGTAAAAATATTCCAATCAATTTTTGAAAAAAATAAAGTTATTAAAATAATTTTTTTTTGCTCTTTAAGTTAAATAAACCATTTACTTAAATAAGAGAGCTTTCGGCAACGACCGCTAGGGGGATCCAAGTTTCCCGCAAGCGGCCAAAAATTTTATCGGTTCATATAAAAGAAACTTTCAAAAGTATAAAATTAAATCGAGAAGCGAATTGAAAAAACGTTTTCTTGAATCAAGGAAATAATTTACTAAAATTCGCTGCACTATATTAAGGTAAGTAAGAAACATTAATTAAATACAGTTATAGAATCAAATACTCTTCGTTTCATCCAATTAAATAAACTATTTACTCAATTTCAGTGTTTCGGTCGTCGTATGAAAACTGGATTCAAGTAACAGATAATTTACATAAAAGATGAAGATGCGTTACATTAAGAAAACAAGTGCATTAGAACTACAAACTCAAGGATGCTCGATGTAATTAAATGTACATTGGATTCAATGGGCCATTGAACATAATCGAAGAAACGAAAATAGTATCAAAGGAAATAATAACTTTTTTTTATGTTAAATAAAAAATTATTTGATTTAAAAAAAGATTTTCTTGATTTAAATGTATAGTTCAATTAAATGAAATAAATGTTTCATTCAAATAAATAAATTTATTAATAAAATTTACAGAGCAGTAATTAGGAAAAGAAATATTAATTTTGTTTTAAATATATATTTACCTTGAAGCAAATAACACTATTATTAATATAATTACAAAATATTATGAAATTGAATAAATATTTTATTAGTATCAGATAAATGAAACTAATAGGATTAAATAAATATCTTTTAAAACAATTAAATAATTTCTTTGTTTCTGACACATCAATTTTATAAAACATTGAAATATTTTGTTCGATCGAAAAAAATTTTTGTTGGTTTAATAAAATTGTTTGGTTTAAGTGACTAAATATTTGTTACAAATAACTAATTATTTACTTGTGTGTTAATATAGCAGATTTTAATTCAATGAATAATTTGCTTGTTTAAAAGAAATATGTTGGTCAATACAACGCAATATTTATTTATTTTTAATATAGATTAATTTTGTTCAAATAAATATATTTTATTAATTTAACAAAACGGATTCTTCAAATATAGTGAAAGAAATAATTTACTTGATTCAAAAAAAATTTTTTTGAATTCAGTAAATTTTTTTTTCAGTGTAGTTATGAAAACCACATTTCACAGAGCTATTGGTCAAAATATATAAACGGTTATTTTTGAGGGACGGGAGTAGATTAAGAAGATTGTTGAAAAATCTTAAATTTCCATGAGGTATTGATTGTTTGCTTTCGAATGCTCATCGCATGCGAAGCGATCTGCAACTGCACACTGTCATTTTTACATTATACTGCATTCCTATTTTTTTCCACTGGGTTGTAAATCTTGGTGAACTTTTACTGGAATTAACAGTTTAACTGTTTAAGTCGTCTATTTTGTTCTTTTCGTGTTGTTGTTGCGTGTCCCGTGTATTCCGAGATTTCCGAGATTTCCGAGGAATGCAATTTTTCCCCTTTCTCGGGGTACGCGCGGGGGCGGGTGTGTGTGGGTGTGTGTACTGGATCGAAAAACCGCCGGCTATAAACATCACACTTTTGATCTCGAAAACACTCGTATTACGAGAGATAATGGTTTTTCATCCCGACGATAACGCGGGGTTATAAAACTTGGCGCGGTGAAAAAAGAAAAATTGAACGACGAGAAAACGGACAAATCGAACCGAAATCTCGTATTAACAAAACTACGTATACGGCTTATACATGTATATGATGGGTATGCATGGGTTATCTTACTTAGAGGCGATCGTACGTACTGGGTTTTATAATAGTAAAAATCGAGTGCACAATGAAACTACACGGTGTGTTTGGGTATAATAGAGGTGCACGGTGCAGTACGTATACGTGCTTTATACGTGTTTGTCAATAATTTATCTCGTGTTTGATCACTGGCGACAGATTTGCTTATAAAATTTTATATCTGCATCAGTCGGTCGCCAAAGAATAAATAAACACATACACACCTGTTGGTAAGTATATATACGAGCGTACGTGCGAGGCGCGAGCTAGCGCAACGACGGTTCAAAAGTGTAAACAACAAGATTTGTGCGAATGTTGGCGCAATTTATCTTTTCGAATTTTATTGGCGATTTATGTACAAACAAACAAACAAAATGCGCTCTCCTCGACACTCGACACTCGACACTTTGACATTTTATCCTCACGTGCTGCCGAACATGATATCATTCGAGTAATTTGGATTTTTTACAGAACGGCAACTATATCGTTTGCGTAACAAATTTAAAATATGCTCCTTCAGCTTAACTCACAATTCATATTTTTATTTCTATGCGACGGTAACTTCAACTTATATACTAATGGATCATTAACCGCCGTAATATAAGATTCGGTAACGTTTCGATGGTCACTTATAATATTCTCATTCGTCCACCTGTCAGGCTAATATCTCTATTCATTTTTTATTAACAATAACGCTTACTTTTTATCAAAATTTTTTTTCTATCCGCTGCAAGTGACATTCATACTTTTGGGAATCTCTCAATAATTTAATATCAGCTGCTATATCGTTAACGACAAGAATCATTATTATTATTATTAAATTTATAATTAAATATCTCAATAACTTTTCGCTCTATATAAGAATGCCCTCTAATACTTTTTAAGCATATATATATATATATATATAATTACCGAATAAAATTATCACGGAGACAAATGTACAAAAATATAAGTTAAAAAATACGAAACATAAAAAGCGCATCTATTTGTTTTACTCCCGTGGTGGATAATTAGTCATATATATTTATGCAGTTGGGGTAAAATAGACGTTTATTTCCGTGGACATAAAAGTTGTCATCTAAAATAATCGCCTATTTATAAGTATCATATTTTTCACCAAAATCATCCTTGAAAAGGTCCCTTTATTTCACGACAACGACAATTTAATCCTTATTTTCCTTTATATATTCACTTGAATTTTTTCCTATTTTTATTATTTTGTGTGTTCCTGCCTCGGGACTCCAAAGTTACAGGGATCTACACCTTTTAACATAAGAATTATCTTGGATATATTGAATTAAAAATCTGAACAAAATTCATATAGGTGGTTTAAAACAAAAGCGAGGGCATGACGTTTTGATTTTTTCAGAAAAAATTAAATTTGTTAATAGTAATTGGATAAACAATTTTCGGTCGGTAATTATTGATCGAAAAAGGCATGAATTTTCAACGCAAAAATCAGAAATAAATTACAAAGTTAAAAATCTGAAAAAATTGAGTATACTGTTCAAAACATGCCTAAGTAAGGCATGGCGTTCACGATTTTAAAAAAAATGTAAGTATTCTTTTGTTTATAAAAAAATATTAATAATGACCATTTTCTGAGTCCGACATATAAATAATGGACTGTATCTAACGGTATCTAAGTCAAGTTTTATCCTCCCTACCTTACACATAAAATTATGTATAATTAAAAAAAGAAGTATTATTAATCTATCTGTCTTTAAAATTAGAAGGAAAAATATCGATTGGTTTTCGAGTAATCCCTTACCAAAATTTACGACAATTTCGAGCAATTTGAGGTTATACGCTCGTCTAATTAAAAGGTACATCAAGATTTTTAGTAAGAATTTTCTCGAAAACTAGTCCATATATTTTTCCTTTAAATTTTAAAGACAGATAGATTATTAATAAAGGAAGGGGATTGCGTTCTCTTCGATTCTCTTAGAATTTACGTAAATTGACTTCCTTTTTTAATTATAACTAATTTTATGTGATTTTTGAGATCGGTAAGGTAGAGAGGATAAAACTTGGCTTCGACATCCTGTTAAACCTGACAAATAACATTTACATCTTCGAAAGGAACACCGAATATTTTTCAAATAATCGTACATAAAGTATATTAGAAACGATTGTATATGCATACGATTTCATTATATATAAGTTCTTTTAACCAATCGGTATAAAAATGGGTATAAAAAATAGTTTTAACTTACAAAGCAGATATTCCTATTTTTAGATCATTAAAAATGATCCAATTTCTAGAGCAGAGATAGAAGCTTTATATTCGACTATATAATTCATTAGTATTTCATATTTTTTTCAAAGAAATCGGTTAAGAAAATTGTTTATTTGTTTAAAAAGATTTTTTCGTGACTATTGCGCATTTTTTATTCAAAAGTTACTCAACGATTGAGTAACATAATTTCAATATACAATAAATTCATGTAATACTAAGGCAGCTACCAATTTTTTAAAATTTTACACCTATTTCTAGTTGACGAGAGTTCATCGTTTAATCTTTCATTCGAGCGTATAAGTGCATATAAAACTTTAATAGTTGATTAGATATAATTTTCGTTGTAATTTTCCTACAGAGAACGCCTACTTTTATTGAACCATAATTTATTACAAATCGTAAAAAAAAAAATATTTTTCAAAATTAAAATTGAATTTACGTTTTGAGATGCTAGAAATTTATTATAAGTATTCTTGTTTCTTCTAATTTAATTTTTAAATAATACAATTTTGTTGCTACAGTTAAATTAAAAAAATATATTAACAAGAATCATTTGTTTATAAATCTTGACCGCAGTTTTATCGACGGAGACTCATTTTGCGTGCTACCTTATCGACCGTTGGAAAGTGCTTAGTATATTTTCAGTACCGGGTTTATTACGTTCTAACGACTACGACTACGAGTGCACAGTTGCACACTTAGCAGACTCTCCGAAAACATGGATTAGCTGATTTTTTATTTATCAAGTCACTGAATTATTTGTAAATAATTAACGTTTACAATGAATATTCTCGCTAAAAGTTTTACAAATTTAGCGAGGATATGCTTAACCAGAACTGTCCAAGGTAATGTATTTAAATACTGATGTTTGCAAAAATTTAACCTCAACATTCATATACTTTAATTTTTATTTTTTTCTTTCACATCTGTAATTGTCTGGATTAAGCATGTTTCTTTTTTGTTTGCAGCCAGTGTTAGTACTGACAGCCGTACCATTTATACTTGCAGTAATATTGCGCAAGGTAAATTTTTACTTTCTACATTTATAAGTCATTGTATTTGAAAAATTTTACTATTTATTTTCAGGAAGTTTATTAGCAACTGTGAGTCAATATTTACAAACTCCATTGCAAGGTAAACCATCTAATATATAATACTGTTAACTAGCCATAAATTTTATTTACATATATATATATATATATATATATATATAAAATCAAATTATGATTAGTGAAATAACAATTTTTGTTATTTTCAAAACATTATATGAAAACTGTTGATTATTTATATTCTTATGACTTGAGAGAAAGAATTTAACGTTAATACTACATTAATGATAATATGTTGCACATCAAATTAACTGCACTAGAGCCAGTGAACAATTATAAGGTGAATTCAAAATTACAATTATAAATTCATGAATAAATTTGCTTAGGTTCGAACGATCATTGTTAATGTTAGGGATATTATAAACACAACTAAAGATAACTAACTATAAATAGACAACTAAAGATAACTGATATTTAATAGATAATTGCTGATATAAAGTTTTTTGAACCCTTCTAATTATTACAAGTTATATAAGTTACTAATTACATTGAGTTTATACAATAATTATTATGATAAATTTCATTCCAAACATTCTGTGTAGAATATATACTATAACATTTTTTAAAGTGATGTTACAATAAAAATCTTCCCTTTCCTTTGATGAAAGTATAAATAAAATTATATTTGCAAAACATCTTTAGTGTATGTATTAAGTATTTAAACAGGGTAATTTTGTAATGTTAGAGTAAGGTTGTCGTGACATACTTGGTTTACTAGAATTTTTACTATACACTACAGAAAATATTGATATTTTGATCACAATTATAACTAAGATTAGCGTGTACGAATATTTGGTATAAAATGTAAATATTAGATATAATATTCAAGTATGATCTGTTGAAGTAGCTTAAACGAAACGATTTTTCTCAGAAGACTCAAAGATTTTTCTCATTTTTCATTTAATAGGATAAACATAATCTCGAATTGATTTTAAAAAGTATGATGCCCTAATGCATGAAGTTTCTATAGACTAAAAGTAAATTTGGTAAATTTGAAAAAATAGTTTTTCGAATACTCCTAAAACTTCTATGTGTTTAAAACTAATAAATATTTATTAAAAATGAACAAAGACATTTTAATTGAAAGAAAGACATAATATATTTGACAACTAGTAAATATTCATTAGTTTCAAATAAATATTTTTTAAAAGATATTGATTAATGAAATATTTATTTAAATTCATTAAATATTTGTTTTCAGTGATATAATTAAATTAGATCAGTTGATCAATAATAAACCTAAATCCGTTACTGGTTTCGCTTGTAAACCAATTGTTCTATAAAAATAGCTATGTAAGATTTTCTTAAGCATTTTACAGTATATTAAAGTTTAAATATTTCCTTTTTTGGTTTTGATTTGTTTGATAAAAAAAATGTTTACAAGAGTAAAAAAAAGTGTGTCGTTTAATCAGAAGGTGGTTTAATCGTAATGACTAGTCGGAAAAAGGAGTAAATGTAAAGATTATTCACCTATTAACAATTAAGGGAATGAATGCATAAGTACTTTCGAAATTGAGAGGAAACCTGACGAAGGTCGTTTGGTCATCAAAACTAAAGAAAATGAGCGCTCCTCTCCCTCCCCGTTCACCAAGAAAAAAGAAGAAAGAAAAAAGGAAAAAGAAAAAAGGAAAAAAGAAAGAAAAGAAAAGAAAAGAAAAGAAGAAGAAGAAGGAGAAGAAGAAGAAGAAAAGAAGTTGATGATACGAGAAGTAAGCAAGTACAAAATCGGCTTATTCCAATAATCGATCGTACACTCTGAAAAAAGTGGCTATCGTATCTTTTGGTGACGGTGCAGTACCTATGTAACAGAGGCCGTAGAAGGTACAACACAACTTACAAGGCCCTCCCGAAAAAAAGGGTCGGATCGGTCGGATCGGTCGAATCGGTCGTCATAATGCACTGGTGACCCATTTCGAGGTTCGAACGCAAAGTGTATATCCCTAATATATATATTTGTGGCTCGAAAAGAGCTGCTGTTCAATATTCATCTCGAATTTCAGTTGGATGCGTATCTCGGAAATTCGGAATCCGTGCGAAAGCCGAAAGGGTAGGCAGGCAGAGCAGCGCGGGTCCTATTGTGGAAATGCGAAAAAAGGCATGCCAATGGGTTGTGTGTACGTAGACGTAGATACGGTGAAAACGGTGAAAACGGTGAAAACGGAAAAAAGGAGCAGGAAGGGTAGGGTTTTGCTCTCCCCTCTCGAGCGTGGAAAACTGTTGGGGGAGGAGGTCGCATCAGGATGAAAATGGTAGGGGTGACGTGTCCATTTGTGGTTGTTGACCGGTCTTTACCCGCGATATTTTCGCGACACGAGGCTTGGGAACGCTTTTCCCATTTCTTCTGTACACCTCATCTCACTGGATTTTTCAGTGGTGTGTACTTACAAGGGTTAGTCGTACTCCCGAGCCCGATGGAACGTGAAAAGTATATCCATCGATGTAGATACTCGCAAATTATTTGAAACTCCGGAAACGATCCGCATTCAAAAATGTACGTGTGCCAAAGTGATTCGTGAGAATATTTGTTGAAATATTCCGAAAGAAAGGAAGAAATGGACGAAACAAATGTTGATTGAGTATCACTGTAATTCCGTTAAACGGAATGTCAAATGCAGTAAATGTTTAAAAAACGATAAAGTTTAAAGGAAAATATATCGTAAGGAGGTTCGAGTGATCAAAGTACCCTAAAATTCGCGTAGACACGATCTACGGATCTCGAGCGCGTGTGCCGTGTACTCGCGAGAAAAGCGCAACGCGGCAATAAAGCATTTCGCAATGTAATCTTGCGTATTGATCTTGGAAGTAAGAGAAAAGGGGTTGCCTTCCTCTCTCGGTACGTATAATAGGTATCCTACTGGTCCCTCGTCGCCGTCGGTCCGGTTAAATCCGACCTAACTCGGATTAGCAGCGCGAGGGCCCCTTTTCTCGACATCTGTCCAATCTTTACTCTCCTCTCTTCGTGTTGACGGACAGTGGTCACCCGAGATCTCCAAGTGAACAACAATCCTCCTGCCGAACTAACGGGAACAAAGAGTTTTGCGCCCCGATCGATTTATTTTCCACCGGGCGTTCAGCGCGCATTGGACTCTCTCTCTCTCTCTCCCTCTACGTAAATACTCAGAGATTCTACCTCCACCCTTTCCTCTATATAATGACATTCCGAATTATTACGTTTACCGTTCCCTTATTATTTCCTTTAAATAACATTTTTCATTCAGTTTACACGTCTTCTAATCATTTATCATCACTTGGTTATTACGTGTATGTACATAAGGTGCGTATGGATTTAGCAATCCATTCCGAAACTACCTATTAAATAATAATAATACCATGGTTTTTACCAATTTCGCAAATTTTTAATGACTCGAGGTTAGAAATAACTAGTTTATAATTATTTTTTCAAATAAATCTTTATTTCGTATCGAAAGCGTCATTTTCATTTCTATTATTACTAAAAATTAACCTACTTTGCAAGTGTTGATTAAAATCAATACTTTAAACTTACTTTGTTAATATTGATATTTCTCCTCAAACGATGTGATCCATCGAACACATTGATTTAGAATCGTTCGTTTCAATGAAGAGAACGTTAGAAGGTCCTTGATCACCTGCACAATCGGATAATTACAATATTTTCTTCGGTACCTACACGGAGAAATCTTTTTTTTTAAACTACCCAAATCTTTGGGGTAAATATTGTCGTGTCAATATGGTAAACAAATGTAAAATATAAATCCTCCCCATCCCTCACCGTTTGAAAAAATTACTATACGATATGGTAGAAAATTTAATGTCATATTCTCAATTTTTATACAAAATTCTGGTGAAAATGATAAAAATAAGCGAATATGTCACTATTTTACCCAGGACATATGGGTCATTTTTATTCAACTTTTCTCTCTGTGTATCCTACAGTACAAATCAAAAGAATTATATAACGTGTTTTAAGGGGATATCGAACCCAAATCATGGGGATCAACACATTTCAATTAAAAAATTCTGAATCAAACGTCTGCATAAAATTCATACGGATATTAAGTTAAAATATAAACAGAACCTGTGTTTTCAAAATTGAAGAAAAAATCATTTTTGTTAATAGTATTTGAATAAACAATGTTTGGTTGATAAATGTTAATAAAAAAGCCATAAACTACCGAATTAAATTTCCAATAAAAATATCGAATGTCGATGTAAAATTTGAAAACATTTGATATATGATTTTTAAAAAAATTCATTCTATCGTCTAAAAAAAATAGTAATAAATAAAATGATTGTTTTCGGCGTTTGAGACGCGTTTAAGCCAAGAAGAGGCCGTTTCATCAAAAACTGGGAAATAAGTAATATTTAAATTAAAGGCTAAAAAAGTAGTTTGAACTAACTTCGAAATATAATCTATTTCTTCTGTAGTACGTTGGTTCACAATATTGTACTTGTAGGTATGTATATCCGTTTTGTTTTGGCAATAATATACATAATTGTACGTAATAATAAACTCACATAATAATTCGCAAGTATGCTTTTTCCATTAGTATTGTGTCTTTATCAAATTAATTTTGCGCTCTATTGAAAAAGAGGAAAAAATGAAAGTACGAAAGAATATTAAAAATCAAAAAAGTGTGTAAGAAGAAAAAGCATGCATAAGAAGGTGCGTCGAACCGCTCGTTGGTATTCCCTTAGAATGTAATGTAAAGGAAAAAAAACGACGGTAACGAAAGTATAAGGTTATGCCATCATAAGAAACGTCATTATTATACACCTGAAAAGAATTCCCCAAAGAAAAATCAATCTGCGATACAAAAAAGACAAGATGGGGGTGGGGAAGGGGGGGGGGAGGAGGAGGAGGAGGAGGAACGGCACACTCGGTTATATGTATGTATATATGCATAAAAGAATGAACGGTTGTAGGTGAAAGAGAGACATCGCGCGCGACCTCCAACCGTGCAAAAAGCTCCAAGTTTTTCCTGGTCTCGAGGCCGCACAATGTTACTTAATAAGCTTATGCACGCACCAGCGAGAAAAGGCTCTTCCTCCTGTCCCACCGACCGAACGAACGGCTTGCAGATGTCAACCGCTCGTCATATTTCGCTTCTCCCTCTCCCTCTCCCTCCCCTTATTTTTCATTTTCATCTTCCGAGTCTGGGCCATTCATCGGAGGAACCGCGCGGTGGCTTTCTTCGCAAGATTACTCGGCGAAAGAGTTTCCCATTTTCCGCGTAGACTTTTCGCGAACTGTATATATATATATTATATTCTTACGCGCTAGTTCGAGGAAGCAGAATTCGCCTCTATTGTTCGATTGATGGATTGCATCGTTTCAATTTTACTATAATAACAATATTTCTTTTTGTTTTTTAAATCATTCGTACGATGATTTTAGGTTTCTTCAACACACTGAAAATTAATCGAGATAGTAGTTTTTAACGTTGAACGAACATGATGCGATCGACGTCTCAAGGTATTGGTTAGGCTGCAGTATCTACATTACAAATTAACCAACTCAAAAAGATTATTTATTCCAATATTTCATCCAATAATTCTTCACAATTGAACGAAACATATTTTCGAGCAATTGACGCGGAGGAAAAATGTCCTAAAAGTAATTCATCGAAAAAATCATCGGCAAATTTTGGTTGTGAATAGGTGTTTAGTTGTTAATTACAATCCAAAAGAGGGCACTTAAATTATTAAATGAAAACAATTGAAGAAAATTCATAAATATATAGTTTGTAAAATGTATTTTTTTGAATATTAAAAAAAACTAATAATACAACTAAGAACAGAGAGTACCGGTATCCCGCTACAAAATAGCGAGTTTTCATTAAAAAACATTAACAAATAGCCAAATTTCTATTAGGGATTGCCGAATATTTGTTTAATTATGTTATTTGTGTCTAAAAAACAAATGAAAATGGCACCCAGAGATTGTTTGACCTAAAAAATTCTTAAAAATTAAAAATTTGAAATAAAAATTTAAATAAGAATTGAACTTAGTTTTGAACAGTTAATTGAAAGTATCTTTCCTTAAACTTAAGATCTTTCAATTCCCAGTCCAACGAAAAGTCAAGAATAAACCTTACGGGAAATGACTAGATACGAAAACCAAAATTTTGGGTCCTTCGTTGAACCAAGTCCATTACGTCAATTTTTTCAGCCAAAATGTTGAAAATGCAATTGAATTTAAAATAATTGTAAAGGGTGAACCCGTAAAAATAAGGAATAAGGAATAAGGAATAAGGAATAAGGAATAGGGAATGAGGAATGTCCGTTGTTTATCACCGACCGATATAAATCGAATAAAAGATAGTTAATTGTCATAAGTAAAATTACGTGATATACATAGCCAAGTAGTAAACAATCACGTCGTATATCGTTGCGAGATACTATTTTCGTTTGACCGTGGCATACCCGCGGAACGAAAGAGAATAATCAGCTTGTAATTTAAAAGATATTAAAACGGAATTATAAAATAAGTGTCAATCGACTCTCCTGTTTTGTAATTTGACAAACATTCAGTACGCAACGCAACACCTAATCTATCTATGTATATATACATATTAAAGAATTTGTTTGACCGTATATACGTGCATCCTTGATTTCTTATCACATGGACGCAATTAGTCATATATACACTACCGGTCAAAAGTTTCGATTCACTTAACTCAAAATCTGTATAATCTTATATCAATGTTTCTTTGCATATACAATCTTTCGTAACAATTCCTTGAACAAAAAAGCATTGATTTTCAAACATTCTTAAAGTTACCCGTCACTTTAACTTTTTCATTCGTTTCAATAACCCTTTCGTTTATTAAGCCAATAAAATAAATATTATTTATTACAAGTCAAACGAAATATTTCTAATAATTACCTTTCGAACGACCTTTCGAAACAGATTTACGTAGCATCATTTCGTCCAAAAATGTTAAATTTTGATTTGAACTTTAATCTACCGAAACTTTTGACCGGTACTGTATGGACATACATAAATCGGTATACGAAAATACGTCTGGAAAATTGTCTACAGAAAATTTCGAAATAACTTTGGTATGCCAGTGATTGCGTGTTAAACTATTGGCGGTCATTTCGTTAATTGATCGTTAAATAATATTTGGAACATTTTCTCGGAGAGAACTGTATTAACACTTTCGACACATTGAATACTCTAAATTTTACTATTCTTTCTCCCGAGTAGAGTGAACATTGATTTACGAAATTATTTCTAATTTATATATTATCGATATATAGTTGTATATATTACCGATAAAGAGAGTTCAAATTTTAAAAGACAAACATTTTTTAAGAAAATTTGGAATGTAACGGTTTTATCAAGTTAATAGTCGGAGCGATTGATTTTCCAATATTGCAAATAATAAATCTTCGCCATTTCATATTGACGATATATTACGTTTCATTATAACTATTAGTAATAATATTTAGGATATTTTTGGAGGGCTAAGAACATTTGAACGATTTTGATAGGTATATGTATATAGCCATTTATTGAAACAGGAAGTTGATTATGAATTATAAAATATAAATATATACCTAGTATATATAGAGAAGAAGAAAATAAAAACGATGAAAAATAAGATTGACGAAATGTAGAAAATATTAATGTGACGTAATGTACAAGGATAATTGATATTGAATCGTAAATTTGTGGTTGTGACAGGTATACGTAAAATTTACACGGTGACAGATCCATGCGCAGTGGCGAGACGTCTCTATAAAATGCATATGGGAATCGTCCGCAAGAGAAGGAAGAAGAAGAAGCCGTTAGATGGTAAACCGTTCGCGAAAGGTGTGGTACTCAAAACTTTGGTGAAAAAACCAAAGAAACCCAATTCGGCGAATAGAAAATGCGTTTTGGTACGGCTGTCAACTGGCAAAGAAATGGTCGCTTATATTCCAGGTACATCTCCGATGTTGCTTTTTCGTTTTCTTTTTTCTTTCCGATTTTTGTAATAACCTTTCCCGTTTAATTGAGATAATTGGCGGTTGCAGGTATCGGGCACAATTTGCAGGAGCACAATATCGTGTTGTGCAGAGTCGGAAGGTGCAAGGACGTTCCTGGTGTTAAAATAAAGTGCGTACGAGGTGTCTACGATTTACCTCACGTTATCAAATCTACCAAATAATCTATTGATCCATCACGGATTCTTCTTAATTTTATCTTGTTTAAATACTGCTGTTTTCGTTGTGTCGATTGATCCAATAAATCGTATACTTAACCAAATGTAAATACAATTCGATTTAACGTTATTTAGCTATACATTTACTTGGTCTCATTCATTTTTTAAATATAATACTTAGTCTACGGGTATTTGCGAGACGTGTTGATTGAATCGTTGGGGAACATACGTAAAATTACGTATGTATCGCGAATCTACTCGAAAAACATCACTTAGCAAGATCATTGATTTATATTACATATAAAACTATTAATTTATTATTTGATATTTGACGCGCGTTCCCTCCAGTAGGAATGAAAATAAATAAACCTGTCAAACGGAGTGAAAAGTTAAGAAATCGATAATAAAAGTAGAAAATAAAATGAAAATTGCAAATTTTAAGTAAACGATCTATAAAAATATTGCTTTTGACTAAACTTTACGTCGTACGTCCCGGGAAGGATCCATATACTCATTTTTTTTCCTTACGTAACCTCATTTGAGTAATACCAGCAAATAATTTTTTGTTACTCTTTATATCTCTACGTATGTGTCTTATAACATATCTATTATATTTGTTACATACTGTATGATTTATCAATAAGACACTCATCCGCAACTCCAGGTACTTGTACCTTGTGACGATAAGAAATTTGAATCGGAGGAATAGATCACTCATTGCTGGTAAGTAATTCGTGACAAAGTAAGTACAAACTCGACAAACGCGCAAATTATGCTTTCATTTTCTCGTGAACAGTACATTTAAAAGTTTTACAAAATCAAATATATGTATATGTTCGTGATTTACAATATGACATTAACGTTAATTTTAATGAGAATTACATTAACGATTTTAATCGATATAAAAATTTATTTTGACGATCGGTGCTGTGTTGCCGGTGGCACCTGTGGCATCCCAGGCCAAGGCTTTTTTTATTGAACCTTCGAAATGTTTCTTAAGATTTCTTTTCCGCTACCGTAGAAAATGATGTCGAAATGGCATATACAAATGAGAAAATTACTGTCCTTTCGAGATATCGACTAAAATTCGTATTTAAAATAATTTTGTTTATTTCCACGTAATGTTGTGTCTCGCATAATCAAAAATCCAAAAGTTTTAAGCGCTTAAAATAATAATTGTGTGTATTATTAAACTGATCAAATAGTGTTCGAAAGGTTGGGAATAAATTTGGTAATCTAACAAATTAGAAGCGAGCAACAATGTCTTTATTAATGAAATAAAACTAAATCGTAAAGGAATATGCGAGGCTTTGTAAAATTATACTCGAACCGAATGAACGGCACATTAATAATTCATTCAATCATCCTTAAATCCGTGGAAAATGAATTTCGAGATCGCAAAGGGGCTGGGAATGGACATCGCATATAATACCATGTATACCAATCGTGTCGAATCGTTATACGCGCATATACAGATCTAATAGATTCGTCGGATCGGTCAAGTCCGGTTAAAATTTTTGGCCTTTGACACACATTCCCGGGTGAACCGTTACACATACGAAAAATAGGGAGGCACAATAACGTGCACCGCAAGCTGCGTCGAAACGTGGGCCCGAAACGTCATTACGGAAGGGTTGATCCTTTTGCGCATCTGCGCTCTTCTCTCGCTCTCTCGCTCTCTCGCTCTCTCGCTCTCTCCTCGGCTTACGGAGAAAAAGGATGCTGTTTCGAGATCCGCCCTCGCACGTCCATTTCGCCATTGACCATATGACACGCTGACCAACATCTCTCAACTCTTCGCCGAGGTTCTCAAATTATCTTTTTTTCTTTTTCTCTTTTTCTCTTTTTCTTTCTCTCTACTCGACATTATCATTTTTCACTTTTTTTATGATACACGTTATTTCATCGTTTAAAACAATAATATTTATTCGTACGTTATTTAATTCTTCCTATATTCTTCCTATACGTACAGATCATTTCGTCAATTTTAATTTAAAATATCATATCATTTAAATGTGCAGTATGAATATTATACCGGTATAGATATTGCTAACTAAAAGACGAATTTATTTAATACATTTTTCTCTTACCTCGATAGAAATTGTGAAATATTGTAAAAATTACATGTAGTTGTTTCTCGAAAATTTTTAGTAAATTTAGTTATTTATTCAATTCAATTTTGAAGGGTAATAATGAAATATTATATCGAACGAAAAAAATTTATAATAACTATACCTATACACTTTTTTAACATAATGCTAATTTTAATGTATTTTCAGGTTAGGCAGGGGTCTGTTTCTGCACACAGGAATTAAACACATAATGTTTGTGCACAAAAATACTGCACTTTACTTTTATGCACGGTGCCAAATATTTTACAAAATAATTCAAATTAATAAAAATAATCGTTTATTATAATAATCGTACATTAAAATTGTGTACATTAAAATTGTACACATAAATATTTTTTTACTTATTTTGATGTGCATAATAATATTAATTAATAATTAATCAGGTTAACTTCATATTGAAACGGAAGGACTTGTAATGTTGGTTGGTAATAGTAACCATCATTCTGTATTATTAGTAACAAATTAATTTTTAATTATTAACGACTATTTTGTCTAAAAAATTTGTGAACGCTGATGGTTCCTGACCGAGTTTAGTCAAAAAAATGAGTTATTCATTGTCTATTAGATAATTTTTATTCAATTATCGATGAAACTTAGAAGAAGTGTGTTGCATCTTCGGGAAATGGATCTTCACCAAACTCTAGGATATGTTTATATGTTTATTACTATACCTATAAAAATATCAAGAAACCGGAATTTATAAGTGAATAACGAAAAATTTTACAAAAAATATCTTTAACTTTGGTTGATTCTAAATGTGAAACAAATATAGAGATATGCTTTCAAACTTAAGTCCAGAAGAAAGCTGAAATCGAGTAGATTGGATTTAAAACAATATAAGATTAAATATCTTAATTTGGTCTAAAGTTATAAAAAATAAATATTAAGAAAATTTCGCCTAAAAATCAGTAAATTTTTTAATTAAAAATTGTTATCAAAATATCGATAAATTCATTTTCCTTTCAAAACTTTAGACCAAATCAAGATATTGAAGCTTTATTTTATTTTTAAATCACACCTTATACTTGAACTCAACTTTCTTTGATAAGCGATCAAAGTTAAGGGATTTTTTGGCAAAATGTTTCGTTAGTTGCTTATATCTATCGCACGAAAGGACATTAGAATCTGAAACTCCGGGTTTCTAAAGATATCCTAATAGAGTAAAGATCCGTTTCCTGTATAGATAAAAAATAATAATAATTTTTTTTTAAATTATGTGTAACTATGAAGGTTCCGAAACACTATTTACGTAATATTAATTTTTTTTTAAATTATGTGTAACTATTAAATAAATATCTTAGATAAAATGCAATATTAATCGAATTAAAATTTGTTATCGAAAAGTTAACGATAACGGTAAGTACAAACACATTCTTGAAGGGGGCCAATAAGTGTCTTTAATTAATGTCCAAAAATTAGTATTAACTGACTTGACAATGATTAATTTGTACTCTAGGGTACGAATGGGATATACCTATATGTATGAGAGATTCTACGTAAAGTGATCCGGACAAAAAATAAATATTGTTTTGAGTAGTTGCAACCTACAAGAAATCACACTTGAAGAAAGTTAAATAATTTTTTTTGGTATTTTATCTCATATTAGTGCAATGTTATATAGCCAGTCAATAAATTCAAATTATTCCAAAAATTAGCAATTTTAGAAATCCTAACAATTTTTAACTCAATACTATCAACTTTTTGTTATATTTGTAAAATGGAGAAAATCTTATAAATTTAAAGAAGAATCTGTTAAATTTTTATAGATACTTTAATTATCAATTTTTTTATACTTTAGAACCATAATAAGTCTTAAAATACAAAATAAAGGAATAATGTACGATCAAATATTATTGAATGAACCAAAATTTTTCTTGTAGCAAACAAATTTATCTTTTACTTGACTCTCGACAGGTTTATGCCCGATCTTTTTGAGCCACGTTATGAGATTTTTAATAAAACGATGACATGTAGTACGTGCAAATTTCTTAACTAGGCCATAAATCTGTCGAGAGTCAAATAAAAGATAAATTTGTTGGCTACAAGAAAAATGTTGGTTCATTCAAAAATATTTGATCGTACATTCCTTTATTTTGTATTTTAAGACTTATTATGGTTCTAACGTATAATAAAAGTGATAATTAAAGTATCTATAAAAATTTAACAGATTCTTCTTTAAATTTATAAGATTTTCTCCATTTAAGACATATAACAAAAAGTTGATAGTTTTGAGTTAAAAATTGTTAGGATTTCTAAAAATGCTAATTTTTGGAATAATTTGAATTTATTGACTGGCATAACATATATAACATTGCACTAATATGAGATAAAAATCGAAAAAAATTTCTTTTACCATCTTCAAGTGATTTCCTGTAGGTTTGAACTATTTAAAACAATATTTATTTTTTGCCCGGATCACTCGTCGTGGAATCTTCCATATGTATAATTTAATAAGAAAAAGTGATGCCTTGGAATAAAGGTGTAACTAGAAAAATAAAGAGAAATGATTTGTTGAAGTTGATCAATTTGTATGTGTAAATTATCTTTCCCGAATGGGTGACTACGCTTATACATATATGATTGCACTCGAGAGAGCATAAAGGTACTTGTGTATAAAGTAAAAGAAAAGGGTGGTGTAGGGTCGAGTCAGTGAAATTTGTAAAAATATTGGAGAAAGATGAGAAGCAGCATAACATTCGAGGAACCTGGTCTGGTATCTGGTGGAGGATGGGGGTGGCAAATGAGCAAATGAGCAAATGAGCAAATGGGAATGAGAATGAAAATGAATTTTGGATACTCGAGGGCGGAGACGGGACGTGAAACGAGAGAACGCGCACGCGGCACGCGACCAAGTTTTCGCAAGGAGGCACGTGGCGGTTTGGTCAGTTGATTTATCTATACAGGATATATGCGTGAACCTGGATATTCGGTAACAGCTCACGGGTCACCCCTTTCAATTTTCACGGTACTACGAGCCTTCAGCCTTCTCCCCGAGCAGTATACGATAAACTTTCATTATGATCGATTGCAGTACGGATCGCTCGGTGTATCAATATTTTATTTACGATATTTTAATATTCAACCTAGAATTACTTATACGAAATCTTGCGCGGCACCTTCTACATTCCGATTGGATATGTCTAACTAAAGTCGAACGCGCGCGGATTGTATTCATATTACATTCTATCTTTTCAAATTATTCATTTAGTAATCTGAACCTTATTTCTTTATTTTTTACAATACCGCGGTTTAATTTATTGTCAATGTGAACTTGATTGAATATTCATTTTTTTATGTTTTATATACTTGCAAAAATATTATGGTAGATTTGTTACAAAACAAGTTAAAATTATGACAATTTAAGTACATTTTCCAAGTTACACTATACAAAATATATACTATCCTTTTCTCACAAATTTTTGTTGTCTTTAAATAATACTATATTTTTTACTAATAGTCTTTATTTCTTCCTCTAATTCCTATAAGCTTTATTTTTAATCGTAGTAATTTATATACCATAGATTTTAGTTAGATTTTAGTTTAAAACACATTTATACGTCAAGTCGATCATCACTTCGATTGATTATATTCGTTCGTTTGAGGGTCTGTAAAACCCAATAAATGATTCCCGTGCTTCAAATTGTCGACCGAAATAAGGAAAAAAAAGCACGAGGACATTGCCATTTAATATTACGTAAATTTTAATTTTTAACATTTTTTTAACTAAAATGAAGAAATAATTTTTTTACACGGAGATATACGTTCAGGGCTTAAAGGTATACGTGTACGTTAATACATTAATATATAAGTTAATAAATCCTTACCGGATTAAAAACAAATTTTAAGTTAAACAAGATAATTTTACTTTTTGGGCTGCACTCTGCTCGTTACACGAGTTTCTCAATTATCTTTTTCTCTAGATTATAAATTAGATTTAAATAAGAAAGCAGGTTTGCATTAAAAAAAAAAAAAGGGTAATGAAATATTAATTAACTGTTCCCAGGATTAAATTGATATAAGTCAATAAATTATTTAACCAAATGAAATATTGACTGTTTAACCTCCTGACGTACGGGATTTTTTGTATTAAAAAAGTCTGAGAAGAAGGTTTGCACTCGCAGAAAGAGGAAAGGAAAGGAAAGGAATGGAAAGGAAAGGAAAGGTGAGGAAAGGTACAAGAAAATTCAGTTTCGACGTAGGATATGGAGTCCCGAGTTTGTTTTCGAGTTCCCGTTTGTTTGTCGAGTCCTCTAATAAAAATCGTCCGAAAGATTATAAGCAATAAATCGAGGGGCACAACAACGAGGAGAGAGAAAAAAATTACGGAAAAAAAAGTCAAGGAAAGTTAATCCATGGAGTTGGGTATAATAATCGAGTTAATCCTCCTGGTTGTAAAATTCGGAGAGTCTCCATCGCGACTCCACACGCACACGTAGAAACTCGTAGAAACTCGTCCTCGTAAAATATAAGTAGATGCGGGTTGAAAGGTTTTTCGCGTGGTTTACACTGAACTCTACGCGTATATATACCTGGCTTCCGCTTTATTATGGTTTTCCGCAATAATCGTCAGGGCTTTGTATAACGAGTAGGACTCCCCCCCCCTCCCCCCTCCCCCCCCTCTCTCTCTTCTCTCTCGACCTGATTTTCAGGTTTTTCCTTTTACCCATAAGCGTCAATAAAAAGGAGATTACCTCGTTTACTCATTCGGGGGCGCACCATAATGTTGCACCTTTTTTTTCTCTCCCTCTCGACCTTTTGTCTTTACGACCTATGGGTTTTACGGGTCTGATTCTACAGGGGAAGAAGACACCGAGGAGACGGACGGAAAGTTCGCGTTTTTCTTACGATATATCTTGGTTAAGCCTTTTAAAACGCGCGCCTACACACTTACTTAGCCTCGTTGACTCGTGGGGATGTATTTCGAAGGTTAATATGCGCTTAACCAACCTGGATGTATTATTGTACATATACGGTGATCGGGTTAATTACCGGTTAAGGGAACGTTTAGCCCAGGAAAATTTACGAGTTTGACGCTAGATAATGAGATTATATGCGCGTCTATATACATACTTTTTTCTCTAAATATTCTTCTAAATTCTGAACCCTCGACCGAAAAATCGTCGTAGTGCGTATTGGTTGTACCTTGGGAGAGAATTTAATCGTTTGGAGGATATATATCAAACCATAGACACTTATCGGACAATTATTGCAATCGGCAAAAAAGGGAAACGGGCGGTTGGGTGGATCATCGCGCGACCAAAACTTGTCGATCATACATTCTAACAAATACGACATTTTTTAAAAGAAATGGACCTTTTAGTTCCAGTTATAGATACCTACTTACGTATCCTTCGGGCTTCCCTCAAAATTCGTCAAGTGACGGGTTTCTTCTAATTTTTGGTTTTCATTCGAATTGAGTAAGTAAAGGCTCAATTTCTTCTTGTACCAATCGTCCATCAGAGATTAAACTCTGAAAATCCTGGAAGCATCAGCTGATGATAAATAAAAGTAAAAAATATTTGGCAGAAAGTTTATGGATTTTGGGAATGAAGCACCTTAAACAAAAGAGACGATTAAGTGAATTCACCGGTGGGTCGACGTCATCCGCAAATAGAGAATGACGCGAAACATTATTTTCTCAGGCCTCGGTTGATTAGACGGGTTGAAAAAGAGGCTCATCGAAAGATCGTCGAGTGGAAGAACCGTAAAATCGCAGAAGGAAAAATAACGGAACCTATTCCTCCACGCGCACACGCGCACACGTAGACACAATGAGTCTCACGAGAGTGCATATTTCCCAGCGTGCGCATATTATATACCCAAAAAGCTTTGCGTTCTGCAAACCAAACACGCACAGAGACACAAAAAAGACGACGACACCACGAGTGCATATATAACAAAAGGTTGGCCAACTCTTTGCCAAGGGATTTAGAGGACACCGGACACCGGTCTCCCTCCCTCTCTCTCTCTCTCTCTCTCTCTCTCTCTCCCTCTCTCTTCCGCGACAACTAGCTCGCGACAACTACCCCCATCATCAAGGATTTACGGGTTACACGTGTAACCAACAAATTCCTATTTACGATACGTACAATTTCAATATTTTACTAAAAAAAAGTACGTCGGAGTTAATAGCGCAAAAAAAGAAAATTTGGTTTTTATGATACAGTATGAAGAGGGAGGAGGAAAAAAAATTTGGAAGTTAAGCGTTTGCAATCGTTTCGTAGGAATAAGAAAAAGGTGACGGCTAAATCCAACCGCTGTTAGTTCGTCCCGTTTCTTATACCTTTATTGCTTACGCTACATTTTACAGCCTTTTTTTCGCAAACCGTTGTAAAGTTAGCCAAAAAAAAGAAGGAGCTTCTTCTTTTTTTTTCACTTAAAATCAGAACCGAGATTATTATTGTTTGGGAGCTGGAGGGAGCAATAAAACCCAACCTAATAAAATAATATATTTTTTAAACATTTTAAATTCTCATTTTAATTTATTTTAATTTTACGCCTTTCGTTAGCGTTGTCGTTAACGCATTATTATTGGTATTATTTTATTTGATTAATGTTATAACATATTATATACCGCGACTACTGCAGTTATCAATTTGTGCGAATAAACAAGGAAAATAAATATTCCTTGTGGACTGCAAATTTTCTGAGATCGTTGAAAAATGTTTACCTATAAAATGTAGTTGAGAGAATTGTGGCTAATATTCAAAACCATACTTTTACAAGGTTTTTTTCTCTAAGAAAATTATAGAAAATTTATATTTATTAGTTTAAAGAAATTATTAAAATTTATACCAATAACATAGTAACTAATTTATTTTAAATCGTTTTCATATTCCGGAGCATTTTATGGTTTTTACTTACACGTTAATTGTTAAATGTTTTATGATTAACCATAGAAACATTGAAAAAACAATAAAACAGCCAGATTTAATTTATATACATTAACATATATTTAGTATTATCATGAATTAAATATTTAATTGAAAATTCATATCTCGCCCCCTTAATCCCTTACGCTTAGAAATATTTTGTATTGATTTAATTAAATTTTGTTGTCTGTATTTATTATTGGTACATAATAACACTGATATAAAAGGTACATTTAACAAATACCGTGAATTTATAACGATGAATTCCAAGTATATGAGACATAACATTTCTCTTTTACATGTACCAAAATCTATATAGAACTTGGTAATTAACTTAATTAAGCAGTAATTAATGAAACACACATATGTAAAAGATGTATAAATCACATTGGTATATACTGTTTACAGGTGAAACCTACGTAAGTTGACCATTTATTTACAAAGTTGTTGACCACTTTTTGGGCAAAAGAAAAATAAACGTTTGACAAATGCAGCACACCATGAATTGTATATTTTCAGTAAAAAGAAGCCACACAATAGACCGCGGTATCCCGTTTCCCTAACTGCGACTATTAAAAAAAAAAGAATAGTCCAAGATTTTCCATATAGATACACAGTAGGAGAACATTTGAAATGACCAATTGTACGGTGATATAGATCGAGGGATTCCCCAGAGTGAAATTCGCGAGGGCGTGAATTCGTGAGCCGGAAGCGCGAATCCGAAAGCTCTGTTTGCGTTTACGATCGGCTTTGGTGGTCCGTCTGGGTGATTAATCGATAATCGATTGCTCCCACTGGGTAGTCTTCGGGACCAAAGGACCTTTCCACTTTCTTTTTCTTCTTCTTCTTCTTCATCGGCGTGCAGCTCAATATACTTATTATATACATTTCGAATCCGGAATCCGAAATCACTCGCCGTGGGATGATCCGTTCATTTTGTGGTCATACTTTTTTTCGGACCTATTATTTCTAGAATATATGATTTTCCCGTGAAATGTATATAAAGCGGGTGATTGTCTCATACGGGTCGAAATAACTCATGTTTTTTTATAAACTTTTCTTTTTTCCGATAAATTGACGTTCAGCTACTGTTAATGGTTTATAAAAATTTAAATTTATTTCATTATTATTTATTTATCCGATCGGCTAGAATATTCTGTGAAACATTATACCTATATATACTAGATTTCTACAATGTAAAACAAGCAGAAGTATTAAAATAATTAAAATATAATGATTTAAAGGATGATTTATCAAAGATAATATACAAATTAGTCAATTTTCCCAAGAAAACGATGCATACCATAAATCATGTCAATAATGTGAAAATTTGTAGTTATTTATTTAATGTTTAAAAATGGAGGGTGAAATATAAGTAGTTATCGTCATAGGTTACACTTGAATACGTAACGAATGAACTAGTCGTCGATAAAGTAAGTCAAAAATAAGTAAGAAATAAATAAAAAATGTGGATACAAATGAACATCCCTGCAATATATATGGAATATTAAAATGTTTAAAAGGTTAATAGTCCGAGTTGTTAATGATCGATGTAACTATATACCTCCCGTGAATTTTCCCGTGGTGGATGACTTCCGTTTGTCTGTCGCGATGTTTTCTTCCCTCGTCACCCCTACTGCTTGCGTTTTCTTGACTGACCGACAACGCATCATCATCATCATCATCATTTTCTTTTTTTGCAGGAAATGTCTTTCTCTTTTAACTATTTACTAAATTTCCTTCTTCTTCTGCTTCTGCTTCTGCTTCTGCTTCTTCTCCTTCACGTTTGATTTATGATTATTCTATATACGCGTATGTATATATCTATATATATACCTAAATCGTTGTTATACATTTTTATAAAAATATGGGTTGACTGGTTCGGCTTAGTATCCATCCACGTGAGAAAAAAAATATTCCAATGACTTTTTTCTTAAAAATACACCGAAGAGAGAGATACACCAATATGATATAGGTATATGTATGTATAACATCTTTTTTACCATTATACTTATACAATGTTTATCCTTAAATAAACGATTATTTACTATTATTCTTTTAAATATTATATTATTATTTACCAGGTGCAGGTAATTTGCAATAGATTGTAATATTTGTCCGAATTTTAATTTTGAGCAGTATTTGAGAACAATTGATTCGAATCGACTTTCAACAAAAATTACAACTTACAATTCTAATGTGTATTATATGTATATGCACGTGGGCGTATCCAATATGCACTGTATAAAAAATCCCGTAAAAATAAGTGAAATCGAGCGATCTGCCCGCATGTAAGTAAAAATGAAGGTGACGAAGTGCGTGTTTGCGTGATGTACACGGTGCACGGGGTGGGATGGGTGGGTCATTAAAAGTTGCGCAACGTACCTAAAGTAAACCGATCGAAAGGTTGAAAGAGAAAGAGAAAGAGAAAGAGAAAGAGAAAGAGAAAGAGAGGGTAGAGAGGGTAGAAGGGGTGGAAGGGAGGGTGCAGGTATAACATATAGGCGGATATACCGGATATTCGGTAAAATTTTGCGGATAGAGGTTGAGAGGGGATCGTTAACGAGAGGCTCGTACTCTACTGTCTACTCTACTCTCTTTATTGGGAAATATATCGGTTGAAAAGGTTAGTAATTACCGAAATAGAAGGATCCATTTATCTGGCGTTTACGCCCCAAAGATAGATATATATGTATAATATCGTTAACGGGACCTCACCTAGGGGAGACGGAGACGAGCCGTTTACTCCCCAATATAGGCATCACTCCACGAGCACATCTTGGACGTAACAATACCTATCGGTATGCAAAATATAAAAATGCAAAAGTTACGAAACGAGATCGCGTTCGAAGGTCCGAGTCCAATCAATCGATTATGCTCGTCCTTAAAACGGCAATTGTCAGGAGGTGAATCCCGTTGTTACAGTGGGTTCGAGGCCATAAAAGGTGTCCACCGTCCAATGCACAGCCGAGACTGGCCGAGACTGGCCGAGAGCTTCCGCTCACCCTCTGAAAGGTTAAATAAAAACGCTGAACTGAAACGAGACAACCGTTTTTACAACACGGGCATTGTTTCGGAATCCGTGCAATTCGAGGCAATTCGAGGCAATTCGAGGGAGTTCCCAACCGGCCGCTGCATATGCAATCGCTCCCTTGGTCTACGGTGTACACTGTACACTCTAATAAACGCCACGTTCTTTATCTCTCTAGCGAGTGAGTAGCCCGATCTATACGTACATTTCCTATGTCCTATGTCCTATGTCTTTTTCCTTGGGAAATTCCTTCCTTCCTTCTCCGCGTAAACATGGCCGGGGATCTTTATCTAAACTATCTAACCAAATTTAATGTACAACACGTGGATTTATTAGAAAGCAGTTTGATTGAATATTACACAATTGACGATTCCCGCTCGATCGTGATCATTGGAATTAACATTCTCTTTGAATTTGTTGGATCCAACCGAGACACATGTACCTATAACCAAACAAACATTTAAGAGGTTAAACCCATGGTACTCTCTACCTGATTTTAAGAGCATTATAAACATTAAATACAATACAATATTCTTAAAAAGGTAACTCTGTAACGACCTTAGTTTTATAATCCTTTCGAGCAATCTCCGTATAGATCTAGATGCAGTACGTCATACATTGCCCTATTCTGTAAACGCAACCTTTAATTCGCAATTACTTAATTTTTTCTTCCGTATATAAGAGTAATTGGATTGGTATCGTATGTAACTGACGTGTCTGACGTGTCGGTGCAGCCCAGCACGTACGCCTCGTTCAACGACGAAACGATCAAAAAATATGTTCAAATTTACGATAGGTGTATCCAACGACTATACCGAGAAACATCCTCTATTCAAAATTACCATATATTTCTTAGCAAACTTAGCTCGTCTTAAATTAACTACACATACTTTCTACCTAAATTATTATTTCGTAAAATTTCACCGAAAATTCGTTAAATAAAACATTTGATTTTACACCTCATTTTAAAATAATTATTTATTGTTTATAAAATCGGTTGAAAATCTACAGGAACATAAATTCTAATAAAAATAGGTGAAACCTCGAGATATTTCTAATAATGCGGAGCTAACTTTAAAATAAGTACATAAAAATTATTATTTTTATTAAAATTATTTATTCCTTAACTATAGAAGTATACAAAATATTTTGCTAGGTAGTAATTACAAATTAGAAATTCGAATACCTATTTATAACTTTTATAACAGTTACAAATGTCCATAATTTTATTAAGTTTCATTTGTGCAAGGTATTATAAATAATTAGATATAATGCTCTTTAATATAGCAATAACTGAATGAAATTATTCATTTTCTTAGGAATATCTAACTGTAAGTTTTAGTCAAAAACTAACTAATTTTCAGCTACAGGTGTATACGTGTGAAAACAACATTTTTAGCTAGAAACTATGTGTATATGTATATATATATATATATACCAGGTGGTTCGTTGTCTCGGTGACGATTTCAACAGTCAACAGGATAATATACTTATATATTATCGTAATAATTAATATATAATCGTAAAATGGTCCGTAGTTCCGTAGTTAATTTAATTTCACGTAGGCCGCATTTTCATCTAATTAGAGATTGTTTACGGAAATTATTTGTAAAATAACGTATGTAATATAATATAGGTAGGTACAGACACTGAAACAAAAACCCCAATAGAATAAAAGCTCAAATCCTTAGATTTGTAGCCTGATTGAAAATTTCTTACTATTCTTGTTTCCTTTACATCTACATTCAACAAATGGAAATAAATTTACATTTATTTTTTTTGTAAATCGCATCTATTTGAGGTCTGGGGTTTGTTTGAGTGTCTATCTTCAATCGCGTAAAAGTAATAAAGAATTACAAGTGAAAATAAGTGCAGCAGTTTAAATGGTAAAAATAATTACTTCGGACGAAGACTTTTCTCATTATTCGAATTTACCATAGTGTATAGTGTGTTTCGTTACTACAATATATGGTGATATTAAACTAGAGAAAATAATTTGTCGCGTGCAAAGTGCAAAGTGGAAAGTGCAAAGTGCAAATAAGACACTTATAGCCGAGGGTCGAACAATAGGTATAGAGAAGACACTGCATTACACGTACGATTAGACGAGGAGTACGAAAATAGCTCCCTCGAGGAAAATTTTGGACGGATAGTGAAAAGTTTGTAGACACGCACGAGTGACGCAATCTCGGGAGAGACAGAGAGGGAGGGTCGAGTGAATCATAGGTACAAGGATGTAGCGACTACCGAGAGTATATAGAATTGACAGTCGTTATCTAATGCGCGCGTATACATACGTATAGAGCGTATAGAGGCGATACGGTGGATTATTTGAGTTGACGCGATAATCGGGAAAGCGCGCGGAGATGATCACGTACGCCATGGAAAAGTTGTGCAAGATTGTTTGTTCCCCTGCAACGAATAATAACGACCGTACGCACTATACACGGTGACGCAGTCGAGTCGTTAACGGACCCCATCAGACAACAAGACAACCTGTACATTTCGATTATTCTTACGTTACCTCATCATTCCTTATCTCTCGCCATTCCCAGCTCCTCTACCACTCATTCACTCCCCCTCTACGACGCAGGAAAATTTTTTTCGCAACATCGACACGCACTATGCACTTCTCCTTTCTTTAGGATACGAGATGTATTATATACATTCCTCCTCCAACCACAACGTTCCTTCCTTTTTATCCAGAGTATACCTATCAAACACTCCCGACTTTTACTTTTTTACACCGATTATTTCGAGGATTAATACCGAAACATTTCAAACGATTCGACGAAAAAGATTCTACGGTAATAACTCGTTTCCTTATGTTACATTTATGATTATTTCGGTGGGATTGACACATTTTTTGTATCCTTATTTTTATGAACCATTGGCATTGTAATTTATTTGAATGAAATTCTCAACTGAACTTCTTCACATACCGATTGACTCGATATTTCACTCGAATTCAGTAATTATTCTCTCGTAAAAGAAAATATTACTTACCTATGTATACCGATTCGCTTAGTTTTCTCTCTAATATTTTAAATAATTTCGAGAATACTTTTAACAAGTTGTGAATATCAATCATAATGTATAAATATATTACATTCGAATGTTAACTACTTACTTAAAAAAAAGACGTTGCTATATGAAAAAACTATGTGACCAATAAATTGAAATAATAACGTGGAGAAGCAGTGGCAAGGATTTAGAATACAAACAAATCGTAAACGTGGTAAATTGAAAGGTGAATTATTGTGTGCGAGAATTTCTTTGGATATTACCCAAAAAAATAATAGTTTTTTTAAGTGGGAATCGATAAAAAATGATGTAATACGTGATTAATAATTAATTTTTAGATGGAAAAATAGATTTTGAATGATTCTAATCGCGATAACCCAAAGATATTTGTATAACATTGTTACCGAATACTCATATTTGGAGGGAATATGACGTAAAAATAGGAAGTATAGAGTAAACGTTATTTAATTGAAGAAAAAATAAAGAGAGCTATAAGGTGCGCGTGAAGGTGTGGTAACTGCGGTAATAGGAAAAAAGCGCGCATATAATAATAAAAGACGGATTAATTTTGCGGTGAAAAGGGTTGAACGATCGTTTCCCACACGGGAAAACGGGAAAACGGGAAAACGGGGAATAAAGAAGAAAGACATGCGGTCTAATTGACACATTTTCTCGGGTGGACCGAGGGTAAGGTTGTGCGGAGAGGAGGGGTGGAAAGAGAAAACGCTCGAAAAAATGTATATATATATATGCATGGAGGAGAATGGAGAAGAAAAGGTAGACCGTTATAGGTATGTGTATAGAGAGACGCAGATATATACCTCGAGGAACAGATGGAAATTGGTGTTGAAAGCGATGGGCCAGTCGATTTTTCAGCGGGTGGCCGAATAACGGGTTGCACACCGATAGAATATGTGGGTTACAGTGGAACCGCGAACGGAGAACGGCGAACGGCGAGCGACGAACGACGAACGACGAAACCCAACCGATTTGTATAGATTTGTATAAATACACACGTGGATCATGGGCGGATCGCGCGCGCGCGCGTTGCTAATTTTTTCTTCTTTTTGCACGCCCGTCCATTATAAGTATAGGTATAGATCGGCGGAAACGGAGTTTTCACGAGGTTTTCATTCCCGTCCCGTGATGGGAAAAATACCTTTGGGTACCTTCCTTTTCTGCGATCGGATTTTCGGGTAAATAGACACATATACTGCGCACACTCTCTTTCCCATATGATTAGTTGGATGTACAGTTACGTGCCGCACCTTCCGCTTCATTAGAATTTTATTTGTTTATTCGCATATATTAATAAATTATTACAAGTTAATTTAGTAAAATCGTATATACGATATCGTGAGATAGCTCGCTTTAAACTATTTTTAGTAAGGATATACAAGTATTCGGTATATAAATGTTAGGAACGATAAAAGAGATTTACAATACCTATATATTAAAGAAAATCCACGTACATTACATTACTTTTTAAATTATCGTAATAATATATATATATATATATATATATATATATATATATATATATGTAGTTACTGTACGAACATCACCTAAAATTTCGGCCAAGTCGGATCGAATGATATATCTATCAAGAGCGTATTATTAAAACGTATTCGATATATACTTGGATATAATTGTTCTTTTGATGATTTTGAGTTGACAAGTACCTCTCGCGAATCAGAAATAGCCTCTTGAAAAGTCAAAAGTACGTTCGCCTTCGAACGACGAGAAAGGCCCAAAATGTTATTGGGCTGAAATGTGTTGAAATGGTCGATTAATCGAGGATATTCTCTCTCTCTCTCCAACAGAGATATTGCAAGGTAATACCGTAAGAGTAATCCAGTGTTAAGGAGAAAAGGGCATTAACGGGAAATAAATCCGTTTTATCGAAAGGAGCGCGCGAAGGAATCGAGGACGGCACGCGCCAAGCCGCCAACGATGGGGCGGAGGTTCGACCGGGCCAGCCAGCGAGGGTGCAACAGTGCGGAGGTTCACTCCTCTCGCTGCTCAAGACAACTACGTGAAAAAGGATTAGGAATACGAAGACGAGTGTTTCGAGAAAAAGGGTTGTAGGATTTTGAAAGGTGCCTGCCCGCGACGTACCACACGACGAGTTTCGCTAATTTCAACGGGCGTGTT
The DNA here is from genome assembly GCA_026168455.1 of Theocolax elegans. NCBI lineage: Eukaryota > Metazoa > Arthropoda > Insecta > Hymenoptera > Cerocephalidae > Theocolax > Theocolax elegans. The sequence goes on along the minus strand of CM047428.1, from coordinate 88,382,851 downwards.
CGTTTCGTATCTCGTAATTTATGGGGTATTTACGCAAATTCGCGACCAACGGACAGTCACTACTACGAGAGGGGCATCCTCGATCGTAAATCAACGCGGGTTATCGAAACAATGCCACCTCGCCTTTGAAATATTACCGAGATTCAAAGGGTTAAGCGCGGTAGCCTTTCTTCGTTCGATCTTCGCGTTCGCAACCGCTTAGGATTTAGTGTGCCAAGGTCCTGGCCACCTACGACCCCTACAAAGACAGTTTTCTTCTTACTCGAAGGGGGTTCTCTTATATTACCAAACCCCTTTCTCCATACTCTCTACTGCACTCCTAAGGATTCACTTTGGATTATACACCTACATACCGACTTGCCCACTCCCTCGTACACCGTACTTTCCAATTTCAATTCAATCGTATCAAATTAATTTATCTCTACGTCCCACCTGCAACATTACTACTTCTTTCAATTATAAATAAAAATAGTCAATACTCATTCGATCTACTATTTTAAACTATTTCTAATTCAAGAAATCTTTTATAACTATATTGCAGTACACCTACTCTATTTCTGATCGCATTTACATTTAATATTTCCAAATATTACCTATATCTAATAACGATCGATCATTCCATACTGATCACCAATTGTTGGTTCCACTAAAACTATACCATGTTATTCAGCAATCGAGAGACAGGCTTACCAAATTCGAAATATACTAATTCGAACAGACATATTACAATTTTTACTTTCTCATAACTTTTACTACATTTTTATAATAATATTGTCAACCTTGTCCCTCGATTACTCAATTATTAATAATATATCATAGTCATTTTAATTACAATATTTTTTTTCCACGTAACCTGGTACAATGTTGATAAATCTTGTATTTCATCCTCAATTGTTCATTTACAAACGAAAAAATAATTTATTAATTTTTTGAGGATAAGATGAGATTGTTTTCCGATCAATATTTTATCTACCACTTAATATAATAATTTCATCTTTATCTCTGGTCAAAAAATACTCTGTTATATACTTCTTTATTTATTAATTATTTAAACGAATCGCGATTTCATTTTTTTATATTATTAATATTTATGTACAAACCATTTAGTTTTCCAATCGTTTATATATTTCCATCACTTTTACATTTACATTATCTATTTTTAGTTACAGATACAAATATTTAGCTAATTATTTAGAATAATTTATCGAATAGTTCTAAATCAATATTAATTTGAAACTAATACTTTCGAAAGCAACTTTCGATTAAAATTCCTTCTTATAATACATACTATTTAGTTTCAAACGATGATTTTTCTACTACTATTCAATTAAAATATTTTAGTGAAATCACCAAATTTTAATATTTTCAGTATAAACACTCGAGAATTGTATCAATAAATTCCCAATAAATTATGTAAAACTTTGTAAAAATTAGCATACAGTGCTTAAGCATACACGTGATAGAAAAATAATGTGTTTATTTATTCTCAGTCGATACTTTAACACAGTAAAATCCTACATTGCCAATTATGAATATGAAAGAAGCTAAGAAAAATTTTATGTCCACTAATTTTTCGGTCGTGAAAATGAAATATTATTAATTTTATTTTGATTACGAATGTAAATTCAAGATAATTAATCTACGTCACATACCCTCGACAAATATAAAAGCGCATTTTAACTCTACGTACAACATCGAAACATATAAATAATTACAATACGCAATTATTAGAAAAAATATCGACGCCGAACGGTCAAAAGTTTTATTTACTAGACAGATGGAAAAGAAATTGATTAAATTTATCATCTATATTTGAATGAGTCGGAATAAAAAATTTTATTTGTTCACGGTAAACGCAGATAAACGTGATTTAACAAGCGTTAATTATTCAATCTGTAATTCATCAAAATATTGGCCTTCTACAAAATATCTTTAAATTCTCAAATAATAATAATAATAATTGCAGCAACAACAACAACAACAACAACAATAATAATAATAATAATAATAATAATAAATCAACGGTAACGATCGGTCGTCGGTAGAGTACAATATTACAAACGTGCGAACGAAATTGTAAATGACATTTGAAATCGGTATTATAATTCTCATAACTAAACGATTATTGGTCTAAGAACAATGCATTGCATCGCAATACAATGAATCTACAAGTTATATATGTACAAGACTATGTCGAATTCTATGAAACAATAATCAAATCAATATTAACAACAAGATAGATCTAATTCACCTAACGTTATTTGATTAGGATTCGGACAGTAAACAAAGCTAAACGTAACCAACCGATTCGAAACATTGAAATACGCATTTATGGTCGTAACAGTTTTCTGCCGACTTTCTTTGTCTTTTTCGTAAATTTTCGCTTTCCCTCTCTCTTCGTTGGTTCTCCTCCTACTTCTCGTTCTTATGTCAAACGGGCGGTCACTTTGCCCCGAACTGTCAAAATTTCCCCACTCCTGCGAATTCTCAACTAGCGAGGAGCGTTTTCGAGTATTCGTGTAGCCGAAGACTCGCAGACAAGGGTTGCCCGAGTATATAAGCGTACCGAGCACCCCCTTCCATCGTTAAACGATTTTTGGACGACGACTCGGACGGTACTTGTTACGCTTACTTCTCTTCGGCTACGCTCGCGAAATTTTTTCGTCTATCGAATCGCATATATGACAGTGTTGTGTTTTTTATATCTGTGACTTGGATATCACGATTTGGCTGCTACCGATAAGGTGTGTCTCCGTACGTTTCTTTTCTCTTTTTTCAATTTTAATTTAATTTTTTATTTTTTTCGTTCACATTTCGTACAGCTGTTTCATCACAAATGTATTATTTTTAAATAATTTAAATCAACTGATAAATCTTTTAATCTGTTTACAGTTGGCCAGTCAAAATTGATCAAAATGACAAAGTCATTTGAAAAAATCTCGATGGAGACTCTGCACGGGCTGGATTACTCGAGTACGACAACGAAGCACGATACGTCTTCGAATTCAAACGATCTTCCTGTACTCGATCTTTCTTGTAAAAAAGCACCACCGAGTCCTGGTTCCGACAGTGGCAAAGAGTCGATGATGTCACCGTTACGTGGCTCGTCGTACCTGGAATGCAGTCAAGAAACGAATAACAATGACAACAAACATTTCAACGGTTATCACAGTCAAGCGCAAGATCACAAAATGGAAAAGGTTCAACAAATTCCAACTCACCGCTACCACCACGAGGAGTCGAGCACATTTTCCTCGTCAAATCACGAAAGGAAAAGTCCTTTCGAAACTCGTACGTACGTGATGACACCACCATCCGAATCGGATTCGCCAAAGAAAAGTCGATTTCAGCCGATTTACGATCACACGAGTATGTCGGTCAACGATTCGCGAACGCATCCAGCCTATCCGATGTTGCCTATGAATCTACCGATGCCAATACCGGTCAGTGTACCATCGGTTCTTCCTGCGTTGCTCTCGCAAAATAGTGTTTCCTCGGTACCGCAAATGCAGATCCCCACCTCTTCTACTGTCCACGACATCTCCCAGAATTCCATCAATCACGATGATAGCAAAAAGGCACCAAGGCCTTTCAAGGCCTATCCAAAAGATCCTCTGTCCATCAGCTTAGGTCCGGATATGATGTTCGATCAGGAGCTGAAAAAAGCATATTCAGATTTTCGTAACAGGATGTTGGATTCGGTCAAGAGGACCAACGAAGGGACGAATATCAAAATGCGACGTATTAGTAAAAGTCCAATGTTGCCTACCAGTACCGTCGACGAGAAAGATGCAGCGTACTGGGAAAGAAGGAGAAAAAACAACGAAGCTGCCAAAAGATCCAGAGACGCGAGACGAGCCAAGGAAGACGAGATCGCCATAAGAGCTGCATTCCTTGAACAAGAGTACATTAGGTTGAAGTATGAAAATGCGGTATTGAAAGACGAGAATGCTAAAATTAAGTGCATGCTCTACGGTCACTGACTATACAAATCGAATGAATAAATAACAATTATCGGCCATTGAAATGTGTTAATTGTAAAAGTGTATTGTACCTTGTAAAAATAGTAAGTTGCAAAGTGTGTGGAAATAATTTTATCATATATCATTGCAATGTACTAAGACTGTAAATATTAATTTAATTGCATTATATATACATATACATATATATATATAATATGGTAATAAAATAACCTTGTTCTATGAAGTGTACTGTATACACTGTAGTTGTATGTTTTGATTCATGTATTAACATATAATGTCACTATTTAAGTTTGCGGCAACGATTCACCAAGCTCCATAATACTGTCAGTTTCGAGAATATCTCGATTCGCCTGTTGATTATTTGTAAGATGTTGTGCGTAAGATTTTTGTTGTACAGATCTTGGAATAAACATTGTCACTGGAGGCAAATTTTGACCCTCACTTAAAGTTGTACTTTTATTCACAATTGGAGGATTTAAAGTAAATTTCTTTTTAGTAAACATGGGACACCTATTTTTCCCTAAATATACTTTTGTATTTATCTCCTTACTCAAATTACTTTCATCTACATCCATTGCTTCATCATCCTTACTTTGACTGTTAGAATCTTGTTTTAATTTTTCTTCTTTTATCGTTGAATCGTAGAGAAAGATATTGGGAAAATTATGAACGGTTACACAATGAAGTCTACGTTCTCTATGATCGTTAAATTTTTGAGAGCAATCGACAACAAAACATTGATACTAAAACAAAATATAGAAAAGTATGTATAAAAATAAATAAAGATGATTGCAAATAATATTAAGGATTTTACCATTGGCTCTTTTTCCGCACGAGTTTTAAAAAAACTGTCGTGCGTCTCTTCCACGTGAATTTCTAAAAGTCGATCGTTGGGTTTCCACTTTTTGCATTGAGAACACACTAAATGATGGTTATTATGGTAATGTAATTCGTAATCGTGTAAATTTTGAAACGTCGCAAAGCAAGCATTGCACGTAAATTCTTTCATTCTGTAAAAGAAGACAGAGTTGACGTTATAGGTTATGTAAGAGTATTTATTATACAAAAGGATTCGCATTTTATACAATAAGGATGAGAAAAAAAAAGTATTATTACAATTGATGGCAAAGTTCTTCCTCGTCTTGAACGACGACACCTTTCCTTTCGAAAACTTTGCAAGCTTTGTGCGTGTCATCGAGAAATTGATCACGAGGTGCTCGTCGCCCAACCCCAAAAGGTTTAAGAAAATTTTCCAAATTGTCGTCTTCCGATAAATTATTGCCTTCCATATTCGTAAAAATTTGTTACTCGAATTGTTAATCAATAAAAAAATATATTTTGCGTTATGATTGCGATTTGCGAGTTGCAGGCCGCGATCCGCGGTTAACGTTAACCTCGAGCTCGAGCTCGAAATTCGAATAACTCTATACCTATGTATAATAAGATAGAAAATACAAATGTAACGATGCGAGCGCTATAGCGTGAAAATAATAAAGTAAAATTACAGATATCTTTATCCGACTGATGGTAAAGCAGAAGCGCGTGTACCTGTCGTCAATAATACTATTATTTGAAAAACGAATCGGCAATAGATAACAAACAAACAAAAGTATAAACATAAAGAAATAAATGAGGAAATAAAAAACTAATGTCGTAAATAAAGAGATGTATTTAATGATTTCTTAAATTATTTGTAGAAACAGTGTATCTTTAAAATTGACTGAGCTATTCATTTAATTTTTAGTAACGATTAATAAAAGATAATAAATTTTCATAAAATACCACTTAAACTTTGATTGCTTATAGATAATCAGGCATTAAATATAGATGAAATAGATACGATTTAAAAACAAATGAGCTCATATCCGTCCATTACAATTTAGTTAGTTGTTATTTTCTTTACTTTATAACTTTTAGCCAAATGAGGGGAGTTGAGCTTATTCTTTAATTCTTTAATCGCATCTATATTTTATATAAGTTTTCCTTTGTGAACCAAATTCTAATTATAATAGCTATAGGTATATTTAGTGGGTGCAGACTGCAGATTATTAGTTATATAAGCAATCAAAGTAGAAGAGGTATTCGTGCAGTGGAAAATTTGGTTTGGTAGGACATAATTAGGACATAAAAGGAGCGTCAGGGTTTTAAACTTTGGGTTTCTTCATATTTTTACATTATAAACGAACGTATCCTAGAATTTGTATAAGATCCATCATCTGAACGCCTTAGCCTCTCCTGTTGAGAAAAAAACATTGAAGTATCGTTGCCGTAAAATAAAGTGACCTTATATCCAAGATAAAAAATTATATATATATATATTACATACATTATACGTACCTTTGTATTTATATACATAACGAGCTAAATTTTATCCTCCCTACCATACCGACCTCGAAAATTACATAAAATTAATCATAATTAAAAAATAAAGTTAATTTACGTAAATCTAAGAGAATCGAAGAGAACATAGTCCCCTTCCTTTATTAATAAACTATCTGTCTTTAAAATTTAAAGTATAAATATTGACTAGTTTTCGAGAAAATTGTTACCAAAAATCTTGACATATTGCTCGAAATTGTCGTAAACTTTAGTAAGGAATTACTCGAAAACCAATCGATATTTTTCCTTCAAATTTTGAAGTGAGGTAGATTATTAATAAAGGAAAGGGACTGTCCTTCTCGATTTGTATAAATGATCGTCCTTTTTTAATTATAACTCACTAATTTCTATGACTTTAGAGGGTGGTAAGGTAGGGAGGATAAAACTTGACTTTGGTACCCCCTCTCCGGGCTCTCCCCCGTTTGAATATAGTGAAAAAGTGGTATTTTCGGGTGGTACGTTTCGGCAAAAATTAATTTATTTATATTTCAATCATTTGCAACAATAGTTATTATCTTTCATAAACATTTGAAATTTTATAGGTTTAACCTTTTAAATATTAAATGATGAGACGATCAAAGTACGGTGAAGCCAATGAAGTCAACCTTATTTATCGTTATTTTCAGTCCCATATATTTTTCGTAAGAAGATAATAAGTAAATGCACAAGTAAATAGATATCGAATATGATCTAATATCACTCGCAAAAATACCCAAAAACCCATCTATACGCAAGTGTATAGGAAATACAAATAAGTAGGTATATGTAATATAAACGAAACGATAACCTATAATTAACAAATATTATTTTAATTGGTAATAATGTTTACACCGAGACGATTATTATTTTATAAACTGCCTCTAAATCATTTATGATTAATCGTAGTGATAGGTATACCTACACCGCGCGTAGAAAACTTGTTACAAAGCAACATCGTATATCGGCAATTTCCGTATAACCGTATATAAATACAGATTTTTCATTGATAAATAATCGGCTCAAGCGATACATTGTTGTTGTTTAATGGTTGCATCATGGGTTTTTTTACTTACTTATCGTTAGATCGATCACTGCATCTCATGAAAATTTTATCTCATATTTTTTCTCGGTTTCTCGTAATATTCTTTACAAAAAAAGGAAGGTGATACTCATTACCTTTTAATTATCGATATTATATGTTGTAACGCTAATATACATTTTCTTTTCCCAGTCGTTGATAACGCCATTATCAAACGATCGCGGTATGTGGGTACTTATATATCAGTTTGCAACTTGTTCCACACAACTCCATCGCACCCTAATTTCACCACTATTTGACTAAAGTTTCAATTTTTATCTACTTTACGACACTCTACAGATCAAACAAGTATAGTTTATAGTTAATCAATAATTTAATCTCGCTATAATCGCTTTTCTATTTTTCTTTTCTGGTATTTTATATCAAATAGTTATTTTATCATCCAAACAATTTTGTGAGGCATTTGTACTAATATAATAGTATAAGATGTATTCAAAAGTGTTGAAAGTAATATAGAATATCAAGGTGATTTTTGTACATAAATATTGATACGATGTTGCAATCGGATTTTCTATAAAAAATCCACCTTCAATATAACATTTTTAAATGAAATTTTGTGTACCATTTTATATATGTAAAAAAAGCTTTTCTTCTAATTTAACTGTTATCAATGAATAGGAGTGTGAGAAAATAAAAAAATAATTATTATTCTAAGATGCACTGACATAAGTGCTCCTCACCACGTCTGACACAAATCTTCGTTATAATCTTTAGCTAAAATCTATTATCAGATTTAAATAAGAGATAACTAAGTTTTTCCGCGTGGAGAATGACATAAAGATTTATTTAAATATCTTCTTGGATGTCAATGTGAACAAATTGAACGTGTGATACAGTGCCCGTGGACAGTCGTTTTCTCTTCGACGCCACAGCGTAATCAGATTTTTTCTACGAAATATTCCTTGCATCTTTAATTTCCCACATAACTAACAAAAATATTTGTTAATTAAATCACACGTGGAAAATAATTTTTTTTCTAAATTAAATATTACGAAGAAATTTTTTTTAGTCTAATTTTTTTTCCTATACCGATTGACAATTTTTTACCTGAAAAAGAAAATTGAGGTTCCTTATCGTTGTTTGACTTGAATATTTCTTTCGATTTCGATGAGGTTATAAAATTAAATATTTAATACCGATTTATTTTTATTCATATTTGTCTTTAGAGTAGTGATTTACGACTTTCATATATTATTTTCACTACTGCCCTATTCAACAGTAAAATAATTTTATGGGTAAAACTAGCCAATTTAAAAAAAATTGGCACAGAAAAGTAATTGATATAATATACACCTAATTTCAATTGATTAGGCGGCCTATATTATAAAATCCTACGAGACCAATCGTGCGACTGATCAAAGTATCAAACAAATTAAATTATTAAATAAAATCTCGTTAATAAACGTATTATAAATTACTTTGATTGTTTTTAATAAAAAGAACATTTCGTTGAACGTATAATAACGCTCGGATCTATATATATATTTATCATAAAAAATTGATTTCCATGGAACAGGAAAATCTAACGGCACCGCTTACCGTTGATCGATCAACTCGATTTAATTACTTTTTTTATTCTCAAATTGACACGTTTATTTATTTTTTGTTTCTGAAGCCAAGAATAATGCGTGAAGAATATATATATATATATATATACATATAAACCATAAGGTTATGCAGTCGATAAAATTGATTACACCATCAGGAAAATTATTATTCCTTTGGATGTATTGAATTATAGGAATCGATGAAGCCGATGACGATGATCTAAAAGTTTGAAAGGTGCCCCCCGTAAAAAAGTGGGTTTATACTTGTATACAATCTAGTATAAGTATGCGTTAGCGCGTTAATTTTTCGGCGAGTATTGAAATATAGCTATATATATGTAACAGAATTTATATACGAAATTATTTATTTATCGTATAACAACTATGTATAATACATACATACGCGCGCGTAAAAGCTATTCTATACCGTCAACTCGTAAATGACTTGCACAAATAAATTCTTTGCTTCTTCCTCTTTGATATTTTGTGTTACTTTACCGTCTCGGTTAATTGCTTCGCGCATTTTCATTCACCTTATTTTACATTATCATAATTTATTCAGTTGTAAACAATTACATCTATCTATATCTTATTTTTCCTTATTTTTCTTACTATTTTTTTCTCTTTTTCGTTAGTTTAGTTTAGTTTAGTTTAGTTTAGTTTAGTTTAGTTTGTTGGTCAAACAGGTCACGCCTCTCTACGTAATCATTCTATTTTCATCATTCCTTATCTTACTTGCATTTTTCGTCTATTATTATGTATATATGTACATGTACATGTACATGTACATGTATATCCATTATACGTATTATACCTATATACGTATACACACATACATGTATATGTAGACCATTTAAAAATCAATAAAAATTAAATAAATAATTTTTATCTTTCTGAACGTATAGTTATGCCTTTTCGTTTGGCCTTACAACTAGTACCAATTTATACATATAAAATAATGTAATATTTTATTGAAAATTACCGAGCTAACGTTTTATTTTTAGTTTTTTTTTTCAATAAAAGGAAGACTTTTATGTCTTTTGTGTCTTTCAGGTGTCTGAAAATTTTGTACAGATCTTTTATTAAATTCAATGTTTTAAACACGATTTTTGGATTTGGATATGAGTCCAAAAAGTCAGTATTACATCTAAAAATGTGAAGAAAAATCAAAAGCAATATCTATAAAGGTTATTGAAGAAACAGCATACGCATCCCCAATAGTTATGTAATAACTAATATTTCAACTATATTCTACGGCGGTCATTACAAAATAATTACAAAATAAGAGGTTATTTAAAAAAACGAGATTTTATTGAAAAAAAAAATCAATTATCGTTCATTTTAAAATTTAATGCGTTACTTACTACTCTGCTATAAAATGAACTAAAATTTTTGATTAGGTTATACTAAAAATTATCTTATTTGAACAGCTAATGCAACTTACTTATTACCTATTTTTAATTAAATTTCATCAAAAATTCCCTAGTAGTATAATTTATCCATTTTTAATAATTTGAGGTAAAAAATGGTTTCATTTTTTACGCAACCAACGAAACATTTCGAAAAAGTCCTTAACTTTGAATCCTTATAACTCAGAAAAAATTAAAGTTGTATAATCAAACCAAAATTCAAAAGAAAACTGAGATCGAGTAAAGAAGTTACGGAAGAAGTAAGAATTAGACGAAATTTTGGCTTAAAAGAATCAGTAAACTTTTACAAAATAGTCATTAAAATATCGTTAAATTCGTTTTTAGGTACGACCACTACATATTATATTTTCATACTACAAAATGTACTATATTTTCATCATGAGAAAATGTGTGATGCTCCAAAACATACTAGATAATGGGTTGTAAGAGAAATTTAAGCGTATTCGAACTGATTTGAGGCCCTCCCTAAAATGTAGGTATGGATGTATGTATGTATGTAATCATGTAACTAAGATCACTCAGTCAATTTTTTAAAATAATGGTCCTATTTCCAGATATATACCGCAATAACAGTTTAAGTAATGGCATTATTTTTCATTGCTTAGAAACGGTTATGTAGCATTACCTTGAAATGTATTAATCCTACATGAAAACTTTATACGGACGAAATCTTCCTCTCAAAATAACAAAACTTCATTCTATTCTACACTTTACGTTCATAATAATATTTTCAAAGATAAATAGAGAAAAACGGTCAAAATGAATAGTTTTACAGAAAAATGATTAATGAACGAAATATTCGTTTTAAAATAACAAACCGTTTTACTATTATACATTTAACGCTCAGTACAATATTTTTGAAGGTAAACATAGGAAAACGGTTAAAACGATGAAATTAAATATATGGCAGTGCGTATGAATTAGGACGTGATTCGAAAGCAAAGATGTTAAGCACATAATTTGAACTGATGTTTTTATTACTATTTCTTATGATACGTATTATATCTTGTAGTATTAGGCCAAAAATCCTGAGCTTTGAAAAAATTAATAAAAGTTGAATTGTTCAGTCAGATACATTTTACTCAACATTTACAAATGGTGCGAGCGCGAAGCGAGCTTTTTACGGTCGTGCCTTATATGCAAAAAGCTTTGGTTTTTGCAAGCCATACATCGCGTAGCCATGCAAGGCGCGGAGGAGCTCTAGATCGAACGCTCCGCGAAGCCGCGAGAGCTCCGAAGCGGCGAGTCACGGTGACCTTAAGGCCGCTCATAGCGAGCTAGTTTTTATATAACTTCCGATCAAATCAATATTTTTGAGCTTCCTTTTTTTAGGTCCAATCTACTTGATCTCATCTTTCTTCTGAACTTATGGTTGAGTATTTATCACTATTTGTTTGTGATTTATAATTGATCAAAGTCAAGGGCTTTTTTTGCGAGATTTTTCGTTATTTGGTTATATCTATCGTAAAAAAAGCGTTAGAGACTGTAGCTCTACCTTTCTTTATATTTTTATAATAGTAAAAATATCCTAGAGTTTGGTAAAGATTCGTTTCTCGGAGATGTGCCACTCTCCTTGTAAGGTTAATAAATAATTCATTAATTTGAATAGCTAATTTTTAGCTCGTTTATATTGTTAATTTAAAAAAAAAAGAAACCAGTTAAAATTCGTAAGTAAAACCATTAATAAAAACAAAACGTGTTAAAATATTTTAAAAAATTAGTACTTTATTATTTTAGTTACTAATAAAATAATGTTTATTATTTTACTAAATAAGTTACCTAAAATACAAGAAAATGGTCAGATTGTAAAAACTATTTTGAAATATATTCTTATTTAATATTTATAATATTTGAATTTATCAATTTTTAATTTTACTGTAAGAGCTAATATGATTTTTCGCGGAAAACTATAGATGAATGGTTATCTCTAAAAATTAGGTGGATATTTTGTCAAAATGATCTGTTAATTATCTAACAATTCGTCACGATTTTCAGCCAAGTGATTAACATAAAATATTTCCATGATTCATTTACAATTATCGAGTTTTTCGTCGTAAATCTCTCCAACTTTATTGACGTGTCGCGTTTAAGCCTAAATAGTAATTAATTAGATGTACTTCGTTGCGAAATACCGATAAATTCGTAAATAAAATGTACGTTACTTCACCCAACAATTAGAACTATTTCGCGTCTCAAATAATGATCGTTGCACGCCATATGCAGTACCTTATTTTCAATTTAAAACCGACGTTCCCGCTTATAAAAATAAAAAGTTTTTATTTCATAATATCTCTCTATAATTATCTTTCGCTCGTTTAATTTATTATTAAACACCATGTAATGATAATAAATTTGTAATTTCTACGAGTGACTGTCTCTCTCTCTCTCTCTCTCTCTCTCTCTCTCTCTCTCTCTCCCGCGCTGCAGTAGACACGTTGCAACGAAAATCTAATTGTTCCGATTGAGATGCACATTGCGAAATGCCTTGCCGTTTAAATAAACTCTTGTTTAACGACCGATCATAAAAGTTTCATATATATCTACATCGAGCGAACGGAATTGTTTAAAAAAAATTTATCGCGCATATATAAAGTAAAAGCGACGAGTTTATTTCTCATTTACATCCTAATTATTTACTCATCGAATTCCTTTTTTTCTTCTCCTCGTAGTGAATCGCGTTGCGATAAATTAAAATTAACGTACGATTGCGTATACCGTATATAAATTTATATAAATATATATGTATATGTATATGTATATGTATATATATTATCGATTTAATAACAAATTATATACGGTTAATCGCGATGATGAAGACGTAATCGCGTAGACGAAAGGTTTTAATTTTCCAATTGAAAAAAAAATTTACTTACGTGCGAAAAGTCATACGATTTATACTTAAGATAATTAGGATAAAAAAAGCGAATGATACTGCGAGTCGATATAGTAATAAATAGTTTTAAAATTAAACGACGCTGTACTTCGCGCTAATGATTATAAAAACCGTCGTGAAAAAAACTTTTTTTGTTTTTTTTTTTCTCACTTGGAATATACTCGATTTTAAGAGAATTTATCGAGTAACAGTGGTCTAGAGTTAAAAGAAAACATTCAAACATTCGTCCTGTATAGCTATCGTTCTACTTTCAAAGATTTATTTTGGGAAATGTAACAGGCGAATCCTTCGTTTATTCTTATTGTTAAAATAACGAGATTGCACGATAAAACGGTAAATATCTATCTATATATATATAGATGGTAATGCTGAGTATGTTTAGGCTAATTTAATTTCCTTGGTAAAGCTATGTATACGTTCAACTTTCGTATAGAAAACCATATGTACAAAGTTAAATTTTTCTTATGTATCGAGTCAGGAGAAATTTCGTTGATTTTATATACTGATATTAAAAAATGTTTAAGTTACACTTTCTCATTTTTTACAATACAAAAGTTAATTATTTTTTAATTTATAACTATTAAATGGCTCAATAAGCCGCGGTTCAAAATTAAAAATACACTTTTTGGTATAGGTAATTCGAATATACATTCTCGTAAACTGACTGGATACTCTATCTATGAAATTTAATAAACTTGCTATCGTTGAGCCGCAATTAATCTGAATTTCGCAGTGAATATACTAATACGGATGTTATTGATATGCAGTGAGAATGTTGAAATTATTTTTCTCTTTTTCCTCCTCATTTCAAAGTGGTATACCATCGCATACTCAATTGTTGATTAATTAAGGGAAATCCGTACGTTTATAGAATAATTGTATGTTAAAAAGGCTAATAATTGTATATATTTTGACATTTATATAAAGTATAAGAATTAAACTTCCTTTTAGTCATCTCAGAAAAATAAAATAACTGCTATTTTAAAAGTAAACAACAATCTACGAAAAAAAGCGGGAAGTACCAATTTCTGATCAGTAATTTTTCGGTTATACGTATGCCACTTTGGTAAACTTGTAGATAAAAATGATAAAAGAAAGAAAATTTTAATAAAAATAATTTTCATTAAACTTTTATCTCTATCCTTTAGGATTGATCATTGGTACTCTCCGCATCGATTTGAAATAAGCAAATACACTTATATAATATATACATGCACTTAGCCGTTTTTGCGTCACGGCAGATGAATAAATGACAAACTATATTCATGAGATACGAAAAATTTGTGTATATATATATATATATATTTATATTAAAATGACACCATATGCTAAGATCGTAATATCTGATTATACTTTACTTTTTTCATGATCGATACGTGACATATTTTCCTCATGGTGAAATAAATTTTAATATATTTAAGTAAATGCGTTTTTAACGAATTTTCAGTTACACGAAGTTACATAGTTTTATTTCTATCACGCCGCTATTTTTATGTTACGGAATACATTGATGTACATATATTGTATTCATCAAAATATAGCTCCAGTGGAAATTGAAGTAATTGTCTAATGGATTTTTAACATATTATTTAATAATGAATATATCTGTATATGGTAACTAATGCAAAATACAGATTTCATTGTCATGTATATTTTAAATACCGAAATTTTCAAGTACTTATATGGAAATATTATAGTGAGGATTTGAGGAATGGTAAAGCTAAATTAGGAAAGATAGATGATGATTTTAGGTTAGGTGAAAAAAGTGTCTGGCCATTAATTACAGAGTTGCTGCTCAGTTTCAAGCCAAAAAAACGTTTAGCAAATCTTTTCGTTTGTAATAGTGATTCTGAAATTAATTTATTGACTCACCTTATACTCTATCGACTCGTAAAGTATCACAACATAAAATTGATCGTAATTAAAAGAGATAATTAATGTAATTGCGCTAATTGTAGTTATTTATTTAATTAATTTAAATTTTAGGCAAAACCACTCATCGCTTTCTGAAGAACCATCCGTTACCAAAAGTTTGGATGATTCTAGATAAGATAGACAACGAATTGTATTTCTCTCTAAAATTTAGTCTATACAAACGAACAGTTGATAAGCGAAGGAAAAGAGAAAGGCGCGTACACTGTGTCCTTTTAATCACGTGTGATTTTCTACGATACCTTGGGTCGGTAACGTAGAGAAGACAAAAATAAAGTTTGAATCATCCGAATGAATAAAATAATATTGTATAGAAAAAAGTGGCTACGTCGAGTTTGTTCGTCGATCCCACGCAAATTGAGATCAGCCTTGATCGTATTCGAGAGTACTCGGCATCGAGCACTCACACAAAAGAGAAAGATTCTCCAAAAGAACAAAACTTTTCATTTCTATAGCTGTTCAATTTTTCAATTCTTTCACGATAAACGATCTACAGGTTATATTGCCTTTCGATCATCGCGTGTGTTTATAAAACAAGAAAATCCATTGACAAATCCGGAATTCCCAAATCCGATTCTTCGAATTTCAAAGAATTAACTGATGTTACTCACGACACGGCGCGTTGCGGTAAAAAGCGTACCATTTCATTAAAACGACATTCACACATTGCCTGCAACAGTCTACCAAACACATTATCACATTATTTCCAAAAAGAAGAAACCTTAAAAATAATTACTTCTTATAGGCACGCGCGCGTGTGTGTGCGAGTGTGTGGTAGGGTACGTTTTCTTATATAAAAATATGAAAAAAGCCAGAACCGCAAACCTTAACAATCGTTTTTTTTTTAAATTATGCGCTATCACAGCAAAATTTACGAAAAAGAGCTTCTCTTTAAACGCTTCTAACTACAAATTAAAAAAAAACGCTCCAATTCGTTGAAATGGAACAGAGTTACGACCGAGTTAAAAATTTGAAGAAATTTTAAACAAAAATTAGACACTACAAAGTTTATTGATTTTTTAAGCTAAATTTTGTTCAAATTTTTAATTCGGTCGTAACTCTGTTCCATTTCAACGGATTTGAGCGTGTTTTTATAAAAATTATATATATTTTATCTTAGGTTTTGATTAAACTTTGGTCTGAACGTTAATATTTGATTGTACTCTTTTTTTGTAAATTTAGCTGTAATGGCGTATAACTTTTGAAAATCCGATATATAACAATTAGGGTATGCGGCTCTGGCTTTTTCTTCTATTTTTATATTAGAAAAGATATCCTAGAAGCTGCTGGACGCGATCCGTCAATTCCGAAAGATACAATGTTCTCCTTGTAAGTAGTTATAATAAAAGAGAAAGATAATATTATTATAAGTAATAAAAGAGCCGAACTTTGAAAATATGAGGTAATATTTGAAAGAAATGTTGACCAAAAATTAAATAGGTCGACTAGCTGGAGCTGTACTCGACATTAATTTATTCTTATAGATATAATGAAAATCTGAGCCAAGATAATTGTAAAAAGATTTAGTTGGTTTTACGTTTTATTGTACCGATGAAAAGTCGATCGACTGCGTGAAATGTCCGGTCGGCCGTAATAAACGAATGAACAAATGGGAGTAATAGGCAACGATACGTAAACAAGCAAGTAAATGAAATGAAACGAAACGAAACGAACGAAACGAAGCGAAATGAATAAATAAAGAGAAAAAAAAAGAAAAGAAATAAGAAAAAGGTAGATAGTTGATATATCTGAGAGCTCCTTAGCGTTGAATGTGTAGATGTATGTAGGTATAGAGACAGAGAGAAGCATATCGTAGCGGTTGAGAGGTGCATAAAGCAAGAGGCGATCGGGTAGGTAGGCTCAGTCGCTAACCGATCGGATCCGACCGATGTACACGCTCGTGGATCCTTCACTCTGACGGCACCCGCAGACACCAGACACCAGACACCAATCCCCGGTCGAAAGGAAAAGTGTCGTTGATCCAACTAAAATTCATTGATGGTGTCGATATCTACGAGTTGCGTATTATCGTAATCCTCTGCTTCTATATAAACAAAGTGTCTGTGCCATTGTCATTATTATCTCAAAGGACAGAACCCTCTCGTATCTCAGGTACGATTATTTCGAATTATTCTCAAGGTACATCTACAAGGTACATCTGTAATCGTTTAATACAATTACATATTTATGCATTTAAATATACAGCTGTTGAGTTAATTCGAATACCATTTGTTTCATTGAAATTGATAAATATATATACCATGTGTATACGAGGAGCGAACACATTGAATCGTTTTCGTTTGTATTAAGTTAATAATTTACTCTTCACTAAAATGTACGTTCAATTAAATAAACTAATAATAATATCTCACGATAATTATAATTATAAATTAGTAATAAATAACTATTTTTTACATTGATCGCAGAATGCGAAATCGATTTACTATAAAGAACGATTGTACCCTCGTCCGTTTGTTCAAATCACCTAAATAAGTAATTTCGAAGAAGAAAGTGAAAAGTTTGAACCGAAAGCCAACCGAAAAGGATGAACTATAGCTGTTTATTTGAATGTACAGAGTACATACAGGGGAGTTTATTTAACGAGGATAACGCCGCGGCGCATCGAGACATTAACATTGAGCAACGAGCCAAGGTGTACTCGGATCGTAAAAGTTGCGTCATTATTACTTACGGTCAATTACAGACTAGGATTTCGATAAGGATAATTACTTCGAGCACGAATTTTTCTTTCTTTTTTTTTCTTTTCTATCTATTTTCTTGGATAGGTGTGCGTTCGTGTGTACGGCGCACACGGGCTCTCGGCTACTGGATTTCTTTGCGTGCACTCTACGAACGGACTTTCGCGACGTTAACGGCCGATATTAATCTGCCTATGGCTATCCTATCGGTATCTATCCTGACATCAACACAAAAACATTTTTTTTTTTTTCGAATAATGTAACAATCGTCTATATATCCGTTTTCCCTCCAAATATACCAATGTCTTCTCGACTAAATTGAGAAATCCAACGATTTCCATACAATCGAAATTATAATACAGATGAATCATCCTAAATATTACCAAAATTTTCTATTCAAAGTGAAAGCGTATACGCAAAATTTAAAATACTAAAAAGAGGGAGAAAATCAAATATTGTATGTAGCTGTGAGGAAAGTAAACGATAAAATACCCGTATTATAATATAAATACGTTTCGCCGTCTTCTCCTCTCCTCGTTTTCTTCATTTTAATTTAATGTATTACACAAGATCGCCGCATTACGATGGCCGATTCGGAAGTTGTTGCTTATGTGTATGTACTCGCGGACAAACATTTCGCTTCGCCTTGAGAAGAGCAGAATATCTTACATGTATATATAGTTACCGTAAACACACACACACACACACACACACACACACGCGCGCGGACAGCCGATTCGTATATATATATACCAAATTTACGTTTCATTTTTACGTACTTTCAAAACCACACGTGAAAAAAATATTATTAACTCTTAATTTATAACTTTTTGGTTAATTTACTAGAAACATTTTTAAGTATTTTGGTACCATATTAATTTAATAAAACATTTGTTTAAATACTCGTGAAACACAATATATTTATTAAGATAGAAAAGACATTAATCGAAACAAAGATACCATCTTTAATGACTATGTATTTATTTACATTCCATTTATTTCACTATTACTTTAATTATTATACTATTTCTCTAAACTTTGCTAAGTCTTTGTAAAATCTGTATAAAAATTTTAAACTTGTAAGCGTAAAAAATTGAACGTATGCCGTATTTTGATACGGTTAACCAAGTATATCAAATATTATAAAAAAGTATTATACTTTTATTGATTAAATCGATTAACAACAACATAAATAACGCAGTTAATTCATTCGTGTTCCTCCTTCCAAGTAAATATACTTTAGTATTTCTCTTTTTCGATCATTTTCAGTGTATACAGTATTATTGAATAATAATAAGTGAAGTAATAATAATGGCAACAACACCTTAATAAACATTCGTATCATCAACATTTTTATAACACCTATTTCATCAAATTCTTATTATTTGTATATATACAAATGTTACGTAATTTTCTGATAAGTTTGGTAGAAAAATAAATATGTTCGAACTTTTGATGAAATATTTAGTTTAATCACATTTTAATAGTAGTATTTCCATATACCTATAGATAACATACATTTCTCTTTTTACATGGTTTTCCCCAATACTTTATATATATATGCATACAGTTGATTCAGCTTAACCAAAATATCAATTTACATTTTTGTTCCTTTTTTTACCTTTATATGTATATTTTCTCCATGCCTATATGTCAATTTTTCCTTAAATTATTTGCTTATTTAAATGTTCACTCATCTTCCCCTTTAATTTCTCTCTAATTTATTCTACTTCCTTTCTTATTTCATTAAATTTTCCTGCAATATACCTACGAGCGTTATTAATTAACAGTCCTTTAATCTTTACTCTCATTGTTTCTTGAAAACCTCTCTCTCTCACTCTCTCTCACTCTCTCTCTCGCAATTTGTTTTATTCCGATTTTTCATTTTGTTTTTTCAAAATAATTTAGTGATGATCAGAACATCAGAACATCAGAACATCAGAACATCAGAACGGAAATCGAATGCGAGTAAAGAAAAAATAGAATAAATAACAGAAAGGTATCGAATAATGTATGCTCAACGCAACGTGTTTGTAATAACGTATTTAACAAAATATTCAGAATTATTGTGTACGAGCAACGTCGTGTATATACAGTAACAAAAAAGAGACGATCAAGAGAAAGAAAAAGAAGAAATGACGATAAACAACCGGTAAGGCAAACGGCAAACGGCAAACGGCAAACGGCAAACAGTTGGAAAGATACAGAAATTAATGTTTACCACTTGCGCAAGTATAGAGACGAGGATAGATAAACCGAAAATATGAACGAAGGATGAGATATCGAAACGAAATCGCATCTGTAATTAAAGAACATGTTGTAGGACGATAAAAATAAGAAATTACGGCGAGTGGTCCATAGTCAGTGTTTTTACGATATGGGTATAGATGTATAGATATATGTATATATATATATATATATATACGTGTGTGCGTACGATAAAAGTTTCGTAGAGGTGAAGTATGCAAGTATGCGTACACCGGGGATTTGGACGTTCTAATGAGGCAACGCGAAAATCAGTGGCGCGTGCACGCTGAGAATTCACAACGCTCATTATTCGGTTGCGCGTTCACGTAATATACTCGACCGCGTTTCCTGATTATCTAGACCGATATAAAATCTAATCTCATTTTAAGTGCCATGGATTGTGCCAATATTTTACCTTTGTCTTTGCGGATTTTATGTGTAACGCGAATTTTTGTTGTTCGGTCTATAGGTATATACGCGCAAAGTTTATTACGAACATCGGATATTCGTTGATAATTAATCGCTCGGAGAAATCGAAATGATTTTCAATAAATACGTAAACGTACAACCTCGGAAAATACTAAAATTCTTATTCTCCCTAGAGGTATTCAAAACATTCAAAAAGAAAAATAAGAAAAGTACAATCATTTATTAAATTGTAACAGTTTATATGGGTTTTTTCGTTCATAAATTGTCTATTCACTTGACAAATTTTAGGGATGAATTTTTAGTACTTTTCTGATATTTTAATATACAATTCAGATTTATTTTAAAGTTGTTTGGTAAGGGCTGGTTATCAAAAGTTATAGTGAATGTTTCTCCCTGATAGTCAAAGTGTACAGGTAGGTTATTGATAGGTGAAGAACTTTACTCGATTTCGAAATTGTATTAATTGAGGTATGTTATATTTGGTCTACTACTGATAATTGCATATGGCCTTTGTGAACTTGAAAAATACGTTAAAAAATTGCTGAATCGAAAAAAGTCCATATCAAATAATATATATATTAACACAATGGACAATATTACGGATAATACGCGACAATGCGATAAACAAACTAAACTAGTTGAGCCATTTAAAGCCATTTTCCAGGTATATAACTATAGGTAAAAAATCGTCCGAAAATTGGGTATTCGAAAAGAAAAAAAACCCGAAAAGTCGATCGATAAATAATCGTGCACTGAGAAAAAGGATCCCTTGAATCTAACGCGTATACCTAACAGTTAAGGCGCAGAGCCTTAAATATGGCCAAAGCCGCGCGACTTAACAGTTAAGGAGCGGCATGGTTATTAATGACTACGACTATTGTATATAAGCTGCTCTGCTTGCAATCGTATTTAACATTATAATAATTTATAATTATACTAAGAATCCGCTGGATCAATCGTTATGTCCTCACGTATTATTAATGATAAATCTGCTATATAATCTTGATGATTTTCAGGTGGTAGTACAGTTTCTTCTACTGATTCAATTACAATATTTTTATTTAATTCGATCCGAAACATTTTAGTTATAAAAATTATTCACAATACACATAAAGAATTTATATAAACTAATATTACTATTTAAAAACTAAACGTACGTGGTCTTTCAACTTTTGCTTTACTTTCATTCGCACACCAGCACTTCCAATAACATTTATTGCATTAAACGGGTAATTAAACATTAGATCATGCAAACATTCAACTGAATTAATGTCATTGTCTAAGAAACACGATATTAATACATTTAACACAGATTAATAGATTTAACACGGTTAACACAAAATTGCAAATCATTGTTCACTTAACCTCAAAATGTTTGCAATTTTGATTACAAATTCTTTATATAATGCATTTGTTCTACTTTAATTCAAAATTTTGAAGTTTAAAAGTTTAAATATAATTATTTTAAAATTTATATAACTTTAACTATTATTTTTTAAGCTTAAAACGAAGTATATAAATGATTTATTATAAAAATAACATTAAAGGTTTGCTTAAGGCTTACGCATTAACTGTTAAGTATTGGGAGATTTGTCGCAACTGCTGTGCGTAATTGACATTCAAATGCGCAGGGCCTTTGTCACAAAGGATCTTTTTTCTCAGTGTGGGTTTCCTTAAGATAGGTTGAGTATACTTGAATAGAAAGAGAGAGAGAGAGAGAGAGAGAGAGAGAGAAGAATACAAGGTATAGAGAAAAGAGTACACAAGATGAAGGGGATATATAGAAATGTGCGCGTAGGAGAGTGAGCGCGGTATGCAATGCCATTCGCTACTCGTACGCTGCAGCGATGGCAATAATCGGTAGAAAAACTATAGCTACGTATATAGGAGACCCGAGACCCGAGACCCGAGACCCGAGAGAAGAACAAAAGTTCACGCGGTGGTGCAGGTACGTCGTTGCTTCACTTGATTCGCGCGTCTATATACACCTATACTGCACATACGATCGCCTCGACTACTACAATCTACTCATCGTGGCTATGACCATATATACCTAGAAACTACTCACTACCTATCTCGTCAACTACATCGATTTAATACTTCTTTTCTATATAGATCCACGTCGATCAAACCGCGTCTACCACTTAGAGAGCATTAAAAAATGCTTTGAGCGAGGAACGAGGATAAAAAAAAGGAACGAGAACAATAATAAAAACTACTCATCACTTACAGAACACACCTTTTCTTCCACATTTTTCATCATACTCACGTTACAATTTTTTAGATTATTTTCACCCAATCCAACGGTATATATATGGTTTTCTACTAACCTCGCCATGTACATCTATATTATTATTATTCCATGACAACTCGCTCTCACGCCTCAGTCGAATCTTCATTGTCAATTTAACATTTTTAACTGTTCAAAATTTTCGAAATTTTTCTTTTCGAAATATTTATTTTCTAATTTTACACTTTTGGTAAAGATTTAAACTACTAAACTACACCTTTACAAAGATTAATTTATTAAATCTATACCTTATAAATTTAATAATATAGTTTTAATCTTTACGAAAAGTATCTTTAAAATTATAAAATTCAAATACTTTGAATACTTAACTTATGGATTTATCTAAAGTTTCAAAGTACCCCTCATAACGTAAATGAAATGAAATCTTTTTGATAGAATGACTTGAAATTGAGCAGTTCTCCTCATTCTAAAACAAAAAGTTATCATAATTTCAAAAGAAAATAATGAGTACTTATACTCCGAATGATACGAATAGGAAAGTTAAACCGAAAGCTTCATTTATTCGACTAATTATTCAACCAATTTTTGAACGTTCCTGTCGATATAACTCAAAATAATTATTTTGCCAAAAAGTACCTATATTTAAGTAGTTGTCTCCGCGAGAGCCTTTACAATTTATTCTTTATACTGGCAAATTTTACCCCACTCTGGCGGTGAGAGAAAAACCAATGAGAAAAAAAATATTTTAAATATTTAATCATCGAGAACGTATCGCCTCCTCCTATCAAATTTATAAACGAACTATGAACTATTGTTTCTTCAATATAATTTAGCGTGAAAAAACCTGAAAAAATAAGCCATCTCCCCTCGTGGTCAATAAAATTAATAATAAATAATGATAAGAAAAAAAGATAGGTGTGCGAGGTAACGTAGAGAATTTATAAATAAACCGATCGCATCACCTGTCACGTTAAAGGAATCTACGACAACAACGATAATACCGACATTGTTTTACACTTTTTATTTTTGATATATTCGTTAAATTAAAAAAACTCAAAAGAAAAACAGAACCCAGTTTTAGATATGTACAAATCCACAAGCGATATTCGCTATAAAATATAAGGCATATATATATACCTATATACCCAGGGATGTAAACGATCCATAACGACGACAGGTCAATAAAAGTAGTATGCATCTGAAGGAGCGTTGTGCGTATAGATAGCGTAGAAAGTAAAACCATGAATCACCGTGTCGGTAGCTCGGACGTATTTTATCTCTTTACTATAATATTGGACACGCGAAGAATGTGGTGCGGCGGCGGCGGCGGCGGCGGCGGCGGCAAAAGGGAGAAGGAAAAATTAAATGGAAAAACAGAGTCACGGACCAATGCACTTTGCGATTTTGGCAACGTCATTCAATCGTTTCTCTCTTTTGGAATAAGTGCACGATTTCGTCACCGGATAGTTTGTCTTTTTTTAAAAAATATCCATTACTATACAGTTCCATTGTACAGGTGACCGTTCTATATTTTTTCGTCGTTGTGCATGCGTTATGCGTTATGCGCACCCACCGAAAGAAAGGGAAAACGTAATACCGATCGAGATTCGAGAGAAGGAGTTGTATTATACCTTATACCTATTATACACACACACACACACACACATATATATATACATATACATACATATGTGTGCGAGGCTTACGCGCGTATATGCCTCAATAGATTCTGAAAGTCCGCGAATGAAACGTGACACAGCATCTTGCTATAATTTGTTTCTTATTCCTTCCTCGCACACATATACAAATATCTACACGGAGAAATGCGTCAATTCCTTTTTCGTGTATATCCGAAATTGGTGACCTTGGAGGCGGGGTCTCTTTTTATTTTTCGATTCTTTTGAATTGCGTTATATTATGTATTTTAATGGTAACCTTGGCATTTCGCCTCGAGAAAGTTATATACGTGGCCTCGTTACGCCGCGGCCGCGGACCAATCTAATGGTTCGTTCGATTACTTTATTTTACTTCGCATCGCGCTCGCACGCCCTCGGTGAATCAACATTTTCCTATACTTTACTTATTTTCGCCTTCTACACCTGGAAATTTCAATTATTTTTTTTAACCACCGACCTCTGCCTTTCAAACATTCTAACATTTACATACTATATTATATATATATAGTATAGGCATATTTACTACTTTTTACTTATTTTTATTACATTTTTCTTTGTTACTTATCAAATATAGTTACTTCATTACCATTGAAATATATATTTATTTCTTATATTACAAAATAGTTAACTATTATTCACAAAAATATTTATAGTAATCTCGATATTAACGACAGGTGTACATTTTAATCATTTATTTCAATACTAATTGTTTCAATTTCCGCTTGGGTTGCAGAAAAATATCTATGTGTATACGATTTTGTTTTAACGAAAGTTATATTTATATATGTGCGTATACCTACCATGTTAATCATTCTAAACAGACAGGTTTAATATATTGAAAACAAATTGGATATTTATTTCTGTTTACCGGTGTATCCGATCTAAAAATATCTTTTATTCAAATAAAGACGGTTGGTGGATCCGTTCGATTTCTTTTTGTAACACAAGTGTTGTATATCTTTATTTTTCTTCTTCTATTTGTTGTATATGTATATAACGGAGTGGTTCGTGATTCGTTAAAAAATGAAGATGACCTAAACATTTTTTTAAAGCATAATTGAATAAACTGCTGAAGATTTTGAGGCTATAGTTTTCTTTACCACTTGTTGTCGAACAACCACTTTTGGCCAAAAAGCAATAAATGTCTATTTAACCTGTAAAAAATTTTAAGCTGATCATATTAGATAATTTTTTTACAATTATATATTATGGAGAAAAGTTACATAACTTTTACTCTGAATTGTGGGAGACTGAAAAACATTTAATTTCTGTTTAGTGAAAGACAATTAAACTGTATAATAATAGAATACTCTATACTTAAGGTGGTTCTTGGCTTATCCATAGACGTTCTTAAAAGTAATTATTATTTTTAGTTTCATCAACATTAACTATCAAATAGAGGTACAAATGGACAAAATCAAGAGTTTAAAAAGGAGTAATAACGTTGGATAAATAAATTGGTATCGCGGTTGCCCTGGTATCGTTACCGTATCATAATTTTATGATAAAGTACTGGAATCTTTTTGTTCGTTAACCAAATCAAACGTATTGGGAGCTACCGATACGACCTGATAAACCGTAAATTACAATTGTTTACTAAAATAATTTGAATAGCAATTTTGTAAGATTTATTTCAGTAAAGAATTGTAATTTACGCTTTATAAGTATAGTTCCGCAATTACTCAGGTTGTATCGGTAACTCCTCATGATATTTATTAAGGAAGAAAATGAGTCGAAATACTTTGTCATAAAATACGGTAGCGATATCAGGGCAACCGCGATATGAATTTATTTATCAAACGTTATTACTCCTTTTTAAACTCTTGATTTTGTCCATTAAATTTGTTCCTTCATTTGATAGTTAATGTTGATAAAACTAAAAATAATAATTACTTTTAAAATAATTTTAATATAAGGGTACGGTTGCATTGGAATGTAGTAAATTTTGTTGTCTATCGAAGATACATGCATACTGGAACTTAAATGTCCACTTTCCGCGATAGTGATTTTAGAAGCTAACTTCACTTGACCACTGTATCACGGTTTTTTTATAGAAAAAGTCCGATATACCATATACATCTTCACACAAATTTTATTGACCTTGAGCAAGTGGCGGCTATGTGCGCGCGCTCGCACCGCTCGCCCCGCTCGCCCCGCTCGCCCGTCTGAAGTAAGTAAGTATATCAGTAGGGAATAATCGCGCTTACCGCGTTAATACTTAATGGAGAGACAGTAGAAAATAAATAGAATATGACAGTCGTGATAAAATAATGTTTAATGTACGTAAACACGTGCGTACAGATAGAGCGGTAACGCGTACACCGCCGCTAACTTAGATTTCGTAATTTATGTAACCAGGTGATTTGTGTAAAATAATACACGTGTATATCTATATACACATATACGGTATTGTCAATTTAAGAAAAATTTTAAAAAAAGTATCTATATGAAATTAATTACCGATCGATGTTTAAGGTGTGGCCACGTTTAAACGTCTAATTATATATGTATATACCAAAGGACCTGTATTTAATTGCACGAAACGTCGCCTTTACACTTGCACCTGATATTTTAATCGCATATTATAAACATGTGTGTGCGCGTGTGCGCGTGTTTGCGTGTGTGCGTGTGTGCGTGTGAACTTGGATATTTACTAAATTTAATTATCTTTCCGATTAATCAACAAAATGTATATGTGTGTCACGCATCGAAAATAATGATATTTTCATCGAAATTTTTAATGACTTTTAAACAGAAAATTTCCTTACGGGATGTTGGATCAACGTCTAAACGTTTACGTTAACAGAGATTGATCGGAAATAATAATTTTAATAATCGTTTCATATTTCAGATATGTATATATCCAATATAAATTTTGCTAGAGAGACGTAAAATTATGGTCGCAAGACGGCCGCATATTATACCGATTGCAAAGTTTACCAAAGTTGTTAATGCTTACGATTGTTGTTGTTATAATAATGTATATTGTATATAATAAAAATAAAAATGTTGTTTCAGACGATCGATCCGAGGATATAAAATTTGAGTGATGGCCACGAGCAAGAAACGGCCAAGCATTCCAGAATGGTTTCGCGGGAGATCGGTATTGGTTACCGGGGGTACTGGATTCATGGGCAAAGTCCTACTCGCCAAATTGTTGACGAGCTGCCCTGACATTGCCAGCATATACGTTATCATTAGAAGTAAAAAAGGCGTCACTCCCGACAATAGGATGCAAGCGCTACTAGAGGTATCTCTCTCTCTCTCTCTCTCTCTCTCTCTCTCTCCATATATATATATATATATATATGTTCTAATAATTGGCATTTAGAACATGATTTCCAAACAAGCCCGATTGAAGATTTTACTAAAATTTTAATATTCCATCCGAATATTCTTTTGACGAGGATTATTAATTATTATTTTGATTGTTTATTAATTAATTATAACTATTAATTGATATTATTATAATTGATTATTAATTAATTATAACTATTGCAGAACAAATTTAATAAACCTGTTGTAATTGTAATATTAAAATGACAATAAGTATATATATAGGTATAAACACACGACTGCTCTTTCAAACTGTATCTTCATCCAATTTTCGTAATAGTTACTAATTTCAATATTTCGTTAGTGTATATCTATCCCCTTCAGCTAAAACAAGATTAGCTGTTAAAATGTGGACATAATAAAGAAACAGTTAATCGTGTAGGGTGGCATTGCGTATTAGTAACAATTTTAATCTATGTCAATCGAATAGAATGTGTAGTTAGAACACGTTAATTAGCGAAACAATTCGAAAAAATAAAAGACGTATATGTGAATAATTTAGTAAATACACATTTGAAATGGGTATTTTTCGAATTTTTGTCATTTGAAAATGGATCAGAATAATGTTTTAATACGCTATAAATACTGATAGTACAGGTGAGAGTCTCGTTTGATTGAAACAAGGTAAATTAACGAAAAAATAAAATGATTAATAAAGACTATAATGACTATAATATGTTTTAAATAATCAACGATAAATAATAAATAATCCATTTTTGAATATTAACCCAGGCTCGTCCCCTTGAATCAATTGGAGTGTAATCGTGACGAACGTAAAATATCATTTTTATGGATGTATGTATAACGTTCAAGGAAAACCGAAACTTGAAAGCAGATTGGTTTAATAAATTGTATGTATATATAGAGATGTGCGTGGGTATAGGAAGTTGGGGATCGGAAGACGTCTCGGTATATGTAAATTCCCGAGGGCCGAAGGCGCGTGATTCAAATTATTAAAATACCGTGACGGTATTCATGCTGATTCATGGATTTTTACGCTGGAACTTTTAATTCGATAAACGTCTATATATATATATATATGTAATATGAATATTAAATATTCCACGTTGATGGATCAATGCATTAATGGTTATTGGAACGTTTACAGGCTCATAATTCTCATTTTTGTTACACGTCGACTAAAGCGTGATACTCATTCGGACCAAAAACGTACGTGCACGAGAAAGTGTTCACTCTTCAAAATTAGAGGAAACTATAATGTATAGCAGTAATTTGTACTCAACGACGACATTTATATTATATATTTTTCATCGTTATATCAATATTTAAAATTATTTCGCATCCAACTAGTATACTCGCTCGGTACAAATCATTTTTTAATTTATTAACGCAATATTTAACGAATTTTTGTCGATATGAAAATGAATATAAGATTTTATAATTAAAACGTACGTATTGTACAGTCTGAACACCACACAAAGACAATCCGTATATATTCTTGAATACAGTTAATTCCAAGTGTTGCATAACCAGAGTCGTAAAAAAAAGTAAAATTTTAAGCGAACCGATGTTTAAAATATATATCGAGGAATTCTTACGGTAGACGACCTTGACGAGTCCCTTGCACCTTCGCCTTGAGAAAATCTTGGTCTCTCTCTCTCTCTTCGGGAAGGGAGGAAATTTTCAAGTGAATCACTGATTAGCTTCAAGAAAATCCGGTTCCACGCAACATCCTCTGAAAAAAACATATTGGCAATGATCACATATGCGCTACCGTTGTTGTAAAAAATCAAGTGTTCGTAGATTTTTGTTAGCCTATTAAAATAATACGACCAAGTGCAGTGTGCGCATCCGACGAAGGACGCACTTCTCCTTTTTTAAATATATCGCGTATACGAGATCGTTCGTGGACGCGTATAGGTTACGCATAACGTGTTTAATTTTTTTCCGCGTGAGAGTTGTTTCTTTTTCTTTTTCGTTTTCGTTTTCGTTTTTGTTTTCGTTTTCGTTTTCTTTTTCTTTTTCTTTTTCTTTTTCGTTCTTATACAAGTATTCTCCGATTCTCGGATTCACGGTAAATTGTCTAGCCGAAATTCCGCGGAAACGATGTTGTTGTCGAAAGACAATGAGTTATTGTTATAGAGGGGATCAGGTTATCTTTTCATCAGTATCACATTTTTATGCAAATTAATTAATTAATATTTGTAATACATTTACCACTGATGCAGGCAACGTTCCCATCTTTGTACGCTAGACATTAATATACCAATTTTAGTTTCTGTGTTAAATCAATTACCTTCTGTACAAACTCATTATTAAAGTTTGTGTATCGATTTTTTAAAATATTAAATAAACTCTATTTTTATCACAAAATTATCGATATTTAGTTATCATTATTAAGTACTATCCCTGTCACAAATAAGTTCAAATGGAATTACACGTGATTTTTTCGGACTTTTAGAAAAATACTTTATTCTTCAATATATAGTATATATTTTTGATAATATACACAAAACTTGATGAAAATTAACATGCACGATTAAATTAATCAAATGGAAGTTATCATGAACTTTTGGCTACATTCATAGAAGACTATCATAAAGAATAAAGTATTTTTCTAAAAGTCCGAAGTAACACGTGGAATTCCACTTGAACTTTTTTGTGACAGGGTTAATATAAAGACACTCAAAATTCTGGGGTTAGTTTTCATAAACTTTAGTAAAATGGACTATTTTTTTCTAAATTTTCAATCTAGCAAGTTTGAGCTTAAATTTCACCTTAACGTAGGTAACTACAATTTCCTATATATTGTATATTTTTTTACCCTTAATAAAATTTAGGTTTTTTTAATTTTCAACCGAAAACGAAAACTTAACGAAATTTATATAATTTCACCTTCAGGAAAAGTTACAGGACCTTTTTATCCCAGAAGACTTTGAGATTTCAATAAAAAAAAAAATAATTTCTTTATACACATCGGTAATTACCCATTCAATTAAGTTCTATTTTCTTCGTGGTTATATCACTCAATTGATTTCTTATTTACATCGGATGTACATCTACTCACTAATGCAGAATGATCAAGGTATAGAAAACAAAAAAAAATAAAAAGAACGGATATTTTATTTTTCCCGAGATTTTAATGTATAATTAACGATATATCAGAAGACACACTCTTTTTCCTGGTTGTGTCTTTGAACGTAAACGTCAACTGATCGCTCGACGAAAATTTGGCTTGTTTACGATGTGCCATCATCAGCGGGAACGAAGGCGGATCATATTTAATACTCACCCGGGAAAGTAAACGTGTCAAAAAAAGTGATGGACAATTTTCAAAGGAACGTAATCGTTTATATATTTCACGTTCATTCAGAAATTAATTTATCGTTTCGGATATGCGCGCGTAAATTTTCATCGCCAGAAGACTCGGTAGTCGGTGTTGTTTTCTCTCGAGTGATTCCCGGATCCTTGAACATCGCACACCCGACCCGAGCAACAGAAAAAAGAATACTTTTTTTGCGTTAACGATGTGCGCATTCTTCTCGCGCACGATCCTTGGTATCCACTCGCGAGGGAGAGAGAGAGAAAGAGAGAGCGAAGAGCCTCTTCCATTGACATGATGAATAATATAAAATAAATATTAATGAATTATCTTGCTAATGAATTTTTGTTAAATGCACCAATGTACTATTTGTGTGGTCGCTTTGTTCGCAGCAAGAGCCGTTTCGAATACTGCGGGAAAAATATCCGGAAAGGCAGAAAAAACTAGTGGTTGTACAAGGTGACACTACGTGCTCGAACTTAGGAATCAACGGAACTATCGCCGATGCTATCAAGAACAACGTATCGGTCGTCATTAACATGGCGGCCAACGTGCGCTTTGATCTTTCCCTCAAATTGGCTGTCAATGTTAACACCAAGAGCGTTATCAACGTTATTGCTTTTGCTAAGCAGGTATTTATAGTTATTTATCTCTCTTTGCCATTCCCGTACTCTTTTTTTTAATGATTAATTAATCAATAAAAATTGAGTATAGGACCCTGGGGGATTTCGAATCGTTCGGACGTTCATTTTGTTATATATATCTAAAACTTTTTGAAACAATTAATTTTATAAAGAACTTGACCGATCGTCTTGAAACTCTGTACAACTATATATTAACAAGTCCCAAGAAACGGCACTGATCTCGTAAAAACACTACCGGTCAAAACTATTGAATATAACAAAATTATTTTCATTCCCCCGGTATTTCACATCCCCGTATAGAAAAAACATGAAAAAACATGAAAAATTTGATTTTTGAACCATCGACTCCAAATATTTTGATTAAAAAATATATTAAAAAATGAGTTAATATTCCATACTAAAATTAGTAAAAGTGAATTAGTAAATTTAAAATGAAAAAATTTGAGTTTTGGTTTATCGGGACCAAGTGGATGTTACGACAGATCACAAGATAACTATTTACGATATAATATACCCATCGAATGGATATTAGGATGGAACAAATCGGTTTAAAAAACGCAAAGAAGTATAACGGTTTTGATGAAACACAATTTGCATACGCTATCACGAACCATACAAACATTTATAGAAACAATGGATAAACAAAAATAAAATAATATTTTAAATAAATAAAATATTAAGGATTATTACGATAGTAAAATAAATATGCAGATTGTTTTGTTGATCAATGTGAAAAGATGTTTACAGGAAAAGTCGTATAAGATCGCACACTGCACAGGATAGCCGCAGACTAACCGACGAAGTAAATATATATAATCAGGTGACCGGTGTCTATAGTTACATATAGAGTAAATTGCGCGCGATTCTGCTCGAGACAAATGCACAATTTATGACATTTTTTTATATGAAATTCATACAATGAGCTACAAATCAATGTATTATTTTACTGATTATCGATTGGCTCGATATTTATCAAAACCATTGAAAATAGATGTTAATTATAATTATATACGTGTATCGCGTATTACGACTTTTTGCAGTTCTTAATTGACTATGGGGATTCGCGATTGAACTTCGCGTTAATGTTAAACTACTGTAAAATACATATGTGTAAAACCCAGATTTTTGCAATTATGATTATCGCTACTCGTTTCATTGTTAAATTATACAGGTGAAAAGCGAGGTGAAAAGAGCAACGATTGATACCCCGTACTCGGTAACGAGGCACTTTCTGCTGATTTAATTTTGAATAATATAGGTATAAATTGAACCGAAAAAATCGTTGAAAATTGGTAAGGATCTGAGTGCGACACATCACCTCTAAAATCCTTGGAACGAAACAAAGAGAAAAATAATTTTTTTTTTCACTTGATGGAATAGAGGGGGTGTGCATTATTTAGGTTAACCTAAAGCACTTGACCAGTTCTATTACCGATCCAGATCTATTACCGATCGAGTCGAGTCTCTCAACTCGCAGTATACTGCACATGGGCATATGGTATACACTAGCAAATTATACAAGAAAATTCTGTCCACGCGATCGTGAATAATCGTTCATTCGCATCCATTAATCTTTCTTTTCCGTATATTGTATACGAAATATACCTTGCGATTACAAAGGAGGTTGCCTCGTGCACGCGAATGCTGACATTACTAATTGATAATGTAAATTACATTGCATTACGTACATTATACATTATACATTATACATTATACATTATACATTATACATTGTACATTATTTATTAAAATTTTTACAATTACCATTTTAAATTTAGTTAATTATAATTAAATTTCCAATTTGCTAAAATTTCAAATGCAAAATTGTAAACGGTCGCGTTATGACTGCTTGCGACAAGTGGTTTGCGTATATATGCGATCTACGTATGCGGTTTTTGTTGTAACGCGCTTTTGAGTACAGTACACTATAGGTATATCGCATTTTCGTATATACATATACACATATATACGTAGAGCCCGTGCACTCGACTCGCTCACTTTTTAAACAGACGCGCGGTTGACGCAATCACCGAGGTTTTAATTAAAATTTTAATGATGTTTACTTTAGTTTAAATACATTATGCAGATTATCATTTAGTTGCGAACAATTTTACCTACTTTTTACCTAGTTTGCCAAAGAAGAGTCATATCGTATCGTACCGTACCGTGAAATTTCTCGCTCGATTTTTATTTCCCCCCTCGAAGATTACCTTACCGAATTTTCGAGATAATCCATACTTGCTTTCGACCATATCTCGCTACACCTATTTTTATATTCATTCTTTCTTTGGAAATGTAGTAATGGAAATGTAATTTTCTCTGTGAATCTTCATCCATTTTATATTTGATATGTCTTTCTTTTTCCTTCCAAAATGATGCGACGCTCATCTCTACTATTTACAAATATTTCTGATTCGAGTAGCATTGTTGGGTTATTGCACAGAGCACAACTACCGTTACACACCGAGATTTTCGAAAGAATTAATATCTAATGTAGGTATTATGTGGAAATAATCAATTATAAAAGAAGTTTGGTAAAATTCATATCACCACATTATCTTCATAGGAAACGCAACACCGTTAAGTACTCCGTAAGTAACTCTTTTTTTTATAAAATAGGGTTTCTATTCTTAGGAGTGTACCGAGTGTATAGACCCCATTGAAGCAGTGGCCTATCGAAAAATTTATATTTATTTAAGGAATTACTAACAGAGTAAAATAAATAATTATTACATTTAGTGTAATTTATTGTACAGGTATAACAAAAATTTCTGCACCAAAAAATCACGGATAATCGTACATTTTTAGAGCAGAAATTTTTTAAGGTGTCCTTGTTGTATTCATATTCATCTGGATTTTTGTAGATTGACTGACTATTTAATTATCTATAGCGCAGTACTTGGCATCTGTATTTGGTTTTTTGTATAAAATTCCATATTTTTCAAAATAAATGTAATAATTATTATCTTTTTTTTTGTTCGGTCGGTAACCCACTGGTTATGGTACCCCATTAACCCCTTGATTTCGTTTAATATAAAAAAGTGGATTTATTTATCTAATAAATCTATAATTCATAAACTATATATAGTTATATTTGAATCTATGTTATTAATTTTCAATCCATGGATATATACATACATACTTCAATGTCACTTGGATCACCAATTGGCGGTGCCACAAATATTAACACTCGTAAGTCGTAATATAAGAAACCCAAGAGGCAGCTCGTAAGAATAAATCGAAACTTGGAAAGTAACACATGACAAACATATGTGAGAATTCTTCGGCTATTCATTAATGTTTCTAATGCAACAACCAGTTCGCGCACGCGACCCCAGAACCCTAAAAAGAGAAAAAAGGAAAAAGGAAAAAGGAAAAAGGAAAAAAGAAAAAAGAAAAATTTAAGGATCTACATGTAGCCGATAGCAGTAGTGTACCGTACTACCTACTGTTAAAACGACTCTCAATGTTAATTACAAGTCTGTTAGAAGGAAAAAAAAGAAAAAAAAACGTTGTATATGTAGTGCAAGAATCGCACCGCGTGCTCTTGTGTAAAACGCGCGTAAGAACGAAAATAGCTTTGCGATGAAGCAAAAAGAACGGAGTGAGAAAAAAAAATAGTGAAAGGGATAACATTGGTATACATATACGATATACCCGTGTCTGTGTGCATATAAATCTTGTAACTTGCGACTGTAAAAATGACGCGCGAAACAATATATATAGAGAAATGTTTTCCTTCAGTATACTCGATACGATACAATACGTGCGTCTACGTCTTGCGATATATTCCTAAATTTATTTTCCACAATAATTATTTCTATATAGCTATTTAAATTTCTTTTTTTTCTAATCACGATAAAGTTTAACTTGTCTTCGTATATTTTTACAATATTATTGTACGTATACGTTTAGTTACCCGAGTTTTATTACCCTTTTGGTGTGTGTGATCGACGCATCGAATCAACATTGCGAGCAAATTGCGCTCGGTATGTATACTTACGTATAAAAAATCTTTACATTGGTTTAACATTTATTAGAAATAAACATAATATTACGTATTCCGCGGGCATAAATTAAAATAAATGGTCATTAATTTTATTCGTCAAATAAAAATAAAAAAATAAAAAAGGAGGTAGAAGACGTTACGATTAAATTGAATGCCACGTGTCTATACGCCAATAGGATTCTCGTAAAATTTTAATAACATTGCGTAATCGACGTTAAGTACGTTATTACCTTTAAAAATTGAATTTTCATTCACTAGATACCCAATTTTTTGGAGATTGCGCGTAGATATGCATATGTTAAGATCGTTCGAGAGGAAGTTGTAATTATGTACAAATTGTAATGTGAATAACGCAATACATATATGATATATTAATGTATTTTTTTAAAATTTCTGACAGATGCCGAAATTGGATTCGTTCATTCACGTGTCAACAGCATACTGCCATTGTGGAGAACCGGTGCTGGAAGAAAAATATTACCCAGTATGTATGTCACCCGAGGAGATGATCGAACTGGTCGACGGTACATCCGAGGAGGTTTTGGCAACGTTAACCCCTAAACTACTAGGTGACAATCCTAACACCTACGCTCTCACCAAAGCGCTTAGCGAAGAACTGGTTGTCAGAAGTGGTTTACCTGCCGGTATATGTCGACCCTCCATCGGTAAGGAAGAAATCGTACAGTTTCCTTCATTATTGAGTATTGACGATCGGTATGTAGGGTATATATCGTTACCGATCGTCAATTACGATCTAACTGTCGCTAGATCTTTTACCTGACGCGATGACAATATTATATTTATTTACGCAAACAGTTAAAACGATTTATTTATATATATATAGTTGATACACTTTATAATTTCCTAAACGTATCTATCTCTTTGAGAACTTTATTTTTTTCGGAAATATTACTTTCTTTACATTTGTCCTATCCCTAATTTATTTTTAATAATCGCGAAAGTTAATCTTACCAAAAAAATAATTGCCGCTTCGTATTTCTTTTTTTTACTATGAGTATGGTACAAGAAGTTTATAAGTATTTAATATTCCTTGATCACTGATCACTGACATTATATAGTTGTCTACTTGTAATCATTACCGACGAATAATCATTATATTTTAAGTTTTTTTAACGTAAGTTCCTGTTATTGTGCCTCCTTGTTGACTCAATCGGTAAAAATTTTATGAACGTTCTAAATATTTGTGTGAAATTTCTCAGATTTTTGTTTTAAACAATAATATGATAAACATTATTTTTGTATTGACAAAGGTAGAATTTTGCAAATAATTGGATCTAACTTTAAAAAACGTAAAATTAAATTACGGCATTGTATATATGAAAAAAAATTGGTTGGTGATGCTTAAACGGTAACAAAAGAAAGTTTACGAAACGAGTTTTACGAAATAATTAATTTTATGGAACGATTGGGTATATAATATTGATTGCGGTTACTCAAAAATTGCAATCGAAAATAAAAATATTTTTCAAAAAGATTTTCTGGAAGTAGAATTTTTTTTTGAAAATAGATGATGTTCATTGTATAAATTTAGTAATATTTATTTCTTGACCGATTGACATAGTAAAAATGGAAAAGTAAATATATAGCGATATTATACTTTGGTTTGTTTTAATAAAGTATATTGTTGAATACGTTTTAAAAAATATTAAATGAATTGATATACCTAAGTAGTATTTATACAAAAAGCATAAGCAAAGAGAAGAAAAGGCATCTCGAGAGTGATAGAATAATTGTGGGTTGGGTACGTGTTACAGTGATCGGATCGCTGAAGGAGCCTGACCGCGGTTGGGTGGACAACTTGAACGGGCCAACCGGTCTGATAATAGGGGCCGGCAAAGGTGTGATACGGTCGATGCTTTGTAATTCCGATTACTTCGTCGACGTGATTCCCTGTGACATAGCCGTTAACGGGACCGTAGCCTTGACATGGCAAGTCGGCCTTGAGAAACCGAAATCACCGATATTCGTCAATTTGACCGAGAGCCACGAGAATCCACTCACTTGGCGGTACGCCCTCGAGACCGGCAAGAAACACGCCCTCGCCAATCCGTTTTCGGGTAACTATTCCCACTTTCCTTCTCTTTTTCTTCCCTCCCTCTCCTCCAATTTTTTATACGCATATATTCATCCATCCATCATTTCTGGGCGTTCACTCGCGTGAAACGTCGAGATCGGCAAGTTCCACGTTGCTCCATTTATTTATATATACTTACGATTAGTTTTCCGCAACAAAACACCTGACAGACGAGAGTAGAAATGCGTGTTCGAGGTTGAGCAACCTAACGTAAACAACGTTTTCCAATCAATTTTATTAACATTTTACTTGTACTTTTCTCTTATCCTACGGAAACAGTCCGCGTGCAAACAATTCCGGAATTTACCGGTAACCTTTAGATATGTTAACTTCGGTCCAACAGTTCGTGTAAAAAATGTCGCGTATAGTCGTAGATATTTAAGTAATTCCATAAAAACAGAAAAAATAAATTCTCCATTCTTTATTTATCATACCTATATTTGTATTTGGATTTTTTATATCAAAACAATGAATACGAAAAAAGATAAATTTTCACGAATTTTAAGGAAGGACTAATCTATATCGCTTAGTCAAATTTATAACGAAAATCACGTGGTATTTACTCGACTGTTTTTTTTTTAATTTTTTTAATCTTTAATTTTTTAATTAAGATAATTAACATATACATATACCGAAATTAGTGAAAAGAATACATTCTGTTTTCACGCAGTGATATATTTTTTTGTACGTTTGAATCGTAGAAAGTGCTTGCAAATTTATTAGATTACCTTTAAGAATAAGTAAGTTCTGTACGCAAGTATCATACATTTCGATCAGAATATAAAATTATTATTAAATAGTAAAAAGGTATGTAAGTATATTTATTTCCCTGCTACAGTTTGTATTACTGTATAAAAAATAGTATGATCAAACAATCGAATTAAAAAGGGAAAAAAACGTGAAGTATTTACTGTTGAAATACAAAATATTTGTATCTATATATTAATAAAATCGATAAAAAGAGGTAGGATTAAATGATTAGAAAATCGCAATGTAACGAAATGGTATAACGTTTTAGGTCCACTATGGTACCCTGGGGGAGGTATGACAACATCAAAAATATATCATTTTCTTCGAGTTTTCTTGTTCCACACAATACCTGCCTACGTGTTGGATAGTTTGTTAATATTAACAGGGAACAAGCCATTCCTAATCAAAGTACAAGCTAGAGTTACATACGGAATCGGTCTCGTCTATTATTACACTACGAAACAATGGATCTTCAAGTAAGTTCAATTATTTATATTTTTTAGAACGTATAAACTTGAATAAAATTAAGTCGGTCGGTTAGGCCGTTGGGCTCGCAACTGTGGAGGTCCCAACTTCCAGGCTCGATCCATATACACCCTTCTTACCAAATGTGAATAAAACTCTAAAGCAATATAATGCCTGAATATTGATAATTACTGATTAGTTATTGGGTTATTGGAATGTGTAAAAAATGAGGAGTTAAATAGAAAGTTTAGGATATATGAGACTCTGATCGAGCGAAATCTACCCTTGAATGGGCCATCGTAATTTCAGCCGACTCGCGATACTCGCGATACTCGCGAACGCAGAAGAAGCGGCGATCGATGCGCTTCTCGAACTATCTATAAAAATATTAGAAATTGTTAAAGTATATATAAGTAACCGCGAATCACCGCGTAAGAAAAGGATTGGTCAATCATCTTTCTCGATACGTCGAAAGAAACATGACGATATCGGTTTATAGCCAAAACTATTCGATTAAACTGTACGCGTTGCTGCTTTGATATTCGTGTCAACGGGTCAATTTTGTCTGGGTCCGCGTAAGAAACTAAAAAGAAAAGATAAAATAATCATAATGATGATCATACATAGATGTATCATACGTACTCGGAGATCGCCAATAGATCACGTATAATAATCATTAAAATCATTATCGTATATATATAAAATAATATTTCTTTCCAAATCCAAGGGACCACTCGAATGAATTGTTCAGCTCGTAAAAAGTGCGTGACGCTCGCATAATATACGGTATATTTGCTTTCACTAACAAATGTTTTATTATCGGTGGTATATCCACATGCAACTCGCGCGTTTAAATATTTCGAATAATCGCTCGTTACGCAATAAGGTGAGAAACGTCGTCGTAAACAACCGTAAATAACGCATGCACCCGTAAGGCGAAACACCCAGCGGTGCATGTATTTTGCGAACCAGAAACGAGAGATTTGTATACTTTAGACACATACCTAGATTAGTTAGTGGAAAAATCTATATGATTTATTATTTAGAAGATTCCACGGTAGTTGGCTCGAATACCTGAAATCTGAAATCTGTTTGGCTCTGGTTCAGGCTTGAAGCCTGAAGTGTCTTGTGTCTTGTGACACATGTCGCAACTCGCAAGTGTAGAGGGTAGAGGCAAGGTGAAACGGTGGAACGTTTACAACGAACTGAAAAGTTCAAGTCCTAGCTTAACGAACAGGAATAATTAGAGATCGTGAATTAAAATGCATTTATTTATTCTAAGAGTCAATCTTGCTCAGTCAGATAGATGTATTTACTTAACTGAGAAATACTTAAATATCTCTCTGCCGGACATTTAACCCCGTAGAGTAGGTATATACAAATTAATCGGTTAATTCTCGTTGCAGGAACGATAATCTGAAGGCGTTACGCGAGGCTCTCAATCCCGAGGATAAAGAAGTATTTTTCATGGACATAAAGGAGATCTCCTGGGACGAATATCTCCGTACGTACATACTGGCTGCGAGGAAATATTGCCTCAAAGACGATCCATCGACTTTGCCAAAGGCACGCCGAGTATTCGCTTACCTCTACGTGATCGACCTCATCGTCAAATTTGGCTTCCTCCTGCTGATCGGATGGCTCCTCTACTCCTGGGTATTCCAGGACAAAGTCACCGTCGGTACCACCCTCGATGCCACCCTCATACCCTAGGAACTCTCTCTCTCTCTCCCTCTCTCATCTTGTACATTTTGAATATACCTTTATTTAATTAATTATATACGTGCGTGTGTGCGCGTATGCGTGTGCGTGGGTGCGTGGGTGCGTGGGTGCGTGGGTGCGTGGGTGCGTGGGTGCGTATACATATTGTCATAGTCGTTGGAACGCACGTGCACGCGACAATGTATATTTATGACGTTCAGAGAGACGATTGTTAACGGGATGTTCAAGTCTATTTTACCGATGGAACGAATCGAGACGAATAAAACGAATCTTATTAAATAAATATGGTGAATTACGAGGAAACCGAGACATCGTTGCCCTTCGTTTCAGTATTTTTGATCACGCTGCTCAATTTCGTACAAAGATCACATTGGAAGGACATTATAGACTATTAATTTTTCCCCGGATATTTAACTTTCCAATACCCATTGTTAAATACATTGATGTTTTTTAAGAAAATTAGCGCATTGATAGATTATAGAGATATATTTGTATTTACAATTCGTTTGTTCGTCTTAATTTACTCGGTCGGTAAAAATTGACTTTAGCACCTCCTTGAGTAAGGTCTGTGCAGTATGTTGTGTATACGTTGATATCGTAAACGCGTCGTTTGAACCTTTCAACAGATCTTAATTTATATGTTACAATTACAATTTTTAGATTGTTATATATCTACGCGTACGTGCAGAATGTACGCGTTATAGAAATTCGCGTACGTCTAAGAGCTTTACCATCCTTCCTTTCTATTATTTCCATTTCAATTTGTCCGCACACACTGAAACCAGACGTATCAAGTATACATTATTTGTCAATTTGTTATTTTAATAACGTTTATTATATTATTATTTTTCTTCTTATGCGTATGTGTCGCGTTATACTGCATCCCATAGAGTTTTTACACGATTGTTATAATATGTGCATTATACACTAATTGCGGCGCGGATGCGTGACAAATGAATATTTCGAATAAACATTAATATATTAGAGAATTATTAGTGGTTGTTGTTGTTCTTGTTGTTGTTGTTGTTGTTGTTGGAAATTGATTTTGAGTGCCCAACCCGAACAAGTATTCAAATTAAAAATATTATTTATTTACAATTATTAATATATACCTTGGATTCGGTGAAAAAACGAATCGGTGTATGAGCAACGAATTATTAATAGAATTATTAATAATATTATTTTATTGCTGATTTCTTTACTAATTATTTTTTATTCATTATTCGACGAATCATATTTTTACGTTGGTTATACTTATGTAACACGCGTGTTTACATCTGCGGTAAAAGTTTCTGATTTTATACGTACATATATACACAGAGGATATTTTAAATACTTTAAATGGTATATACTGGAAATATTTTTCTCGAATACGAGACGAGGTTTTTAGGTACTGTACAAACCTAGGTTCTCCTAATCTTAAAAACGTGAGATTTTTTATTTTCCTTTTTTCTAAATTAACTCTTCATTTTAATGTAGCATTAAATGTAACTAAGGAAATAAAGAATTGATAGGCATTAAATACCAAAAAAATACCTGCAACACACCAAAATTATATGTCTTTGGTTAATAACCTCAAAATTCTTGAATTTCTAGTAGGTCATTCCTAAATGAAATCGCGTATAGTATAACCTATGTAAATTAGTTATTTTTAGCGCCTCAAACCATAGAAAATCATTGATATATTAATAGTTGATAAATGTTGATAAAAAGGTTTTAAAGCTTTAAAAATCAGGAAAATATTACACTAATGGAGATTGTTTAGTTATATACAGGGATTTTTCGGATTTTTTATCCAAATATAGACTAATTGTTATTTGACACCATTGAACAGAAAGGTTAGGAACAATTATTTTACAGGTTGTAATTTCCCATTTTATAACGAACTTTAAAACATGGCCAATTTATACCTATACCTAAAGAGATGTAGTTTAGAAAATTTGGTACAGTTAAAGTTAATATAGATTTTAAATTAGATAAAAAATATAACATTTGTTTTTTATGATAACTTTCGAACAAATTGATTTCCGTGAAAATTACCTCCATCTCGTACCTGAAATTTGGTGTATTTTAAAATGTTGATCCGACTGGTTGACATGGAATCACCCATATACATTCAGCAGAAATGAAGTCTCGTCTATAGCCGTTTTTGAAACAACTGAAAAATTAAATGTTAATACTTAGGTATACATACTGATGGTACGACAATCATTCTTTCTTGGTTAGAAGAATGTCGGACTCGGATTACAGGAATCTGCCCTTATAAACCCAACAAAGTAATAATCAAAATATTAAATTAAACATTTAAGAAAATGTAGATACATTAAAAAATAAGTATATAAACATTATACATACGTATACGCACTACGTAGTAATTTTTAGCACAATTTATAACCGAAATTACTTACACATTTTAATATTTTTTCAATATCTTAATATTTAACATATCTATTAAATATTAAGGTATTTCGTATCTCTTCTAAGTGAACGGAAAACTCGATCAATAAAATTTGGATTCGACATCCACAATAATAATTTTATTGGAGAAAAACAAGTCTACCTTTTACCATTACTGTGCCAAATGATCGAGAAAAATGAACATAACTAGAGTTTTAGGGTGATTGTAGGTCACCCTAGCTAATCAAACGTTTCTGATCAACGTTGCTGATCAATTTTGGCCATAATTTTACCTTACATATGGAAATTTGTTGAATTTTTAACTCTTGTTAATGATCGAAAAATTATTATTCAAAGAAAGTTGATTATTACATGTCCGTCGCTATCGCAATATTCGCAATATACAACAAAAGAAAAAACGAAGGAAAATCAATTGTTCTATGTATATCATATATAATTCAAGGGTGAACGATACGATCTGCATTCGACGAATTAGCAGAAACGAATTGAAATTCACCTGCCCGAATACTACATATAAAAGAGGAATTCAAAGAAAAATAGATTAGAAAGAAGATAATGAAACTTGACGAATTGACCATATGAAATATAAACCGGTTTCCTCGTCTCACCAGAAAATCCGATGACGAGAAAGGAAAAAGGCTCTATAAAGGTATATGTTAATTCAAATTGGTTACATCACACACACACACACACACACACACACACACACACACACACACACACACGAATTTGATCAACTTACTCGAATGCTCTGCATTATTTTTACGCGAAAATTTCGACTCGACCAGAAAAAGAGGCGAGATTCTAATGACTCTTCTTCTCCTCCTATTTTTTCTTCCTCATGGAATCATACTAAAGTATCGCGCAAGGTTCTTCGGTATTAGATAAATTATTAACCCGATTCCCATAAAGTGTGTATATAGCTACACACACACACACACGCGCACGCGCGCGCGCGCAAACAGACCACTATTTTACACCGATAGCGCGCGAGCGCGCTCGTGACTTTCAAAAATTGCCAAATCTATCGGAGCTTGTAACATTGGCGTAACATATTCGGAGACGAAGTTATAGAAAATCCGCGGATTTGCGTGAATAG
This sequence comes from Theocolax elegans, assembly GCA_026168455.1. Lineage (NCBI taxonomy): Eukaryota > Metazoa > Arthropoda > Insecta > Hymenoptera > Cerocephalidae > Theocolax > Theocolax elegans. The sequence continues at coordinate 88,338,486 of CM047428.1, read as the reverse complement.
TCAATTTATTACATATTATCCAATTCCGATTAATCAACTTTTTTAAATTTATTTAGTTCGTCGGTACAATCGAGATCTATTCAATTCTGGCGCTCCATGGTATCATACGATGCATATAATCTAGAAACAGTGTCGCTAACAAGTGTAGTTCAGATATAAATTATAAGATGAAAACGAAAAAAAAACTAAGTAACCTAATTGGTAAATTAATATAGTTAGCGTGTATTTGCGTAAGGTATTTCGTGCCGGTATTTATTAAACCGCAATTTACAAATTGAAAAAAAACAATTTTTAATTATATCATTTAACGTCCCATAAAACTTTTTTCTTGTTATCTTCTACATATATATACGTCTCTATTTATACTTCATTTGTAAAGTGTATATATGTATGGATCGAAGTGAGTAACGCATGAAAAAAAAATATTTATATGTTTTTATAATGTAGAATTGCTCAATCATACACGTATACACGATTACGCGCGATGTATTCGTTAATGTCACGAAGATTATTCTGTATATTATTCGTATTTATTTTTAAATTTAATGTTTAACGTGTGTTGTATATACATTCGTTATGTTGAATGATCATTTATTTTTAATTTCCTTAAGAATAAGATAGCCTCTGGTCAAGTTAATTTTGATTATTTTTCAATATATACCCATCAGCTAGAATATTAATGAAACATTTCAGTTACGACGATTAAAACTATCTAATATGCATATCCAAGGATTACCTAATTTTTCGTTAATTCTTTTTCTAAAATCATTTAAAATTCGCCAACGCCAAATATTAATAAAAATATTCATTTATCGCAAAATCTTAATGAAATAGGGATGCAAAATAATGAAAATAATTTATAGACGATATTCAGAGCAAAAAGAGAAATTTTTCGATAAAAAATAAATTTTTAAATTTCATCCAAAGTTGGCCGAAAATATTCTAATTAGTTTATTGTAAACTAATTTTTTCTATATTTTGAGGATTATTTAGGCCTGAAGAGGATGGCAGACGACGAAACGAAGCCGACGAAACGAAAAATAAAATTTTTCACATGTTTATTGTAGAGAATGATGATTTGGTAGTCGAAACTTACCAGGGTAAAAAATCTGAAAATCGTAACAAAATTATTAAAAAAAGGTACACTAAAAAATGTTAATAATTTAGTAAAATATAAAATATTAAAAAAGAACTTTAGATGAGATTGCAAGTGTTGTGTGTCGTTAATTTAAAAATAATTATAGTAATTGTTAATGTTGTAGGTATCACATCTCGCGAAAGGTAGCAGGTACAATTCTAATTAGAGTGAACTTGAAAAACGATTAAAATATCCCGCGCTTGGTAACATGGATTTTTCGATTGGTAGATACTTTGGCGGATTCGTAATTAAATGCTTGTATCATCAAAATGATAAGCAACGTTCTTAAATAAAAACTTAGAAAGTCACGTTGTTCGGTCCGCCGCTATTTGTTTTTTCGCGCACATATACCTATACAAGCCGAAAATTTAACGATGAAGATGTAATGATTATAATATAATCGTTGATACGAAAGGACAATAACACGTTTAGGAGCGACGATGCGATCGTTTAATAAATAATTGAGGAATTAATATATCGCATATAGAAATAAAAATAATGAAACGCTCTCTATGCGAGAATAGATAAATAAAGACAGAAGCCAATAGACGATTGCCGAGATAGAGAGGCGCAGAAGCAGCTACCTCTATAGAGTATAACGCGAGTCGTGCCGAGAGAGTTTAAATGAAGAAAACGGTGAACGATTACGCACCGGCACCAACAAACAAAAAAATAAAGAATTAGGAACATTAAATCTAAGTAGGTAGGGAGATACGCATACGTAAGAAAAATTAGCATTTACAAAAGAGGTGGAGGAAAAGAAAAGAAGGTGGAGGAACGAGGTGCAGTAGTGGTATAGTTAATAGCCAAGAAGAACGAACAACAATAACAACGCGATCAAGAAGAAGAACGGTCGGAAGAGCAGTGGCTCCCTCGATCGAGACTTTCTCTATGGTCCGTGTAAATTGTAAAAATTCGAAAAAAGTAAGTATATATAAGTAAGAATAAAAAAGAAAAAGGAAAACTTGTAGAGTCATCGCGTGTGCATGCTGGATTGCTGGGTCTGGGTGTGCGCGACTCGCGACTCGCGACTCGTGAGTGAACCGTCTGAAGTCCGTAAATGTGTCGAAATAACCGCGCGCCTGTACTTGTACCACGCGCCACGCGGTCACGAAACTCTCTCTTACGTCACGCGTGTGTGTGCGTCCCCGTAAATGTTTGTACCTATATACCTATACACAAATACATACGTGCACGAAGGTCTCTCATTGTCAATTCTGCAGTAGCAAATCGACCCACCGAGTTTTACCTTATGAGTGCAGTATAACAGGTGTTCTTTGACACCTCTCTCTCTCGCGCGAATTTCAAATTTGCTAGTATTTTTAACCTTAACGGGGTGTCATAATCAATATTTATCCTCCCTACCTTATCGGCAATCGCGATTATCAGTAATAAATTTGTAAATAAAAGAGTATGTGACAAAATAAGAGAAGAGCTGCGCCTTCGTTTGTCAATAATCTAATTATGTGCTGAATTTGAAATTGAAATATTATTGCGTTTTCGAGAAAAGTCTTACCAGCAAATGTGAACCTAACCTCAACGAGGTGAAAATATTTGATATTTGTTGGTAAGACTTTTCTCGAAAACGCAATAATATTTTAATCTAAAAATCAGCACACAGTTAGATTATCCATAAACAAAGGCGCAGCTCTTCTCTTCTTCTTTCACATACCGTTATACCTTTTTTATTAATTAATCATCAATAATTGAGTATGGAACCCCCTTATATTGTCTTATATTTATATCATTGACTGTTTAATTTCAAAGGAGGTACGGTCGATTACCATCCGAGCGAAATAACATAAATATAAAAACACAATATAATTCTACAATTATATGTTTAATTTTATTACATATTTTATTCGATATTATCATATTTTCTGTTACGGAAAAGTATATATAATTCAATATGAGATATTCTTTTAATTTTATAGTAGTATATTCTTTTATTTTTTTACACATAATTCCAAACGCTCGTAAAAATTTACTCGAATGTTCGGGGTTATGCGTAAAAGTTGGCGTATGTGCAAGATTATGTTCGTATTGTTCGAATTATAATACAAATTAAAAATAGTAACGTTTGCCGTAATTCGAGTACGCTCGTTCCAGAATTATGGGTAACATTTATACTTAAAGCATGTATGAAGTAAATGTCAAAAAAAAAAAAAAAACAAATCAATGAATTTTTGAAAAAAAAAACGTGACAGCTCATGTTGAGAGTTTATGTCTTTTTTGATTGATAATTACCGAGCAAAAACTTGTTTATACAATTATTACTAACAAACATGAATTCTACAAAAATCAAAAGGTCATACCCTCGTTTATGGTTTAACCTATCTGTACGAATTATTTAAGATTTTTCATTCAATATTCTAGATATAATTTTTGAATTGAAAGGTGTAGATTTAGGTGTAATATTTAGGTGCCACATCTCCTTCGGACAAGAAACTAAAAATGTTTCTCTAGACTTTATAAAACCGTCCTATAGGATCAAATCTGTATAAAACGTACCTTTATAATTATTATTATTTTTCACTTATAGTTCCAAAGCCAATGTTCAATTATATATTCAAACCGAATGAAATTTCGTTCAAGCTAACTCCTCACTTCTAAACTGTAATTAACCACCTGATAAATCCACAGTTATTTCAATTTACACACAAGCACACCTCCATATCTCCTATAGATATTTCGAAAATCTTTCATAAAGGTCACACACGCACGATATTAAAAATGAAAAAAAATCCCCGCACGCATCCGCTTGTACACAGCAAGTAGCATATATAAACTATAAATTACCTAGATTTTAATTAAACCTTGCTATTTTATTATCCATTATTGGTGTACAATTGGAAGAGAGAGAGAGAGAGAGAGAGAGAGGGAGAGAGAGATTCAGCTCGTGTCTCAACGTTATAATGCAAAAACGGAAATGAGTCAGTTAACGTTTTCTTAAAACATTTAGACTGTAATACTACACCGGAAGATGAATATGTGACAAACGCGTTTGTCGACTTTGCAATTAAGAATTATAGACGTTACAAAACTCTTCGCGGTTCACGAACTCTATCGCGCGCAATTAAATATATCAACTCGAGCTCCTCGATAAATTATAATTCATTGAAAGAATGAAAAAAGAATAAAGCTGGGCTTTATGAAATTATATTTGTTCTTTAATTTCGGTTCTACCAAACTAAGTAATTTTCTAATAAATTGTTATGCCGCGCGTACAATTATTATAACTCAGTTGAGGGTCACTCGTGATTACGGGAAAACTTGACGAAATAAGAAAAAATGACACAAATAGTTGCATACATGATGGAATAATTACGATTGCAGATGCAACTAGAAAAATACGGAGCATCATTCAGGCCACTTTTTACTTATTCACGTGTGTTATCATTTAATTTCAAAATATGTTAAATAATACTAATCTATCTTTAATCGGAGCTCGAGTAATATATTATATTTAGGTACATGCAGAGAATGTATCAGATCCAGATCCAATATGCAATACGAACTTCCGCGATGCAAAAGTTTTTAGAGAAATTGAAATTTATGGGAAAAATCGAATTTCGAATTATAATATAAATTCCAAAAATTTGGCGCGGGAAATTTGAATGTCGCAGCGAATTCTTATTGTAGAAAAATAAATTGATGCCGCACCGATGCCGCGGTAATTATTCTAACGCCAAAAGTTTTTGTTATTTCAAAATATTGTGAAAGCTTGTCCATTTCTAACCAAAGGATAGTAATATTTCTTTATACCCGAGTTACCCGAGTTACCCGAGTTACCCGAGTATCGAGTATGGTTATACGACAAAAAATCACACACCCAAAGTATTTTTCATGAAAATACCTATAAGTATATATACATCACATATTTTACGTGCGATTTACATTTTCGCGAAATAAATATTTTGTCAAGCGCGAAGTACAATATTTAACTGATTTATTATCACCTCGAGAGACGAAGAACGTGCTTGTTTTGAAATCGACGAGACTTTTATTTATTTTTTTGTCCAAGCGGCAGGATTTCGTAAGGTCGAGTGATGAAAACACGGATAAATTTAAAGTGACCCTTAAACGAGGAAGATTCGCATAAGTAATCGGGTTTACGGTTTTACGCGTTGTCTTTTCAACCGTCGAGTAAATATCACGTAGAGAAGATAATACACGTACGATAATGCACTTTCGTTTATACATTGATAAAATATACTGATTAATTAGAGAAAAATCGATTGGAAAATTTATTTTGACTCGACGATCCGTACAAGGAACTATTGGAAATTGAAAAAAAATAGTTGAACATTTTGAGGGTACGTAAAAATGTTGGCGTTATACGATAAATGTTATATCCGCTAATAAGTAAGGGGATGCGATGAGAAACTCGTTCGATGTCACCGTCCGAGTGTGTCGAGAGTGCGCGCCATCGACTAAAAAATACTGTATTAGAAAAATTAATATTTTTACATAAGTATTCCCACATTAAAAGTTAAGTGAAACCATGAGAAGATTGTCGTTTGTTATACGTTTTAATGTAAATTTTAAATAAATACAATGTGATAATGATTAGTGGTTTAATTGCTATTAAATGGAGAAAAATCGAGGATTGCAGCGTTGTTAACAACTGAATATACCTATGTCTACTGATGATAAATGTATTTGAAAATAAAAGTATTATGAATATTTTAATTGGTGTACTGGCGGCGCGGCGGCGCGGCGGCGCACTTATACAATCCGTCCTTGTCCCTTATTAATTGCGAGGATGCAGGCAAAGCAACGATCGTTGTAATATAAGGGAAAGTGTAACTTGTTAAACTGGAGGACGAATCGGTTGACGTAACAGAGCGCGCATCTTCTTTATCTTCAGACGCAAGATGCAGGTGCGCAGCCGCGTAAAAGGGACATATATATATATATATACCTTTATGCATGAGCGTGATACACCAATTACGTGTACTGCATATTTTGGTGCACCAGCGATCCTTAAATGTAATTTACGCAAGGACACGCGGGCTTTGTTTACGGAATGTCGAATGTCGAATTTTGGACGTGTCGACACTCGACAGCATCGATCAATTTTTGTTAAAAATAAGCTGTATATATGTATATATATTTATTATACATCGAAACATTGTTAATTTGAAACTATTGACGAAGCTGATTAGCTGGTATACGGGATGTCGGATGTCAAGCTCGATCGAGAGTTGAAATTCGTTAGCGTGGATTCGTAACAATAAAGAGACGCATCATGATCGACACACCGTTTGTTCACTCTTTCAAATTTTAGTTAATTACGGTTATCTCCAGCCATCTTATCACCACCTCGCTTACCTCTTTTACTTTTTAACTACATTTATTTATTCGTGTTTTACCTCTTTCAACTTTAACATATAAAAACCAAGAGAGCGTCAAGGACGATCAAATTCGAGGAAATTAGAGTAAAAACTTTTCTAAAACTTTTGTTTTCTCCTGTTTTGAAATATATAGGCATACGAGAAGGTGTGTAACCACCTGCAGGGAATATGCTCTTTTTGATTGTTGAAACTCGAAACCTTTAGTTCAACCGGTAATACAGAAAATGAATAGCAGAGGTGCAGTTTACTGCCTGATTTCTTGGCCCTCCTATGTTAACCCTTACGTGCACTTGTAATAATTCCCTGGAAAGTTATTATGCCGTCTCTGGATATCTCTATATGTCTATATGTCTATATGTCTTTATGTCTATATGTTTGGCAACGTTAAATTTTCGAGCATAAATCAATACGGATACGGACCCCTTCGTTAAATCATACCACATTTTCAACATTCACGTTCACATTTGCAGACAAGCCTATGTAAACGAAACATCAATGAATATACATTTTCGTTTTTCATTTGTTGTGCATTTACAAAAAGGACCGCGGAATCACATTATAAGGATTATGGTACCAATTGTTCAGCTTTTCAAACACATCGACAAAATTACAAGATATAACTCATTAATTTAGTCAGATATTAGTCAGATATTTGGAGAACCAACCATATTCTACGAAAGTGCTATACGTTATACCTAACAACAAATGTTGATAAGGGATCATTCTTGCGATCTCATAATTTTCTTATTTAATATTTCGCTAAAATATAATAAAAAATATAAAAATATAATACTTAAATTAATCAAGGCAGGTAGTTAGGTAGTTTTAAGCATGACCAATTCAATATATGCAATTTAAACATTCCTACTCTATTCGTGCACCTGATCCTCATGGGCGCTGAATTCTTATTTTTATTACATATTCACGGATCGGACACTATAGATGGAGATGTATATCTCATTTTCCTAAGTTGGAATACAATTGTACAGAAATAACAGTTTTTTAAAGGTGTCTTTTCTATACTGCACTTTGGTTTTCAATCAAATGATGCTTTTTTAAAACTGTTATAGTCAACATATTTTACTCGATTGATGTATGATGTATATATATATATATATGAAATACGCTATATACCAAGGTATAATATTTGTCACAATTAATTGATAAGAATTTATGCATCCTTTACAACTTGAAACGAATAACCTTTAAGAACATTCATTCTTTTAAAAATGTAATTACTTTTAAATAGAAAACGATAATTAAATGGTAAAAGTGAGCATCGCGAGTGTCCAAAAATCCACATGATTTCGGGATGACAAAGTAGATGATATATATATATTTTAAATGAGCGATATATATAGTGGTTTTAATAAAAAAATCGAGCAGTGTTTAACAACTGCCCATATATTATAGGTATAAATGATCAAAACCAAAAATACAAAAATGTTCTTCGGATCAAACCTATATAAATACATTCAACTCTGTCGATCAACCAAAAAAAATCTTGGCATTTCTCCTTTGAATGCATACACTTTCTTTCGATGGAAAGATCACTATTCTAATTTTCAAATATTAAAATCGCCGTACATCCAATTCCTGTCGTATATATATATATATATTATAATGTATACACACGGAATTACAAAATTTCCTTTCAGAAATTAATCTAGCGTTATAGTATCATTACGTGGAATATCAAAAGTTCTAAAATTTATGTATACGTATATTTGGAGCCTTCGGGAAATTCCAATGAAATGTAAAATAATCGGGAATGTAAAAAAAACACAATAAAATAATTGTACATTTATTGTGTATTCTAATATTTATGTATGTCCCTTATATAGTATCTATGCACACACACACACACACACACACATATTATATTACTTATTATTATCATTATTATTTATTATATTTTTTATTTAAAGTTGTGAACAAAAATTAAATTCTATATATATATACATATAGAAATAACGAGAAAAAGAAAAGCAGATGTGAAGTAATTCTAAGAAATAAAAAATGTAACATTCCAGGATCTTGTTACTTTATTTTTTGATAGGTAATATTTGTTATTAAATATTGTCATGACTAACTACTACCATCAGATAATCGATATTTCGTTGTAAAATGACCAATGTTTAGAACAAAGATGGAGATGAAAATAAAAATGAAAGTGCAAATGGGATGGTGGAAAAGTGAGAAAAGAGTAAAAGAGATGCGGGAGAGAGAGAGAGAGAGAGAGAGAGAGAGAGAGAGAGTGAGAAGGGGGTGGGGGAGCGGGCAGGGGGGAGGGGGAGGGGGGGGGAGAGAATAAACGAGTCCGATGCAAGAGGGCCCTGGGTCAGTCGTAATTGTCTGTTCGTGCCGAAAGGCGGGCACACCGGGTGTCTCTCGCTCGCTCGGTTTTATATACACGTATATATAGGCTCTCTCAGTTGTTGCGTACGCGCCCAACCAACTAGACGGAGATTGGATTTTTCGTGCGAGCGGCCGGCCGAAAGCTAGCCGAGCGCTCTCGGTTTCACCTATATATCGGTACGGTACACTCATCGGCACACATACCCACTCCAACGATTGTTTCTTCTTTTTTTTTGAAAAAACAACACATATTTTATTCACTCGTTTGTAGAGGTATATTTTTTTCGGAATATCGCAAGTGAAGTGGAGACGAGACGGTGGGTGGCTACACCTTGCACTGCGATCCTGCAGTCTGAGAATCGATTCTCTCTTCCCGTAAGTTCAGACTTTTACACTCTTATATTTACCGATCTACAGTAGATCGTAGTAACGCGGTGTATTTCTTTTCTTTTTCTCTTAATCGATATCATTCACGGCTCCACGCGGCGAGTATCAAACCGTGACCGAATGTCGAATGTAACGCGGATTTATTTCAATTTTATTACTTGTGTATAGATATACGTAGAAAATCGTCGAGACCGCGCGTGCGGTTCATTACCACTTTATTATTCAACACCTAAAAGTGTTTTTACTTTTTTTTTAACATTTTAGTTGATACCCAACGAAGGTTAAAAAAATAGAAACCTATCTCGCCCTCGAGATTATCGATCGAATCGCATAGATCTCGTATTATGGAGGCGAACGCTCGATAATCTCGACGATATATAAACATTTGGAATTTGGATAACCCATACGAAACTCTCGGTACGCCTCTCGGTACGCCTCTCGTTATGTAAATCATATTACATCCATTAAAAGAAAATATTTACCTATATACGAACGATTCGATACTTTTACCTTCTTTTTCTTTCTCTCGGCCGATAATTACCAAACGAACGCGTAAAAAACGGCATTTCGCGCGTCGAAAATTGGTCGCTTGTAACGCGTCGTTACATGCCTCCTAATATTTCCAGTAATTAAATTATTTTGTTATTTAAAAAGAAGAAGACGAAGAAGACGAAGAAGAAGAAGAAGAAAAATATAACTATATAGAGTCTATACAGGCTCGACGCGGTTAGAGCGCGCGCATATCTTATACATACGCGCATTCAAATGTGGATTATGCTTATACACTTGGAAAGTGAAATCTCAAAGGTGTATTTCGAAAATTTGAGAATAAACCTTGAGAGTTGTAAGTTTGTTCTTTCTTTTTAAACCGTTTTTTCCCTGGGCCTCTCGTTCTCTTTTACCGATCGAGCACCGCGTTACGTAAACCAACAATTATATCAAACGTATATGTATATGTATATATAAATTAAATCATATGTATATATCGATAATGTACAATGGACTGAAAGAGAGGGTAGGCACTGGATTAATTATTCGAGAACCTAGATAATCCACAATAACCGGGCTGTAGATTGCGTAAAAAAAGAATTGCACAAATCGACTAAATTAATTACGTAATGTTACACTAATTTGATAATCGTGTTTACGCGCTCACTCGCAAGACGAGCGAGCCGAGCCAAGCCGAGCCGAGCCGAGAATCAGATTCGTTTACGAGTTTGCATACAATGATATATCGATCGGTGTCAATTTCGCAAACCCCGCGTATTAGACAATTGCAATTAACCACTTATATCTCTGTTTGCTAATGTATTTGCGATTGGTAACGGTGTCGCGCGTCTCACGACATAACTACTACTTATCGCCGGAAGATTTATAATTCGATTGATTTTTCTACTTTCTTTTACTAGTCGATGTAACTCGACAATCGACATACCTACACACATATGTCTGCAGATACTTTCCTATATATTCCACCTGGAAAATAATTATTTAACCTTTTAATCTTTGCATTTTTTATACACAAACTTTAATTTTTAAATACATTTTTTTAAATGTTACTACAGTATAATTCATAATATCTACGTCTTTCAAAGGAGGAATATATCTTCGATTTTTACATCGATTTTTGTGAAAGCAAACATGAACCTTTGGTTACATTATCCGAATTCTTTCGATTCTAGTTTATTTACATATTATTTTACTTTCTATTTTTTATTTATAAACTTATTATTTTTATGCTCCTTTGAAAATATGCGTACAATTGAATTGTAGAAGAAATTGAAATATAAATTATATATATATATATATATATAAATATGTACACGACATGACAATACAATTAGTATAACATTGCATTCCAAAAACATAAAATACCTAAATTTAAGAAAAGCTAACGAAATAAATTTGTGCGCCATATAGAGTATCACACAATGTACATTTAAATTAGTTGATTTTCTAAATAATCTTCTATCGTTTAGATTTATAAAAGAGCTATCGAATTCGGCGTGTAATTTATCGAACACTGATGCAATTTCGTTTCGTTTAACGTTGGTAATTTGTTGATCGGTATATACAATTTTTACTCCGAAAATGTGAATTTTCATTATATATTTCGAATTTACGAGCGGTACTGGGTACTGGGTATTACGAAATTTTATTAAAACGAACGGGAAATTTTGGTAGGAAGTGTAGGTCAACTCCAGAATTGCGATACGATGTACAATACCATGGTAATATCGTGTCCAGCCAGTGTGACAGCTCAGCGTCTATAAAGAAAAAAAGAGAAATAAAGAAAAAATAAAATATTTGGATACTCTGTCCGAAATCGGCTATACGCAGGATAGGATATGATCGGGCCACGTAAGCCTCCGGCAGGTGTCTTTCCCCGTACAGGCACGCGATTTGAAAATCAAACGAGGGGTTTTAGAGTTCGGTGGAGTGCGCGCGCGGCGCTCCAATTCCCGAGCGGATCGCGCAAGATCGAAATCGAAAGTGCGCGCGTATACTGCACGTATGTAGCTACAACGTCCGCTCGAGCGCCCGGATTGTTTGGCTATCGCGATTTTCGAAATACGAGGAAAAGTTTGAGTTATTGGAAACGACTCTTATTTTCTTTCGATTCGTGCAGTGCGTCCAGTACACGATAGAGATGCGCGCGGCCAATTTTCATGTTTCCAAGTTACAGATTTTCAGATTTTCAGTCGTAACGATTGTTTATTTCGCGATGCCCAGAACGGACAATTTTTTATCGTAAACCTTTACTTTAATATAAGTTCATAACAATCATCATTCCAGATATGTCTATCTAGATTTGAATTTTGAATCATTCTGATGCATTGATAAATGTAAATAAATACATACATAAATACATACATACATACATATATATATATATATATATATATATATGGGTGGTTCTCTGTGACATCGAAGATGAAAAAAATAAATATTGCTATAACTGTGGGAATATGTTTTAGAGGTATCCAGTAGTTCTCCTGAATTTTTTCAGATTTTTTCTGCGCCATTATTTTAAGTTACAGAGAGTCAAAGTTGACATTTTAGCACTTTTTTGCATTATATGCCCATTTTCATGAATTTTTAGCTCCCAGGGGATGCATTTTTCACTAAAAACATAAGTATGACTTTTTTTGTAAAATTTTCCGAACTTTTCATTAAAAATACTTTTAAAGACATAAATGTATGTTGTCACACTTTTGTAAGCCATTTAAACCTTAAATAGTGAAAATCAGCATTCTGCTCCGGACTCTGGTAACCTAATACTGCCTAAAAGATGTCTTTTTATAGTCAGAAACTGCCTATAAATTTCCAGAGTGGGTCTAAATCATTAAGATCACTTATGGTCAAAATATCTGGGAAAAGTGCCCGAAATATTAATATAAATGTATATTTGTTGCCTTATAACGATAAATCTATTAGCATGATCATTGCAAAAAAATTATGCACCTACCTTGAAGTGGTAGAAAAGTATCTTCACTTGTTTCAGTATCCATCTAATCTGCTGTAAGCTGCTAAAAATAGAAATATTATTATACAAATGTAAAAAATTAATTTTTAAACATTTATAATGCTGAATTTTTAGTTTTACATCCCTTACAAGAATTATAATACTAATCTGAAGGATTACTATAAATATATAAACATCATTATTACAATAACTGAATATACGTATTTAATACAAAAGATATATAAATAAATCGGATATATAATTATAATGAATAATATGATAACGTGACAGTGACAAGTTTGTGAAATCTAAACAATATATTGCTGAATAATAATAATAATAATGTTGATACTTTGATAGTAATCCTTCAGATTAGTATTATAATTCTTGTAAGGGATGTAAAACTAAAAATCCAGCATTATAAATGTTTAAAAAATAATTTTTTATAATTTTATAATAATATTTGTATTTTTAGCAGCTTACAGGGGATTAGATGGATACTGAAACAAGTGGAGATACTTTTCTACCATTCCAAGGTAAGTGCATAAATTTTTTTGCAATGATCATGCTACTAGATTCATCGTTATAAGGCAACAAATATACATTTCTATTAATATTTCGGGCACTTTTCCCGGATATTTTGACCATAAGTGATCTTAATGATTTAGACCCACTCTGGAAATTTTTAGGCAGTTTCTGACTATAAAAAGACATCTTTTAGACAGTATTAGGTTACCAGAGTCCGGAGCAGAATTGCTGATTTTCACTATTTAAGGTTTAAATGGCTTACAAGAGTGTGACAGCATACATTTATGTCTTTAGAAGTATTTTTAATGAAAAGTTCGGAAAATTTTACAAAAAAAGTGATAGTTATGTTTTTAGTGAAAAATGCATCCCCTGGGAGCTAAAAATTCATGAAAATGGGCATATAATGCAAAAAAGTGCTAAAATGTCAACTTTGACTCTCTGTAACTTAAAATAATGGCCCAGAAAAAATCTGAAAAAATTCAGGAGAACTACTGGATACCTCTAAAACATATTCCCACAGTTATAGCAATATTTATTTTTTTCATCCTCGATGTCACAGAGAACCACCCATATATATAATACACGTAACGAAAAAGAATAATAAATTGAACCTTGGTCCTTTGTAAATGAGTTATTTCGACAAACGAATATGTACAAAACTTAATTGTATTTTTAATTATCTCAATAATTCCAATGATTTATAAATTAAATGCGCATACTTGCAGGGTATTTATATTACCAATTTTTGTATTTCCAACAATGCCTCTAATATAAGCTTGAATATAAATATTTCTCAAGTTTGCGGTGGAATAAACGGAATGATCTAATTCAACGTAAAATTAATAATAATGCGATATGTATCAAACCGACTGCTTTGACAACACTCGCGCTTAATTCTAATGGCGATATATGTATCTATAGTTAAAAAAAAAGTAAACGAGAGAAAAGGAAAAGGAAGATAAGTGACTAATGACCTTGAGGAAGTGGAAAAATTGGGTCTCGCGCGGTTTATTAAAATTTCACCTCGCGTCGCCTACCTATACGGTTAATCATTTTCATCGCGAGACCGATGGTGGTGTCGTTATGTAGATATATAGATATATATTTATATATATATATATACACACATGAACATACGCGCGTGTTGTCATTACCCGTGATTCAGCTAATTTCGTACTTGTCGACTAAGCGTTTTTGAAATTTTTCATTAAAAAATTCCGCATCGCTCGGATTCACGGAAATCGAGCACACACTACACAGACGCACAAAATGAAAATTTGTATGTATACGTATACCAATTGAGTTCCTTCTTTTTTTGTATTCTCACAAATTTATAGAAACACATTTATTAAATTGTTTCTATTTGTATAAGCGTGACGATCGAACCGAAACCCCTGAATCACGGCTATTAAAGTAAAAACTATATATCTTGACTCGAAGAAACTTGAAAATTTGTTTCAAAGTGCAGTAAAATCATGATATTTTGGTCGGAATAAGATGGCATGTGTCTCGATATTTTGTCTTGACCAATGGGGCATCTATAAAAATATTTGATCTTTTCGAACGAATTTATGGAAAAATCGAAAGTATGTAACCACTGGAGTTGTTATCGCAACTTTTAATCGCAAATCAACAATTCAAAAATGAAAAGGAATCTTAAAGTAAATAGCTTATTTAATAGTATTTTTTAACAAAACATAACGTTTGAAAATTTTTCAAGATCTTTTGAAACGTCTGTCAAATTATGATGTGATCGACATATTTAATTTAATTTGCTAATATTCTTTCTTTAACTGGGTGACAAAGTCGACTTTCATTCTCCCTACCTTATCAATCGTAGAACCAGCATCTTCCTAAGGGTTGGAGAAAACCACCCTCAAAATTTCAGCCAATTCGGTTAAAACTTTTTGTGATATTCGTGGAACAACACTTTTTTTATGACAAAAATATTATAAAAGGCTCTTCCGCGTATACCGGTCGTACGTAAAAAGTACAAGTAGACGGTACCCCTTTGTTTACAAGCGTTTGACTTTTCCGCGTAATTTGAAACTAAAATAGAATTGGGGTTTCTAGAACATATGCATCCCTTACTAAATAGTGTAGCGTATACGGAATTGAACATAAATCTGACTAAATTTTAATTTCTAATTTTGCAGGGAGATAAATCTAAAGAAAGTTGATAATATACGGTAGGGCGGATAAAATGGACTTTGAAATCTCGTCAATGAAAAATTAGTTGATTCGCGTAAAAACAATGGTCAATTTGACTGAAATATTGTATACCTCCAAAAATTTCACTGAATAAAACGTGTCTATAATAACTCACTCTTGGCGGAAACTTGGAGAGCGAGAGGCTATTTTTTTTAAACCGCGCGCATCCTGCAGTTTTTATGCAAAATATACTTTCATTATTTATTCGGCACGCGTACACAGTCGAATAACCACCGAATATTGTGTAATATTTCCTTTTTTTACAGTCAATTGACTAGACTGGTTTACTTTAGCAATATATTTACTTTCGTTATTAGTGCTAGTGCTAGTGCGCGCGCGCGCACACACACATACACGGTTTATCATAATATAGCTCACAGATCTCTAATTATTACGATAAAGATATTGGGCTATTCAAATGCAAAGTATTCGAAACTATATATTTATATACATATAAGTATATAGCTGTTGCAATAGTCATAATTGTGCAATACGATACGTTCAATGGATATATCTTTTTTATTTCTCTAAAATAAACTTCGATTGACTTTATGCTTCAATTGGCGAGTAGGTACGAGAAAACGAGAGAGACAAAATAAAATGTCCTAAAATAAAACGTACAACGTACACCGTACGTGTAGATGTCTATGTATACGAAATAATAATGATCTTGCAAATTCCTTAAATAAACATCGTTTACCTCTCACGTAGCGCTTTCGTTTGCGATACGTACCGTTTCGTAACGCGAACAAGAACAAAAAGAACCGTCCCCAAATTTTTCGTCAGCTTTTGTACGATCACATTTTAGCCAACGCGATCAAATTCCTCGTGTGATTTTATTTCGCAACGTTTTCACTTCTATATAGCCAATTAATCGAGATAATAAAGAAACACACTTGACAGTACACCAGATGCGAATGAGTTGCACGTCGCACGAAAGGTACCTTCATTTTATCTGTCTTCTCTATTATTTCTTTTTTTCTTCGAAATACGCCCGCGTTTGTGCGTTTGTGCGTTTGTTGCGCGTTTGGTTGCGTTTGCGCGTTTGCGCGTGTGTGCGTGTGTCTCAATGTGATCGAGCAAGGTCGGTTAAAAAATTAAAATTGTAGAAATTTTCTCTCTTTTGTTTGCAATTCGTATGTAAAGTCAGCAATGACTCTCTTGAATTAAACGCCTCTTTACCTCGCTGTTTACCGTAATTTCTATAATTTCTTTTTTTTTTCTTCGTCAATAATTTTACGTTTCGCGCGCAATACGCACTCTCAGAAACGTATAGGGACGTTTTATTCAATTGACGGTAATTTATATGTTCCGGAGGCGATGTAACTTTTTTTTTTAAGTTAAATAGTGGAAAATTGTATTTTTCGCGTATTGACGCATTGTATACAAACGTACACGTTCGACAAGTGAGTGCTATTTTCAATTGTAAGACATATTTTATTTATTAATTATACGGATTTCTTTGACTTTGGCACACTCTCCAAATTTTTTAATTATTCCTTCTCAGCTAGGCAGAATTGTAATTTTATGATAGTTAAGTTGAATACGTCAAAATTAAAGAATACTTTTTCGAGTGATAAATTATTCGATCACAGTGGAAAATTTTTCATTCAACAAGTTAAGTTACTAATATAATTTTGGCAGAATTAAGGTTCGAGCAACTATTTCATTCTAACGATCAATTTTGTTAAAAACAAAACTAATAGATAATTTGTGGTTTCAAACAATTATTATTTTTATGTGTAAATTCGCGAAAAAAGGTTTTACCGAATTCACTAAATTTAATTAGAGTATAAGATTTAGACAATTTACAGCACGTAGATTGGGCAAGCTTACAAAATCTATTAAAACAACGGTACATTTCAAATAATTGTATAAATATCTATACTGCTTCTTTTAGTTTCAACAAATTGACCTTTTTTTGAAAATCTTGTAAGCGAATAGAGTAGGTCGCGCCGGTAAATCACATCTTTATATTACCGTGAAACATTTGATTGACATAATGCATTAATTTACAATGTTGTATAGATCAATTAATTAAAAACGACAGAGAAAGTAGAAAGTAAAAGGTTCAATTTGATTTTTTTACCTAGGTTAATCGAAAAATCGACATTTATTATTATAATCTTGAAAAAAGTGTTTAAATTTTAACTAGTTTAAGTAATAATAATGTCTCGCATCACTTTTAATAATTTAAAAAACCTGTCGATTGCAAACGTAGCTTCTGTTGATTCAAAGGTGATCCAGAAAATTTCGAATATATTGTCGCTATTATAGCTGTTCCTATCTGCATAATAAATAAAATGTAGTACATATATATTTATAATCAACTGTAATATTACATCGATTTAATTTAAGTACTCGATTGTTTTGAAAAAAGTTAATTATATACACTGCATATATTAGAAAATTTCTACTATTATATGAGAAACCTAAATACAGAGGCACTAGATTGTTGGATGGTAATAAATAGTAATAAATATACAAGATGCAGTTTCAACAAAGTTAATCTATTTATTGTCATAAATATTTATATAGTACTTGTAAAAGAATAAATAATATTGTTGAAACAGTTATTTTATAAAGAGGGGACTTTATCGACCGACATACGTTCCTTCTAATCAAAACGTATATATAGGTATATATAGGGTATATTTGCGTACATGTCAAGTGTAATACAATTTGTCACGAGCATAATTACATTTGATACACCTGCTGTTATTGCATTGAAATTTCTTACGTACAATATATCACACACGTTTCTTATGACTTTCAAAACACCCACCCCCGTGATTACATATGTATAATTTTCAACCAGCATAAAAGAAATTTCAGGACTTTTTAACAGTTTAAAACAGTTTTACTTTATACGCAAATATTTGTTTACTATAAAATTTAACATTTCTGCTATGTAAATCTTAACTAAGCAAAATTGGTAAAAATCGGTATATTTATTTACTTTATTATCGAAATCAAGCATTCGTAAAATTATGTCTTTTAAAATCATAAACGAATGTGGTCAAATTTATTTACTTTTTAAGACACCATCAGTGTGAATAAACAAATTTTAAACAATAATAGTGCAGTATATGTTATGATTAATTGATATATTGAATTGATAATTGAATTGCAGAATTGAATTCGAAGGAGGAACGATTCGACGTACAGAATGGCATCGAACAAAATCGAAGACATCCCGGATAGGATCAGAGATACGTTCAAGGGTCGTGACATATTGATTACCGGTGGAACAGGATTTTTAGGGAAAGTCGTCGTTGAAAAGTTTCTGAGATGTTTGCCGGACATTGGTCAGCTCTACTTGTTGGTCAGGCCGAAAAAAGGCAAAGATCCACAACACAGATTGGACGATATTTTCAATTCCGCGGTAAGTTGCAAACAATTACTTATAAAATTCTTGATTAATGTTTATGGATAAAAATAACACTTGTATCCCGATCATTTGGGTTATTTTTATATTAATTCTTTCTCTCGGTGCACGCGACTAACAAACATGGTTAAAACCAAAGATTTTCTCTGACGCAGCTGTGTCAAAATGATTTAAATTTATTGCACGCACGTAAATTTATCTGCGAACAATGTTCATTACGTAATGAAAAATAAATTACATTTCTTAATTTAAGTATACTCGCCAACGATAAACGGTTTCTACTGAATTATTTACAATTGAAAATTTAGGGTAATTCTCCAACTATTCTAAATCAATACGATCGTTACAAATTTATATTCTCTTTTTTTTTGTTATAACGAATTGATCAGTCGAAGGAGGAAATCCGATGACCCAAAGATAACCTCTATTAATTTTTAATTGCAACGTGTACTAATTTGTTTTACGGATTTAGTTATGAAATAAAAGCATCTACTTACGGAAGATCAGTAGAATATTACCTCTGCAAATAATGCTGGTTCAAATAAATATATAAATTCGCAAATTTTGAAACAGATTATTTAGTAGAAATAAATATATATCCGTAATTAATTACCAAAAACATATTTTCACCTAACCTCGAAAATGTTTATTACGGTAATGCTTTGTTATTGTCTAACTGTCAAAACAAATTAACTGAATTTTTAATTTATTTTGGAAAAAAACTTACATCTTTCGACAGCGTACGTCTTCAATTAATGCAACACAAAATTTATTACGCATATAAATCAACTCTCAAAAATCAAATTAAAATTACTATGGTTGGGAATGCGTCTATGACGGAACGTACCCTGTGTTGGAACACTTTCGTAATACTTAACATATAAAAACGATTTTTACTACGTTTAGTATGCTGCAAAAAATGTATTTATATTTTTTAACATTTTAATTTCTACATTTTGAAAGGTTTATTCTGATATTAATGAATATTAAGTAATGAAAAACAATAAAAAATTATTAAACTAAATTTCTCATCAGTCAGGCCATTAAAAATCGACCATTAGTGCACTTAAAAAATCATTTAAATATCTGCTATTTCAATACATATAAATATAAAAAAATATCGTATAAAATCGTATAGTTACAAAAAAAGTAAATTAAAATTGCTATCCCGTCAATCGAACTTGAGAAAAAAAGCATGTACAGCGCGTCATGACAAACCGATAACCGATTGTTGAAAATTCGTAGTAATTAAATTTCATATACATAATTTATTTAAATTTATTATAAATATATTAAAATTTCGAAAATCGGCGAAACGGTTAGAGAGTTTAAACTAAAAATTGATGACCTGGAGGTAAGAAATTCTCTCGGGTATATAGCATCAATGGTAATTTAATTATACTTCGATAGTATATTCGAAAGGTGCGCAATGAAGCAGCAATTTTGAAGTACGGATAATATCTTGCGAGAATCTATCATTTAATAAACTTCACGAAGATTAACGCAAATTTTTCGTTACGTAAGAATAAGTATTTTATAACCATTGTCGGAGATGCGTGCGTGAATGTGTGTGTGTGTGTGTGTGTGTGTGTTTGTGTGTGTGTGTGTATATTGCATTACAAGTAAACAACAATAAAGATCGTCGTTTGTTCTCCTAGAAAATTGGCTAACCTTTTTATTAATGGATGTTACAAATGATCTGATTTGAATAGCTTATGATTAGCATATTTTTATCTTACTTCGTTTCCAAAATCGGTTAAAAATCGTCAAAGTGACTTTTAATAAAAACGTATAGTGTAGAAATATAAGATTTTGCATGCGCATTCGCGAAACGTTCAATGATTTCAGAAAAAAAAATCTTCTAAAGACATTTGAATATTTTAATCAAAAACAACCTTGACCCGGAATTGAGCCGGAAAAAACGTATGATGTTCCCAAAAAAAATGCTTGAAAAAATAATACTTTTATTTCGTTAAATGTTTAAATTCAAAATTATGTTATATTTAGCAAAAAATTTGGTTTATGAGCAATAATAAATTATTAACCGATTATTAAACAATTAACTATTCTTAATGAACATGCTAAACGTGGTCTAATTTTAACAGTTAACAATTAGCTTATTATTAACTAATTTTTTGTTAAAACTCACTTAAAAATCTTTAATATAGAATACTTAATACAAACTTATATGAAAATTCATTTTTTTACCAATAAATTGATGATTATTATCAATGAACAATTTATTCTTACGAAAGCCTTTATTTTATAAGGAAACCTAATATGAAAAATGAGCAGGTTGAACAAATTACTTATTTATTATAAATTAATGTTATTTGACTACACTATTATTTATTACTACTAATTGTTAAACATAAATAAAGTTAGTGAAACTACTTATAATATATATCATATTTTAAATTTTAATTTTTTACTATAAAAAGTCTGAGAGCTTTAGGTTAATTTTAGTTAATTCGTTAAATACCTATATATATTAAAAATTAGGTGATATCGTTCAAACTATCGAATAATTAACTCGTTCTTATTCTTATGTCTCGACTGATATTATTTTGGTGTTACAGTTCCTTAACTATAAAAAATCTAGTATTAAAAAATTAAATACGATTTTATTATTTAATTAAATGTTTTATTATTTTAACTTTAGTTATAATGTATATTTAAATATTTCTAGGTAAGAGAGTGCAAAACCGAAAAAGTGATGTGTAAAATTAATGAAAATGTAAATAAAGTATTGTACTTTTGAACCTCGATTTATTGAAGCGCGCGCGTTGATAAACGCGGAAACCTCGGCGGAAACGCACAAGTTGCGCGGTATATATATAGTGATAATTAAAATGTTTGACCTGCAGACCCGGTTTTTGAATTAACGAAGGTACTTAAAACGCAGGATCCGCTTTTACTCAAAGTTGTTAAAAAAAGAAAAAGCATTATCTTTTTAAATGTCACGTCTCGATTAATTCGTTGAAATCCGTGCGACTTTTGAAATATTATGTTTTATTTTTTTGAGGAAATACGGAGGCGCGTGCGCCGCTAAGGAAAAGTCAGTGTATAAACAATCGTATGAAAGACGAATTAGTCGTGTCGTGGCAATTAAAAGTCGGATATACACGTATTATTATTATAAGTTTAGACGAGGGAAACTATTTGGAGGCGCGTAATTAAAATAAAATCCAAAGAGATGCCGTTTTGACAAAAGTAACGGTATAAATACGTATAGAAGCGAGATTAATCAACTGTGTTAACGCGAGACGGATTTTCCTCTTATTTTCAATTTCACTGCAAGAGTTGTCCTATTGCACAATTATTCTCCTGCGGAGAGTATATATATACACACGTGCATGTCTCTCTCTCTCTCTCTCTCTCTCAAGAGATACTTTCCCCTCTTTTACGCGCTCGCGCGCGCGCGCTTGCTTTTCTGCAGCGGGTATGTAAGTGTAAATGTGCCTGCCCTATATTCTCGAAATTATAGCTATTAAACAAAGTTGCGATGTTTATTAGAACGTCGTATATATAGATATATATTTGATAGGATTATCAGGTTTATATATTTCTTCCTTTTTTCTTCCTTTTTCCTTCCTTAGTTTACGTCAATTTCATAATTTCATCACCGTATATGTCTAATAATTCAATGAACGATTGTGAGGATTTATTTATTTTTCTTCATTTTCTAGTTCATCGAGTAAAGTTCAATCTTATGCTTGTGGTGGAAAAATTGTGATTTTCGGAGTACCTAGTGTCGTACTAACCCCGAAAATGTAAACATTGACGTACACACTTTTTAAAAGTATGCATTTATTTTAGTGTCGGCATTAAAATTGAATTTTGCGTGAACAAGTAGTACTTTGTCAATTTTTGCTATTTGTATACACATAATATGTCAAGTACAATAAATATATAAGAACAAAAATGAATGAATTGTAAATTGATTAACTTGTACCAATTATATTAAATATTGCAGGTATAGAATAAATAAAAATCGATAGAAAGAGGGTTGCTATTGCAACTTTGTATTCCTAATTTGAAACCGCTCTATAAATCGGCAAATTTTTACCATATATGAACTAATTAATTTACTATCGGTTCCAAAATTTTATTAAAAGAACTCTCCAACGGATATATGCATGGAGTTCTTTATGTTACATGTATCGTGAAAACGACTTGTCTAAACATCCGCGAAATGATAGTGACGTCGACGACGACGACGACGACGGAAAAGCTATGAAAATATCGCGGTAATCGGGTTATGCAAAGCGGGTATATACGGTATATAAACTTTATAATATCCAATTACCACGCGAGTCTCTTAAGATAGAAGCAATTGCTTAGGAGCCAAAAATATATGTATGTACGTGTGAGTACGGTGTCTCTTGAAACCTTACGAAATAAAGAGCGAAAGTTTGTAAAAGTAAGAGAAGAGAGAGAGAGAGAGAGAGAGAGAGAGAGAGAGAGAGAGAGGGAGAGAGAAGAAGACATACAGCTAGACGGAGGATTGTAGTGTACAAACATACAGCTCGTACACATACACCCAATACGTCTTCTACGATTGATCTCCAAAATCGCTAATTATTATTTAAAAAGAAGAGAAGCACATTATCGCTATTAAGTATAATTGCACGCGCGTTATACGACCGATCGAGGTCGCTTCTTCCATTGTG
This sequence comes from Theocolax elegans, assembly GCA_026168455.1. NCBI lineage: Eukaryota > Metazoa > Arthropoda > Insecta > Hymenoptera > Cerocephalidae > Theocolax > Theocolax elegans. The sequence goes on along the minus strand of CM047428.1, from coordinate 88,314,980 downwards.
CAATATATCCTATGCGCCCGAGAGAGAGACAGAGAGAGAGAGAGAGAGACTGACTGTCGAAACTCTTTTCACGTGTTCACGTATATGTATACATACATCTTTTCAGAATTATCGGTTCATATGTATACATTCATACATATCTAGTCGTTTGTGCGATTCAATTATTTTTTTTTGCGCGTGTACGCGCGGAATTTCTTTTTTTCGTCGTTGCGCAAATCCACGCGCGTTTGAATTAATTTTTTTAAATCTCGGACGGATACGTCCTGAGATATCTATACGGTATCTCAGGACGGCTCGTGACTCGAATTTGAAAGCTACGTTAAACAAAAAATTGTTCAACGTGTATAGTTGATTTTGTAAAGAGGACCTAAACTAAAGAAAGAGCTGTTGTCGCTCTTGAACTTACGATTGATTGATTTACTCCATTAGTTGGTAATGAAAACTTTCAAGTTTATCTGAAATCATTATTATAGGTATATATACACCTTAATATCATTTTACATAACTAAATATAGTTTTAATAATGTCTTTTTTCAACGATTTTAATTATTTAATATAGTTATACGTACTAATTAATTGATTACGTATACAAAATTATCGATCGACAAACCGATTAAATCGAACGAGAAAAGAGATAAATATCGTTAATCGGACGATAATATTAATTTAGGCACTTTAGTGGAAAATTAAAATGATTTTTTAAAAATCGGTTAGAAATATATAGGAAGTCACCTATAATGTAGATTATTTTAATCTTCGAATATACTTGAAACATCTACCGGAGAAGGAAAAAAATAGGAAAACTCATATAGGTATGTAAAAACGAGGGAATACAATTTTTAGGTTCAAAGACGAAATAAAAAACTAAATTTTTAGATACACTTTATTACATCACTGGATGATTCAACTCGAGCAAAAATTTCGAGAAAATGACAACTACATCGAGATCTCGATTAAAATCTGGGGAAATCAACGTGACTCACGGATCCTAAGAATCCTTTTGCAATTTTGTTGCTTATACTTTCGTATGAGTACCTGAAGGAAAGAAAAAAAGATACACGATTTTATTTTGACGTTTTAGATCGTACACACATAAATGTTCGTTTAATTTCGCGCGTTCTATTTTGGTATACTTGCAGAATTCAATGTAATTACATAAATCGACCGGAATATAAAATTAATCGATAGAATTCGGTGAATACTATTTCGAATAGTAAACTTTCGATACCAGTGAAACATATTTATTGGTAAAAATAAAAAAATAAAATGAAGTACGATATTATTCAATATCTAAAATGTGCATTAAAAATGTCAGGTTTAAACTGGCTACGTGTTTATATATGTGTATATATATACATACATACGCATACACACACACACACACTTGGAGTTTGGTTACGTGCTTTACATAATCTATATAGACGCATTCTGGGTTACCGCAATTAAGGTTAAATCGTTTCCACGTCATTTTTTCTTTTGACGTTTGAGAAATCGTTTTCAATCCAACGAAATATCATTGTGTTGTTTTAAGAAATAATCGACGGATCTTATTATAGGCATATCTTTACACCGTAAAGACATGTTTAACCAATTCGATATGAAATGATTTGTTGAACGCCTTTGACGAGACTATTATAAATACTTTATTTTTTTCGTACATTCTTGTTGGTCGGTAAAGTGGATTTTGATATCAAATTATAACAAACCTAAATAGTAATTCAAATTATTCGTCCTTACAATTATTGACTAAGAAACACTGTTTTTATAATTTTTTATAAAAATTAAATTTTATATTAAAATTAAAGGAGAAATACGAGAACATTACTTTTTTAATGATACAAAATAGTAATGTGCAAAATTTTAAAAGCAATTCGTGAAATGAATTGTTGCACTAAAAATTTAAAAAAAAATCACAAATACTGTGAAAAGCAAATGGAATACTGTTAACGAGATGTCGGACCCAAATTACAGGGATCTACACCTTTCAACATAAGAATTATCTTGGAAATATCGATTTAAAAATCTGATAAAATTCATATGGGTAGTTTTAAACAAAAGTGAGGACATGACGTTTGAGATTTTCAGAAAAAATAAATTTGTTAATAATAATTGAATAAACAATTTTCGCCCGGTAATTATTGATCTAAAAAAAAGCATGAATTTTCAACGGAAAAATCATAATTAAATTATGGATCTAAAAATCTGAAAAAATTTGAATATACTGTTCAAAACATGGCTAAGGGCATGACGTTCAAGATTTTTTTAAAAATTTATTCTTTTGTTTATATAAAAATATTAAAAATGACCATTTTCTGAGTCCGACATCCCCTTAAGAGCGAAATTTTGGAAATAATAAGATATAACGATTTTTAGTCGGTAGTATATAGTTAACACAATGATGTTTAACCAATAAAAATCTCGTTGATTCAATTGTAAGAGAAGTTTGGTGAAATTTACACATCATCTGAAGATAGGAAACGTAATACCGTTACGCCTAGTTTCTTCTGGTGAAGTACATTGTTTGTTAAAGCAAAATAAATAGTTACGTGTTTCTATTGCTAGGGTTTTATAGATCCCGTTAAGTGTATTGCGTTTTGTAAAATTATAGTAGTTTTAACTAGTTATGTCACTGATAAATAATCGTACAACAACATTCCTAGTTATCCTCGTGTATTCATTCGCACATTTTCAATGAAAGATAATTCTAATTATTTAATCTATGACATATCTGTATTTTAGTGTGGAATTCCTATTGAAATTGTTGAATTATAAATGTTTTTTAGTTCGAACAATTATTTATACCTTGTTATTTATAAGGAGGCGTTAAATTCGTTAGGTTACTTTTTGAATTCACAAATTGGTAATTTTCATCAAAAGTTAAGGACTAAATCATGAAAACATTGATATATACATATCCAGAAAAATGGTAAAGATGATTAATCTGATAAATATCTGTTTATCATCTACTTTTGAAGTGAAAAAATTATCTGTTTAGAGGGAAAAGTGAGTGAAACGGTAACATCTAATCTCTAATCTATAATCTACTTTTTCGAGTGAGTTTAGTGAGTATAACGTTGAGCGTTTTCTTCCTTAAATTGTTGTACAAATAATTTATCTCTTGGACGTGTGTGCGTGTGTATGCCTGTCAAGAAGTAATGTATATGTATGTAGTACTAAGTCCGAAATGTAGAAAATGTACTGTTTGTTTTAAAAATAGAAAAGAAAAATATGTCGAGCCATAATTAGATTAATTTAGAATAGTAGTTCTCTCAAGACGACCGAGTAGGTAGATTATAAAGAGTATAATTATAAGGAGATTCGTGTAGGTTCTTAGAATACAAAGCAGCAATGAAAATTCTGAGTGGAGTAGAAAACTACGAAGAAAGAAGAGAGAATGAAAAAGGGAAACTCATTCGTAAAGACAATTTGATGTTACAGAGCACACAGATTTTGGTTGCGCAATGGAATGGTTGTAAAAAAGAAGGTGAATTTCAATAAAAATTTAGCGACACTCGACACTCGACACTCGCTGGAGGAACGGAAAAGTGATCGCGATTACTCGGAAGGAGTTTGGTCTGAATAAAGCGTATATATATATATATATATATATAGATATATACGTATAGCGAAAAGTTGACAAGTATCCGCGGAATGTTTCCTCTTGCTCAAAGAGGTTATATAGATGCGAACGACTAAATTTCGTTATAATTTCGAGGCAAGTTGTCGGAATTCGGCATTAGAAATAAAATAAAGAGGTGTGGGTATATATCTAAACGACGCGGAGACGGCCTTGCCAATCGTAATATCTCCGGGAGGTGGAGAGGTGGTCGCGGGAATCAGCGTGACTGGCGAAAACTGGGCGCATTCGTATTTAGGTAGAGGTGTAGCCGTGTAGGTAGACGCGGACGCGTTGCGAGATTGCGGCATTGCGCTAGAACCGGGCCCGGGCCCGGGCCCCATTGGATTCGAGCGAGAGAAGAAGTAAATAAGAGAGGAAAAGAAAAGGAAAAAGAAAAAGAGAAAGAAAAAGAAAAAGAAAAAAGAGTAGTGTATATAGTGTACGCGCGTGTGACATAATCGCCGTAACACACCGCTTCTTGAATAACTTTCACTCGCGGAGTACCTATATGTGTGCGCGCGCGGAGCGACCGGGCATGCGATAATACCCACTTTTTAGTGTATACTTCTCTCTCACGCGCGAGAGACCGGGGCCTTGACTCTGTTTCTATATACTCGCGCCACCTTTTTCACCTGTCCGTGCTGCTTTTCTCTTTTTTCCCTCAACTACGTTTCGACTCTCTTATTCCTCCTCTTCTTCTTCTTCCTCCTTCGCGCAATGCTACACTCGCACCGAGCTTCTGCTAGTTCTTTCCTAACAAACTACATACCCGTCTGATCATACGCGTCTGCGCGGGCAAATAGAATGGATATTTGTGTTTCCATACCGATTCCCATTTTCCGGGTCATTTTGTTTATTTATTTATTTATACGCACGCACTTGAATTTTAAGTACTTAGTTTCTATTTCTATAACAGTATCAAATGAAATACCAATAATTTCGAATTTTTAGACAAATTTGTTTTCCGGTTTTAGTCGCGAAACCTTATACTATTCAGTGTAAGATACGATGCACGTTTAATGCGCTATTCGAACAAATAAATTTACTTCGACCACATATAATACAAATAATTCAAACTGCAGATTTCTTAATAAGCATGGCTTTATTTCCAAAAAATGGATTATTTCTCAATCCGTAGAAAAATAAAACATTATAAATATACAAACACTCTTGTCATACTATTTCCAACAACAATAACCATATTACGTATCAAATGTAACAATAATTTTATCAAATTAAACTATAGGTAATCCTTTAAATTTAGGTAAATTATGGATTATCTGAAATTAAAAACAATGTAAAATAGTTTAGACTGTTTAATAATTGACTAAATATTTTAGAAACTTTACGTATTTATAAAAAAAATTAAATATGTAATTGATATAAAGACATACAATTATTTTACAACGTTACGTTGTAAAAAAATGGTGTACTAATTTAGTGCGGTAAATTCGATTTTCCACACGCATATGAGTGCGCAATATAGTACAGTCCCGCAGTAGTCCGAAAGTTGATTATTATTGTACTGTATGCGGAAAATCATGATAATTTTACGCACTACAGTTTGGGTATATTTGACTTTTTCACTAGTGCAGAGGTGCACTAATTCACTCAGTTACGTATGTACTTCGCACCTTCACTGAACGAATTTTGTACAATTCTATATCCTAATGATACTAATAGTATAGGATACACGTGTATACATGTTAGGTACTCGTTCCGCTCAGACGGCAAATCTGAGATTCTGCCAAGTGCCAAGGAAATCGCGATATATCCTATTTTACGCACTTATACCGTAATGTACTAATTCGATCTTAGAAACTTTTTATACCCAATATCGATGTGAAATTCTGTATGAATAATATACTATAGTAATGTGATGCAATTTTTTTTATCGATTTTTAGTATATCGAGGCCCTCACATTTTGGAATCCAACGATGGAAACTTCAGAGCTAATATTCTTGCAACTATTTGAATATCATAAAATATTTAGTGTAAATATTAAAAAATAAAAAGTGCACAGAGTTTTGTACTATAAAACGTAGTAAAGATGTTTCTATATATATACGTGTGTGTGTGTGAATTAAGGAAAAAGAGTGAATAGATTTCACCACGCAATCGTGCGTAACAATTGACAAACGATTATAATTAATTAACGTATATTGCAAAGAATACAAAGTCGCGTTTATTCCGATACAGATCTCTCTCTCTCTCTCTCTCACTCTCTCTTGTTTTTTCTCGCGCGTGTAGACTTTTACTTATAACTTTGTGTATAAGCGATTAAGTCAGAGAGCCACGAGCCCGCGCCGCACGCTCTCGCGAGAACAATAATTACATAATCATTGTAATCTTCATTTTTTCTAACGGTTTTCTAATACCCGTGCAAATGAAAGATTATTCAATCAAAATCAATATTTATCCCGTGTATAATAACATTAACTTAGCTTTTTATAGTCAGTTACAATTTTTCTGGGTTACCGCTCGACCTATAGCAGCGCATTCGAAATTCACTCGCGTCTCACGGGAATATTTACTCAAAAAGTCTATCGAAAACATGTTCTATCGTGTACACACACACGTACACACACGCACGCGAAAAGAAATTGTATCGATTGCGAAGGTGTATGGACATAGAGAGTGCAGTACAGAGAGTCGTAAAAGATAGTAAAAGTAAAACTACACAATTTTGTAATGAATCTAACTTTAAACTCCATGACATATTGGGTATATGGGACTATCTCTTTTTTCACTTTCTCTTTTCGTCTACACGTGCGATACGTATACATGTCTGTATGTATATATGTATATATATATATTTATATACCTGCCGAGCTACGCAGTCAAGTTACGCTCGGTTATACTCACTGCACCGTACTCTATCTTGCGGATGGCCTTTGGTGCTTTTCGTAGATTTTCGTATACGTGCACGCTCGCACGCGAACGGCACAAACATAGTCATTTTACAAAATTAATATCGTTTGATCTACACTCTAATGCCCCATGCACCGTAAAAACGCGTAAACGTAGAAATTCTGTAAGAAAAGTGCAATTGTCAGATGTCACCTTTTTCAACATTTGTGCACTTTAATGGACTATGGGACTGTATATGGAAATGAACCGTGAGAAACGCGGTGAACCTCGTGTCGCTCGCGCCGCTCGTGCGTTAGATCCTCAACTTACAAAGTATCTAGACAACGCCAATACGAAATTCTGGTGACCATTTTCTTGCGCACAAATATTCCGATATCAACTAAAAGGTTTATTGATACTTCATCCAAAATTTACTCTGGTCATTTTCATTAGACAAATTCTCTTGAACAAACAACTTTGTATTTGAAGAAAAATGTTCGAAAGAGTCGTTAGCGTACGACTAAACGAGTATTTAAATCCCTCATTGGTGAATGGTAGTTGATTTCTCTTTCTCTTTCTCTCTCCCTCTCCCTCTCCCTCTCCCTCTCCCTCTCTCACTCCCTCCTTTTTGTGTTAGGTAACTCATCGACCAAACGAATCGAGATAATCGGCATCGATTTACACCTTTTATTTTTATTATTATTTTTTTGTTGAAATTCGTAAGAGTGAAAAAGGTCACTCCGAAACAACTTTGAATGGGTTAAGGTATTTCACTCGAGTAGGAATTTATTTATTTTTCACTTTAAACAGAATATTGAGGTCATGTTTGTCGCCGCGTCATTCATCCCTCTAGGTAGTGCCCTCTAGTCTGAGACATTTTTTTATAATTATCAGTTAGGTATATCAAAGGAAACTATATTTTCTCTTGACCCCGTGTATTTTCAACGATTCGCCGTCTGTATACTCTTCGGCGCCACAACGCAAGTAGATTTTCTTTATAAACTACACCTTCCAGTTGGTGTAGCGTATCGTCTTCAAATATTAATCTATTCCAAAATATGGGGTTTATAACGATGAGTAATTCTATAAAGTTTGGATCGATTAAACATTCCGTAAAAGAAAAGTGAATTCAAAAGAAAATGCTTTAAAAATAGTAATATTTACTTTTTTAAATGAAAATGACCGCTTAGGATGAAGTTTTGAAATCGACAATAGGTACAATTGGCGGATCGACGAGACGTTTCACATAATCGAGGTTATACGTTTCATTACCACCGAGTTCGGAGTTAATTGTCTCTGTATATAGAAGCAACTGAAGCAAGCGAAAACTTTTGATTCCCGAAATCATGTAGCGAGTAGCTTACGACTTTTCGCGTAAGTATTTTAAATTTTGTCCACATATACGAATATCGTGATACGAAGTGAGTAATTACGTAATAATTGTCTCGAGAAGTAGAGTAAAATTGAAATTATAAAGTGTAAAAATGTGTAGAATAGAGTAATGAATACGAATCGCATGACGTCTAAAGATCTCGCCGGCTCGCGTCTCACCTCAAACTTTTCCCTCGAGAAAGAAGAATGAAAAGGGAAGAAGGAGATTGGAATTCGACGAGCGAAATAAATAAAAAAAAGAGTAAAAAGTAAAATATATAAATAAGATATTGCAACACGAGGGAGACATCCTCGGACTATAAATATCTCCATTGTTTAATTCGGTGCATATAACACAGATATCGCATCTCGGGCATCGTGTTTACGTAAATTACATAACGGACGGACGGCGGGACGGGCCAACGGGCGTATCGACGCTCAAAGAGGATGATAATGATCGTGCGCGCGTACTGTAGATACTCGGTGAGGTTTCGCCTCTCGGTGACGCAACAAACTTCACGTCGATAGGTATATGTGTCAGGAGGCTACGTGCAGGGGGTTGACCCAGATCCCAGATTCTTCTTTCTCCATTTTACCGGCTCGTGTTTAATGGGACCGATTACTCGCGGTAAATATTTAGGACGCCGGAGAGAGAGAGAGAGAGAGAGAGGTGAATGAGCATGCATGCCCTGGGTGTGTGCGTACACCGTATACCGTATGTAGGTAGCAGCCGATTTGTCCGCGGAGAAAGTAATCGAGGTCGTGTGCCTCCAGGTATAGGAATTCCCCTGGGGTTCGCGCAATCTTTTTCTCTTCTCGCGCTAAACATTCTAGTTCGTCGATGCACTTGCAGCTGGATACTGACAATGCGTCGATATACGCTGGTTACACCCTCGCCTCCCCGGATCTACCTCGACATCTACCTCTAATAATCTACGTCGATATCTGTTCGCCGATTCGCGAAGGTAAACACAACAACGTAAGCAAACGTCTCTTTTTACTTTGCAGTGTAAAAATGATATCGTACCACCCCGAACAGAGTAATCATGAGAATCGCGAATTCAACCATCTTTACAGGAGAATTCATTGTGCGCGTTTTACCAGTTTACCACTTTCTCCACATTTTCTTACGCGACGGAAAAAAGTATATACCTTCGCGAATCCTGTACGATAGAGGAGAGCGCGGAGAAAAGGTAAATAAAATAACGAACGTATGGACATACGTGTAAACGTATAAACGTATTTACTCTACGTATGTTGGTTCAATTACGTGGAGGCACTTTACCGTGGAAATCCGTGTTTCGCAAAGGTTCACCCATACATAAGTATAACCACCGCCAACACCGCATTTTAACCTGCCTTTCTCTATATATTACTATATACCCTATTGTATTTACTTATTTATATATATTCCTTCGTTCCTCTCTTTTGATCGCTAGGTCTACATATATAGCATACCTATATCTACTTACGCGTGACCGGTGTAAACACTGTCTGCCTGTGTGCGTGTGTCCTGTCCTCTATAGTTTCTATTTTTATACGTACCGAGGAAAACAATAGTGTCGCGTATTGCTAAATTTGGAACTATAGAGATTTATTAGTCTAAATGTCGTGTATTTTGTACAAATTCATTTACACCTTTCATTCGCACCTTTTTACATATAGAATATATATATACAACTTTTACATTTTACCTTACAGTTTATTAACTGTAGAATACTTTTTATTTATTTATTTATTTATTTATTTATTTTTAAGTATAGGCATTTACGAACCGGAGGTACAGATATACTCACACGAATTTAAAATCGTCTTTCACACGTGTGCCGAACAATAATCCTTTTTTTATACAGAGGGTGTAAACCTAACGTACGTTTTTTAATTTTTAGAACAGTAAGTATCTCTCTCACATCACCTCTGTCACCTCAGTACAATCTCACAAATTAAGCTTTATAAAAAGTGAAAAAAATTATACTTTTAAACTTTTCAAATAAAAATAAAGGAAAATTTACTTGTTATCGTAATTTAATAAAAAAAATTTCAATTTCAAGAAGACGATGGGTTTCCTTACAAATGAACATGTAAACATCTCAGTGGGACTTTGAACATTTATTTAATGATTTATAACTAAAAATACCTGATGTTTTACAGGTGATATATATGATTATACCATATTTCCTATACCAATATGTTAAAAAAAGGTAGTCTCCACTAATGCAATAAAGTTTGATACACATATTTATATTCCATTAACATTAACTGTATTCCCGCATAATTCTTATGATAAAATAGTCACAAAGAAATGTTTACTAAATACGCGTGTATGCAAATAAAACAATAGAAAATAAGATTGCTGCGCGTCGATTGTTTAGAATTTATCAAATAAATCTTTGATTACTTCATTTGTCAAACGAAATTAAATATTGATTTGTAACGCATTGATAATTAATAACTGTTGATCTTTGAATTTGTATATATATACGCAACGATAAAGCCGTCAGAAGGATTAAGTGTATAGACGTAACGCGCAAAATTAGCCATATTAAACAAAAAATTAATGAACCTTTTTAAATGATAAATGACAATTTTAATATTTAAAGCCGTACACGTAATTAATTGACATCGTGTTATTAGAAATTTAGTCGTCAATGTCGATTTGTATATAATATTTTTTTGTATGTAGGCTTTACAAGTTATTTTGCAACGATGCGTATGTATATTATGTATATTTTTCACAATTTGCGATTTCGGTTTTTTAGGCACACGGGAATGCCATCGAGTCTTCACAATAGCGAGGAGTTACGCAATAAACCGCCCGTCAATTAGCATTAATTATAAATCAATTAGTAATAAAGTGATAATAATTATACTGCGGAAAATGCAAATGTGTGGATGTATACATCTATATATTAAACTTCTACTTTGTGGTGTTTACTTTGACTTAATATACAATTATTTATTCATTTTATTTTATTTTATTTTATTTTATTTTAAATCTTCATTATTTTAAGGTACTTACTTGTCTATACTTAAGCCAGTAAATATGAAGTACTCAAAAATTCTGAACCGATGATCTACACTTTTTAGAGTTTCAGGTTTACCGATTCCCTCAGTTTTCTCTCAAAACGAGTAAATTTTTCGGTCCAAGCGACGTTTCAAGAGTTATTATGATAGCAACACTGTTTAAATGTATAAAATATATTTTTTTTAAAAAATTTCCTTAATCTAATTATAAAATTGTCGTATATACATATACATGTAGATATATACGTGACCACCAACAGGTAGCGCATAAGCCGAAATATTATACGCGCGTCCAGTCCAACGATCCACGTTCGATCGATCCATCCAAACGAGTTTGGGATTTTTACGTCTAGATTAAAAACTGGTCTAAAACCATTATTATTATCGTCATAATAAGGAAGACTGTTCGCTGGGAGCGAGACGAGTGAAGGTTCTTAATTTTCATCTGCGATGCAAACCACTCATTTTCTTCCGGTTCTCTCGATAAATTTTCGTTAACTATACCAATTTGAGAGTCTAATTCATATAGGAAACGAGGATATTTACACGCGATATTTTAGAATATTGCGATTTTTATAGTCAAATGTTTACTCGGTACTTTATCAAGAATCTTGGTCTCAAAAATATTCATACGATTGTATCAGTTATTCGTTTGCCTTCACTGATTTACAAAGTGGTCAAGCACGAATGGATTGATACGCGTGTCGCGTTCTGTTGTATGCCTCGAGGAAAACCTACGACGAATCTATTTAAATAATAAAATATGCTAGAAATAAAAAAAAATTCGAATTTTTGTAGATTTAATAAAATGTCACGTCTCTTGCAAAAAGTTATATCATAAACTTTTTACTAACAGACAGCGTACGATAAAGTAATAAACGAAGGAGAGGCATTCGGGTAATATTATAGGTTTCACATATTATTATCCTCTAGAAATTAGCCTATTTTTTTAATGTTTTGAAGGAAGGAAATATTCGTATATGATTTTTAATTAAAGTGTATTATTTCGTTGTGTAAAAAGAATAATCGAAATATACGTGTACCGTACTTTATCTGAATATTTAAAAAATGTAATTTACTTGTTTAAAAAAATATTGTGTTGTTGATGACATGTTGATGACATTACTTTTTTAAAATTTAAATGATTAATTAATAATTTAATTGACATCTACAAGGATGTTTTGATATTAACTCGTCTGCATTTTATCTTGTAAAATAGAATAACCCTTATAACACCATTTTTACGAGAGTTTCCTTCTTTTACTGTACGATTGTATTTTTTCGTCCCCGAGATACATATAAATATGTAGCGCGATGTCACAGAAAAGAATAAAAACAAGATTTAATGATTGATTATTAAAATAAAATTAAAAAGAGCTGTCAATAAAAAAACTTGGGATATTCGATGAACCATAATAATAAATATAAGTATATTAAAAAACAATAGAGTTCATCTCGTAGTGTACGGCCCGGTGTGTTATTAATAATCCGAATGAATTGAATGTCGACAGTTGTTCGAGAAGGTGAAGAAAGAAAGAGGGATCGAAGCTCTACGAAAATCGGTGACCGTGATCGACGGTGACGTGTCGCTCCCAGGTTTGGGTATTTCCCCAGAAAATAGGAAGTTACTCAGAGAACGAGTAAGCATCGTTTACCATGGAGCAGCAACAGTCAGGTTAATACACTTTCTTTTATTTCCGTATATTTGATATAGCATTTATAAATGTACCAACATTTTCTCTAAAATATTTTCTTTCTCATGGGAATTTCAATGATTAAAACGATTTTTGGAAGAATACCGAGTTTTTTATCAATAAGTTGGAAGAAGCGTGACGTAAATAAATATAATAATAATAATTATCGAAAGGTTGATGACACTTGGACTAAAAATATATCGTACGTACTATCGAAGAGGAAGTACACCCACGATCCACGGAATATCTTTATCTCTTTGAATCGACTTGCGGTAATCTTCCAAAAAATCTTGAGATTCACAGAATATAGTTGATTTGGGATGAATTGACACTTGTTTGTCATTTATCTTACGAGGGTACTTATGCATAGACCGAGAAAAGGGAGTTTCATCATCCCACGTAAATTATCGGTTGTTCATACTTATATTTTAGATTCGACGAGTTGCTGAAACGAGCCGTACTCCTTAACACACGAGGCACCAAGCTAATGTTAGAATTGGCCAGAGAAATGAAGAAACTTGAACTGTTTGCACACATCAGTACGGCGTATTGCCATCTCGAAGAAAAGGTACACGAACAGGAGAAGCAAACGATTATGCATATATTCCCGGAGCTCGGAGTAAGTGAGTAAATGACGATGATAAACGTTTCAGGTCCTCGGAGAAAAACCATACCCACCACCGGCGGATCCTCACAAAATCATCAAATGCGTCGAATGGATGGAGGATCAAGTGGTCGAAGCTATGACGGATAAGATTCTCGGTGATCTTCCGAACACCTATGCCTTCACCAAGGCTCTCTCCGAAGGTCTCGTTGAAGAGGCCATGTCCGACATTCCAGCTATTATTTTAAGGTTCTCTTCGCCTTTTTCCCTCTCTTTTTCTTTTTCTTTTTCTTTTCCTTTTTATGCCTCTATTTATCCACCAATCCTACCGCGATCTCGGAACTTCCCCCCCTCATATTTTTGTTACCCTCGTCTCCGTATAGCGTACACCAGGAGAATATGCGCTAAATATTTATTTTTATTTTAATCAACTTGGCACACAATTTGATATTATTTAGAGAAATCGTTATCACTATCCGTCTGACAAACATGTTCGTTGATATTGTTTTTGAGTTTTGAGGTTACGGCCAATTAATCAAAGTTACATCGTCCAAATTTTTCGTATTGATTTCGGCTCGGTAATAATGATGTATACCACTTCTCAAAGAGAACGTCATACTTGATAGATAATACTTACCGACCGAGCAATACAACTTTATTCTCATTATTTTTTTGACAAAACATACTTTTCATCATCATTGAAATCATTGAATAATGTGTCCTTATGCAAAGCTCCAACACTTTTAAGGATACTATTCTATAAAACTGTATTATTTTAAAAGGTGCACTTGAAATGTACGTATGAAACTTTGTAAAAGGATAAATTATGTTAAATGATCTGTTGTTTTTCTCGTTGGATATTGCAATTACATGCAATATACATATTTAAATAAATGTATGATATGATAAATAAATAATCATTTTTGATCGGTCGGTAACAATCAGATATGCCATCCCATTCAAATTTCCACCTTTTTATTTAATTGTCTTTTGCTTATATGGATGTATTTCACTTTTTCAAAAGATAGTATTTTTAAGGGGGAGTTAAATCCGTTTCTTTATTATATTCGATTGATTTACCGACTGAGAAGGACTATTTATAAGGGAAATCATGAGAAAATTACTCTTTATCGTGACGCAGTATATAATAGTAAAATTAATTGTTTAACCAATTTTGTTAAAAAAATTTAAAATAATTATCTTGTTAACTATGCACTAATCACTTAAAAAGTTTGTATTAACTACTGCACGCAATCACCGTGCAATTGAAATTTTGCACGATTGTAAATTGTATGGCAACGAATATATAAAAATTAATTAATGTAAAAATAGTATTTCTCAGTCCATAAAGACCTCTGATGATAACATAACGAATTTGACATCCCTATTACCGATAATACAATTTTTCGTTTTGTTCGATGTGTACTCTCTAAATCTCTTCGAGTGAAATTTTCCATTCGAAGACCGAGTGACTTTTAAGTGACTCGTTTTCGAGTGATTTGCAAATGACATTCAATCTTATTAGAATGACATGAGCCTCTCTACCTTATCGAGTGAGTGAAGTGACTCGAATTTTACGGGTGGTACAGTTAATTATGATATTAGTAAAAGTAAACTCGCCTTGTTCACCAGGAAGAAACGTTATACTCCTTCATTGTAAACAAATTGGGATTACGCCTACTGGAGATATTAATAAGTTACCAGTGGTAAGTAAAAATATATGTATATATAATTAGTATGTACGACGCGTATTTAAATTTCTGTAAAAATAAAATTAAAAAAAGAAGTTATAGGTTAGGTTTTTAAAATTTGTAAATTAATGACACTTGTAATGTAATGTTTTGTTTTGACAAATTTAAATATCAAGTAATTTGTTTGTGTTTATATGTACACATATATACATAGATATATATATATGGGAAATTCCATGTGAAGTGGTCCACTTAAAAAATAGAATTTTATTTTAATGTATGGAATCAGTAAAAAACTACTTGAATAGAGTGTAGCTAAACTTTTAGACCTGAATTACAATTAGTACAAAAGCTGTAGCCAATCAAAAATCGAATCTTTTGAAAAAATTGACTTTTTGGCCATGTTTATCACTTAATAACTCAAAATCTAACAATTTTTTCTTATATATATTAAATTTGAAAAAGTTTATTAATTTCAAGAAGAATCAGTTGAAATATTTCATTTATATTATTTTAAAAATTTGAATATAGTTATAATCAATAAAAACCTTTATAGTAAAGAAAGGGTTGTACGATCAAAAATATTTTAGCCATCCAAAAATCTAATTCATCGATGATTAATTACCTTCAAAATAATGCAAAGTTTGAGTGCGGCAGAGCATTTCAGACAAAGTTATGGTGTTTTTAGGCAAATTTCTTAAAAAAAGAGAGCGAATGCATTTTATGAAAAAAACAGACTAACCGTATACTTGCATTCAAACAATATGACTCTATTATTCCTCAATATTACTAAAATATACTATTATTGTTAGTTATTGATACTTTTATTTAGTTGTAAAAATACTATTTATTGTTAGTTATTGATACTTTTATTTAGTTGTTATTTAAGTCTGATACTTTTAGTTATACCTGTTATATAATTGGATTTATTGGAATTATAAAAAGTTTCAGGTATTTATCCAATTATATAACAGGTATAACTGCTTATACCTACTGTTTTGTGTTTGTAAGCAACTTAAAGATTAAAAAGTATCAGTGACTAACAATAAATAGTATATTTTAGTAATATTGAGGAATAATAGTGTCATATTGTTTGAATGCAAGTATACGGTTAGTCTGTTTTTTTCATAAATGCATTCGCTCTCTTTTTTAAGAAATTTGCCTAAAAACACCATAACTTTGTCTGAAATGCTCTGCCGCACTCAAACTTTGCATTATTTTTAAGGTAATCAGTCATCGATGAAATAGATTTTTGGATGGATAAAATATTTTTGATCTTACAACCCTTTTTTTTACTATAAAGGTTTTTATTGATTATAACTATATTCAAAGTTTTAAAATAATATAAATGACATATTTCAACTGATTCTTCTTGAAATTAATAAACTTTTTCAAATTTAATGTATATATGAAAAAATTGTTAGATTTTGAGTTATTAAGTGATAAAAATGGCCAAAAGTCATTTTTTTTTCAAAAAATTCGGTATTTTGATTGGTTACAGCAATGGTACTAATTGAAATTCAGGTCTAAAAATTTAGCTACACCCTATTCGAGTAGTTTCTTACTGATTCCATACATTAAAACAAAATTCCATTTTTTAACTGGATTACTTCACATGGAATCTCCCATATATATACTTGTTATAAGCGTATAGATATGTATGATTCTGTATGGACTATGTACA
Source organism: Theocolax elegans (assembly GCA_026168455.1). Classification (NCBI taxonomy): domain Eukaryota; kingdom Metazoa; phylum Arthropoda; class Insecta; order Hymenoptera; family Cerocephalidae; genus Theocolax; species Theocolax elegans. The sequence continues at coordinate 88,298,442 of CM047428.1, read as the reverse complement.
ATATATTTATTTGTTTGCCTGTGTATGTTTCAGGAAACGTTATACGATTGTAATGCTCTTGCAGTTTACCTACTACAACAAAATGTACATCAGCAGGCAGTTGATATATTAAAAGGTAAATAACACTTGAAAAATAGAACTTTGTATGAAATTCATTAATTTTAAACATTTGCACAGTATTTGAGAGAGTCTAACATACTTTTTCTTTTTTGTTTTTTTTCTTTATTGCTTTTTTTTACATTTTAAAAATGGATCAACTTATATGTTGTAAATGTCTTGATAAAGTGTGTGGTATTGATAATTTAAAAAATCACTATCGTAGAGTCCATGCAATTTCAGTTAGTCAGCCACAATTACATGGTTATAAATGTTTAAATGGAAATTGTAATAGACATTTTGTGCGGTACAATTCTCTTATTAGACACATTAAAGCTTATGATATTGCTCAAGTTCAAGATCATCGCATAGAAAACCTTGGGAATTTTCAACAAGAGCTTTTAGAGGAAAATATCAAGAAAATCAAATTGAAAGCTAAGAAAGAATCATTGAATATTACATCGGTTCAAGTACCCAACCCAAATTTAATTCAATTTGTTGATGTACGTATTGATTCATTTTGTTCTTTTACTTTAAACGTATACTTATAATTATCTAATATCTCATTTCTAAAAATCTATTTATTCATTACTACAGATGCAAGATGATTTGTTGAATAAGGCTGCTTCTGCCAAAAGTTCAACTCATATTCAGCCGTACCTTATATGTAGTACTGGTTCAGTAAAGGCAGGAGATTTTTTCATTATGGCCGATAGTCACTTAATTAGAGTTGGAGACAGTATTGTAAAAACTTTTGATATTTTAATCAAATTGCATTTTTGTTTTGACATTTGTTTTGCACCTGATTTAGAAATATTTTACAACTTTATTGCCTCATGCATAATGGAAATTAAAGGAGTGGCACCTAAAAATTGTTGTACAACTTTGCACTCAACATTTCTTAACATGGGCGATGAAATGACAGGTAATTTTTGTTATTTTATTAACTGTCTAATTGTTTATATAATTTAATTTATTTTATATTTACAGTTCCCAAGCCAACCTGGTAGAAAGTAATGTTGATAATGAAGGATATGACAACTATGATTGACCTGATATAAAAGAATACGACTGATTATAAACATAAGAAAATATTTATAGATAAATTATATATATATATAAAAGTGTATATATAATTTTTATTTTTAAAGAGTTTAAGCATAAGTTGTTATGCATTTGAATATTTTTTAACACATTGTTGAATTTGCAACTATTTTAATTCTTAATAAAAGAAACATTTATATAATATATTTTTGAGGTTATTAATACTACATCCAGTATCCAAATATGTATTCACCCTCATAAACGAGTGAGGATTCATTCTTTTTCGAGTGATAAACTCATTCTAAAAGGGTGATATATCACTCTATTATAGGGTCGTTTAATGACTCTTCAGCCCGAGTGAAGTTTTCACTCTTCCTTAAAATGAAAAATCACTCGAAGTCGACAGGCTCTGTTTTTTCTGGATACATCGAGTGAATTCTCACTCTATTCGAGTGAAAAATTCACTCGAAGAGATTTAGAGAGTACGTAAAAATTAACACATATACTTATAATGTAGATACATTCGTAAAATAGCGATTGACTGCATCCTCTATAATAGGACGACTAAGCTAGCGATCTTATCGACATATAGAAGTTACCGTTTTTAATTTTTGTCAATAATTAAACAAGCTCACGGAGAGAAGAAACAGACTAGCGTTGTAGGTTAGGCTGTCAGCGCAAAGTTGCAGGATGTCATACCGCGATGGTATGGCCGCCCTGCCAAAAGTTTCCATAGGCATCATAGGTGAAAACGCGCAGGGGGCGTGGCTAAACAAGCAATAGTATGACGATCATACCAACGTGGTATGGAATCACACAAAAGTAGCATGGATATCGCGCAACCATAGCACGATTTCACGGCGGGTAACGGTTGCAGAAACGTTCATACAACGCTGGTTTGTTTCTTCTCTCCGTGCTTATGAGGAATTTTGGCAGCAGAGCCCCTTTCTATACAGTACTACAAGTAGCTTGTCAAATTCTGATGCAACTTTCTTGAGTATGAAAGTTACTTACAAAAAATAGTGCGAAACTATAATTTTTATGCAACATAACCTGATTATAGTGGATTACAGTTTCACACTATTCTTTGTAAATATTCAATGAATTTGCACAAAAATTTGACGAGTTACTTGTAGTACTGTGTAGAATAGTGCTCTGGTGCCAAAATTCCTCATAAACTTCTTTAGTAAAAGATAAAAATAAAAAACGGTCACTTATAATCTATATGTCGGTAAAATCGCTCCAATGAATTTGTACTGCTCGGTCGGTAGGAATAGGCCATAGTAGGCCATAGGGTATCCAACCCCGTTAATTGAAATTGAAGGAACTAATAATAAATGTGTAAATTTTGTTTAGACCCAGCATCGTGATACCGATATGGAAGGAACCGGTTCCCGGATGGACGGACAATATAAATGGACCAACGGGTCTACTTATAGGTGCAGGTAAAGGTGTGATCCGGACGATGTACTGTAACGAAAACAGCTACGCAGATTATGTGCCAGTCGATATCGCCGTGAATGCCATCCTCGCCGTCACCTGGAATTACATCGCAAACAAGGACCACGAGAAGCGTGTTTATAACCTCACCAGTAGTAGTGAATTTAAGGTTACCTACATCCTCCTTTACCTTTAATTTTTCCTTCTTTTCCTTATTTTCTCCTTTGGTACTTGATAATAATATACACCATTGTATTTTTAGGTGTCATGGGCTGAAATAATCGAGCGAGGCCGTCGAATAACCGAAAGAGTGCCGCTTAACAATGTCGTGTGGTATCCTGGTGGTAGCATGAAAAAATCACGTTTGATGCACAACATATGCTTTTTCTTGTTCCACATGATACCGGCTTACTTTATCGATACACTCATATTTCTAGTCGGACAGAAACCAATGTACGTCTATACCCACTTTTTTATATTTACTTTTCGGTACTTCAGTTTTATAGGATTTCTTTTTGTGGAACTTGGTACGAGTTCGTTACCATTTTAGCATTTCGCCTTTAGCTTTAGCTTTTCGTGCTCGAATAACCTAATATTCTTTTTTTATATTTTTCTTTAATGCACTTTTTTGGTAGATCAGTCAAGAACATTAAATTATGTCAAACACTTTTAACAAACCGATTGAAGGGATCTACCTTTATTGACACAAAAATAAACAGTTTTATGACGGAATGTCGCCCAACCTACACTCAAATTACAGGAATCTACACAGTTCAACTAAAAAATTATATTTAAAATATTGAATGAAAAGTCGGATAAAATTCATATGGATATCTTAAAACGTAAGGGAGGGCTTGACATTTTCATTTTTAAAGAAACAAAACACAAAAAATACCAGAGCTGGGCAAGTATTCGACCAAAAGTGTATATATAATTACCACATTGCGAATCTGGTTATGTTTATAATATTAAAATTAATATTTTTGACTAATTTAATTAATAATTAAATTAACATTTGATATTAAAATTTAAAAATTATATACGCGTACGTTGTGTTTTATTATGATGGAATCGTTCGTCAAAATTTAAAAATCTCGGTACAGGGCAACAAAAAATTGAAAACGATAAATCTGATAAATTTAAATGTAAAAAGTTAGTACTTCTCACTCGATAATTTAAATTATTTAATTTCCATATATTGCAGTATGTGCCGTGTTCAACGACGTATACAAAAGGGTTTTGAAGTATTCGAATATTACGCGAACAACCAATGGGACTTTGAAAATTCGAACATAGCGGAGGTGAGATCGATACTGAACGAAAAGGAAAAAGTGAATTACCAATTACACGGAGACGATATGGATTTGGACGATTACTTCGAGAATTGCATCAGAGCCGCTAGAATATTTATATTGAACGAGCCGCCAGAGACTTTGCCGAGAGCACGTCGACACATGAGGATGTACGTATTTCGTCTTATAATTCATCCGCAAATTTAAAACATCAAATGACGTTTTCTTTTTTCCTTCTAATTTCAGAATGTACTGGGTGGACGTGATCACCAAAATTTTACTATTCATGCTGGTGATGTGTTGGCTCAGCGACAGTTTTCGAACACTCCTTATTCGCGGTTGGCATATCCTGGACCAGTTTCTTCTTTCCTAATTGTGCCTTAACGTGTGTGGTCTATTATTATTATTATTATTATTATTATTTTTTAATATTATTACTATTATTATTATTTCATCAGTTAGGACTTTTGCATTGTAAATTTACCAAATAATTAAGGCGATTAAGGTATTGCTTTGACTCGTCGTTTATCAACGTTAAGTCAGTTGTATAGGTGCGAAGCAAGTACGACTTGCGTACTGATATACCTCAAGCATCTTTTCACATACGAACATTCGAATCAACGAGTAACTGTTTTTTTTTGCAAGTCAACTCGTAACTGATTATTCAAAGAAGAAAAAGAGAGATATAATTACAAACAAACGAATACATTGTATATTATTTGTAACGTTTAGTTTTTAAAAATTTTAATTATGTTGATAATTGATTATTATATTATTGTATATGTATATATATATACGTGTATATACGTATACATATACAGGTATAAATATGTATATGTATATAGATTATGGATGGATATAAAATGAATTTTAAATAAATGCAACATTTTTTTGCACTAAAAAGTGACTTTTATTCGTTTATAAACATTACCCGTCCTAAACGGATTCTTGTACAGGTGGTTCATAACCCTCTGGCCGCTCCATTTTGGATCCGGTTTCTCCACCCTCGCCTCCTTTGCTACCACCACCGTCGCCGTGAAGCTCCAACAGTTTGCTCAACTCGAACCGTGGCTTCTTCAATACTTTTACCTAAAGATATAATAAAATAATGATTGATCAAATTTACAGTTTTTTATTTGAAATAAAAGTAACACTTATAGATATTTTGATAACATTTTTGTTATGCTATCTATTTATTTTAAAACGCTTTGTGTAATGAGAAAAGTGGTTATAAAATTAAATGTGCATTAATAGTACATCCCTATGTTATTATAAAATATAATCTTTTTAATAAATCATTTTCCTCAGTGTGGAAAAATAGAATATTTATTAATTTTATTAAATCGTAAAAATCACAAAATAAAGTCAATTTCTTTTTTTTACAATCTTTTATTTCTTTCAGTACCATTTTACATAACGTCGTAGAAGTTGGATAAATTTATTATTATAACTTCTCACTCGATAATTTAAATTATTTAATTTCCATATATTGCAGTATGTGCCGTGTTCAACGACGTATACAAAAGGGTTTTGAAGTATTCGAATATTACGCGAACAACCAATGGGACTTTGAAAATTCGAACATAGCGGAGGTGAGATCGATACTGAACGAAAAGGAAAAAGTGAATTACCAATTACACGGAGACGATATGGATTTGGACGATTACTTCGAGAATTGCATCAGAGCCGCTAGAATATTTATATTGAACGAGCCGCCAGAGACTTTGCCGAGAGCACGTCGACACATGAGGATGTACGTATTTCGTCTTATAATTCATCCGCAAATTTAAAACATCAAATGACGTTTTCTTTTTCCTTCTAATTTCAGAATGTACTGGGTGGACGTGATCACCAAAATTTTACTATTCATGCTGGTGATGTGTTGGCTCAGCGACAGTTTTCGAACACTCCTTATTCGCGGTTGGCATATCCTGGACCAGTTTCTTCTTTCCTAATTGTGCCTTAACGTGTGTGGTCTATTATTATTATTATTATTATTATTATTATTATTATTATTATTATTATTATTATTATTATTATTATTATTATTATTATTTTTTAATATTATTACTATTATTATTATTTCATCAGTTAGGACTTTTGCATTGTAAATTTACCAAATAATTAAGGCGATTAAGGTATTGCTTTGACTCGTCGTTTATCAACGTTAAGTCAGTTGTATAGGTGCGAAGCAAGTACGACTTGCGTACTGATATACCTCAAGCATCTTTTCACATACGAACATTCGAATCAACGAGTAACTGTTTTTTTTGCAAGTCAACTCGTAACTGATTATTCAAAGAAGAAAAAGAGAGATATAATTACAAACAAACGAATACATGTATATTATTTGTAACGTTTAGTTTTAAAAATTTTAATTATGTTGATAATTGATTATTATATTATTGTATATGTATATATATACGTGTATATACGTATACATATACAGGTATAAATATGTATATGTATATATATACGTGTATATACGTATACATATACAGGTATAAATATGTATATGTATATAGATTATGGATGGATATAAAATGAATTTTAAATAAATGCAACATTTTTTTGCACTAAAAAGTGACTTTTATTCGTTTATAAAACATTACCCGTCCTAAACGGATTCTTGTACAGGTGGTTCATAACCCTCTGGCCGCTCCATTTTGGATCCGGTTTCTCCACCCTCGCCTCCTTTGCTACCACCACCGTCGCCGTGAAGCTCCAACAGTTTGCTCAACTCGAACCGTGGCTTCTTCAATACTTTTACCTAAAGATATAAAAATTAAACATTTAATATCTATAGTTAAAATTTGGTCTCTATATATGTAATAATTTTAAGATATAGTTTTTGTTTTACATTACATATTAAATAATAATTCTATAGTTACAAACAAACAATAATAAATATTATTCATTCTTGAAGTTACATAATTTTATAATTCTATTTGTGTACAAGAATTTATATAGATAAAGTCAGTGCGTTTCATTAACATAAATAAAAATATTACATACCTTACGAATATACACATCGTGAAGTGGGTAAATTCCTTGGCAGGCCTTTTCAATGTCTTTAGCAATAGCATCAGGCAACAACTTGCTGACAACACCCTTCAAGTCGCTCTTGCTAACGTCATCTGTGATAATTTCAACCATTTTTCTGCGAATACTTCTGACCTACAAAATTCCATTTAAATTAAATTTAAGTAAAAAATATATACAATCTACAGCTGAATATATCAAATTGTATTTATGTATATGTATGTATGTCTGTTGCACATTATAATAACATTACTTTTAAAAATTATTTAAGCAATGTGGTAAGATATTGCATTTTTTCTACGCAAAAAGCTGGTGAATAAACTAAAAAATTTATTCATTGTTTTCTTGCGAAATTTAGGATAAAATCTCAAGGCTAAACAAATTTTTTTGTAAATTTACCAAATAATTAAGGCGATTAAGGTATTGCTTTGACTCGTCGTTTATCAACGTTAAGTCAGTTGTATAGGTGCGAAGCAAGTACGACTTGCGTACTGATATACCTCAAGCATCTTTTCACATACGAACATTCGAATCAACGAGTAACTGTTTTTTTTGCAAGTCAACTCGTAACTGATTATTCAAAGAAGAAAAAGAGAGATATAATTACAAACAAACGAATACATGTATATTATTTGTAACGTTTAGTTTTAAAAATTTTAATTATGTTGATAATTGATTATTATATTATTGTATATGTATATATATATACGTGTATATACGTATACATATACAGGTATAAATATGTATATGTATATAGATTATGGATGGATATAAAATGAATTTTAAATAAATGCAACATTTTTTTGCACTAAAAAGTGACTTTTATTCGTTTATAAAACATTACCCGTCCTAAACGGATTCTTGTACAGGTGGTTCATAACCCTCTGGCCGCTCCATTTTGGATCCGGTTTCTCCACCCTCGCCTCCTTTGCTACCACCACCGTCGCCGTGAAGCTCCAACAGTTTGCTCAACTCGAACCGTGGCTTCTTCAATACTTTTACCTAAAGATATAATAAAATAATGATTGATCAAATTTACAGTTTTTTATTTGAAATAAAAGTAACACTTATAGATATTTTGATAACATTTTTGTTATGCTATCTATTTATTTTAAAACGCTTTGTGTAATGAGAAAAGTGGTTATAAAATTAAATGTGCATTAATAGTACATCCCTATGTTATTATAAAATATAATCTTTTTAATAAATCATTTTCCTCAGTGTGGAAAAATAGAATATTTATTAATTTTATTAAATCGTAAAAATCACAAAATAAAGTCAATTTCTTTTTTTTACAATCTTTTATTTCTTTCAGTACCATTTTACATAACGTTGTAGAAGTTGGATAAATTTATCTATTATAACCACTCATTCGGTACATAAATTGTTTGTTTTACAAAAATTTTTAAAGTAATTATAAAGAAATGTTAAGCAAAGTAGTGAATTGTCAATTGATGTTACTATATAAGAATTAATATTTTTACTATATACCTTACAAAAGTGATAACTACAATCAGTCAGTATTAAAGATATAAAAATTAAACATTTAATATCTATAGTTAAAATTTGGTCTCTATATATGTAATAATTTTAAGATATAGTTTTTGTTTTACATTACATATTAAATAATAATTCTATAGTTACAAACAAACAATAATAAATATTATTCATTCTTGAAGTTACATAATTTTATAATTCTATTTGTGTACAAGAATTTATATAGATAAAGTCAGTGCGTTTCATTAACATAAATAAAAATATTACATACCTTACGAATATACACATCGTGAAGTGGGTAAATTCCTTGGCAGGCCTTTTCAATGTCTTTAGCAATAGCATCAGGCAACAACTTGCTAACAACACCCTTCAAGTCGCTCTTGCTAACGTCATCTGTGATAATTTCAACCATTTTTCTGCGAATACTTCTGACCTACAAAATTCCATTTAAATTAAATTTAAGTAAAAAATATATACAATCTACAGCTGAATATATCAAATTGTATTTATGTATATGTATGTATGTCTGTTGCACATTATAATAACATTACTTTTAAAAATTATTTAAGCAATGTGGTAAGATATTGCATTTTTTCTACGCAAAAAGCTGGTGAATAAACTAAAAAATTATTCATTGTTTTCTTGCGAAATTTAGGATAAAATCTCAAGGCTAAACAAATTTTTTTTTATAAATTGAGAGAGCAGGCATAACCTTTTTCACATTGTAATCCATAATAATCGTAAGCATCGCGAATCATTGAAAATAGTTAAATGTAAAATCTCGTAATTGAAAAAGAGGAAAATCCGGTGGTACGAATATGATTTACTCACATCTTCTTCTTAACTCCCTTTTTACCTCCTTTTGATAGCCCCTTATTTTTACCCACCGCCATGATTGAGGCTAGAAAACGGAAAGGAGCGGAAAAACCGCACACGCACGCGGAGCTAGTAACGACGAGACACGAAGTTGGTCAGTATCTAAATTATTTGGTAATCGACCCATTGCGCTGGTAGCTTCAGTATAGTCGAGCTCACCGCGCGAAATTCAAATTCGATCAATATTTCAGATTCTTATTTTCTTTGTACAAACAGTGTTACTGAAATTTGCGTGTACGGTAAGCTTGTGTAGATTGGATAAGAGTCAATAAAATACAATAGATTCGTCAATTTCAAGTAGTTGAATTACTTTGATCTCAACATCGTTGAAGGCGGTATATATACCGATTATTATTACATATACTGAAATAAGTTACAAAACGATCTTTAATTTAAAAAAAAAAACAAATAAGGTAAAAGTCCCTGTTAATAAACACCTCGAGAAAAGTGTACCTCGTACTAAACAGAGAGAAAGTAATACGAATTAAAAGAAAAGTATAGGTATATTAATGATTAGAAAAATTTTATTAAATAATTTAGTCTATTAACTGTGTTTACGAATTGAAATAAATTAGAATGAAGCACTGGGGAAATTACGAAAAATATTAAACTGTGCACTCGGCAAAATTGCATAGATCGATTAACATTTTGACGGAAAAAGTCGGCATGTCGCACAAAGTTTCTAACTCTAATACATTAATAGGAGGGTTATATATGATTGTTTAAGCATTAGGGGATAGTTTTAATATCGTAGATTTCGATTACAGACTGTTTTTGCAATTTTAAAATTGCTTTAATTAATTTATTAGCTGTTCCATCCTACGTACATATGATTTTGTTCCTGTCCCTATTATTAAACGGTATAAACACTGTTTTAAATCAATATTTACCGATTTATTTATAGATGTTTATTGGTAAAATAGTTAGAAATGCACTATTAATCGATTTAAATGATATATGCATGTTGTATAAAGGCTAAATAATGGATTTCTTTTGGTTAGAAAGTTATCCTACAAACGCACTTGAAGGTTACTTTTGAGCTTTTTTCGGAAAATTGATATTATTTCAGTATGTGTGTTAGTGAAACGTATATCTATCGAATCACTAATATGTGTATGCTCGTCATTATTCATTAGTAACCGATTAAAATTCAAAAGTATGTGAAAAAGGGCTACTGAATCTTTATAATATAGTTGCATCAAGACTTACGGGAGACTCTTACAGGTTCATTTTATACCAAAGTAACTCGCATTTGTATTATGATTAAAATTATTAAACATCGTTTTATTTATAGAATTTTATGATTGCATACACTAAATACAATCTTTCCGGGTGAATGGATCAACACTGAAAAAAACAACAATCTCTTAATATTGCATAAATCAAATAAAATCTACAATTGGCAAATTAAAACACACTTGTAAACACTATTAGAAACAAAAAAAAGAAACTACTGTCGCAAAGAAAATATGCATTGCTTGTAAACTGTAAAAAACAATGAAGCATAAAAGGTGCAATTTTTTATGTGTGCAAGGAAATTGACAAAAGCAAAAAGTTTCATCTGCCAGTGATATTTGTCTTGCAAAGAGAGGGTAGAAATTCAGTAAAAGAGTAAGGGGTACACATAAACAAACGAAACCAAAACACAATGAATAAAATAATAAAAAAAAGTAAATCGTCAGAGGTAAATAAATAAAGAACAATAACCACGGAGACGATATAAATAAAAGAAAGAATAAATGGATTTGACAGAGTAACAGTCGGTGAGAGTGAAGTAAAGCATGGAGGTCTCGGGTTAAGCGAGAGAGCAGGCATAACCTTTTTCACATTGTAATCCATAATAATCGTAAGCATCGCGAATCATTGAAAATAGTTAAATGTAAAATCTCGTAATTGAAAAAGAGGAAAATCCGGTGGTACGAATATGATTTACTCACATCTTCTTCTTAACTCCCTTTTTACCTCCTTTTGATAGCCCCTTATTTTTACCCACCGCCATGATTGAGGCTAGAAAACGGAAAGGAGCGGAAAAAACCGCACACGCACGCGGAGCTAGTAACGACGAGACACGAAGTTGGTCAGTATCTAAATTATTTGGTAATCGACCCATTGCGCTGCTAGCTTCAGTATAGTCGAGCTCACCGCGCGAAATTCAAATTCGATCAATATTTCAGATTCTTATTTTCTTTGTACAAACAGTGTTATTGAAATTTGCGTGTACGGTAAGCTTGTGTAGATTGGATAAGAGTCAATAAAATACAATAGATTCGTCAATTTCAAGTAGTTGAATTACTTTGATCTCAACATCGTTGAAGGCGGTATATATACCGATTATTATTACATATACTGAAATAAGTTACAAAACGATCTTTAATTTAAAAAAAAACAATCGATTACAGACTGTTTTTGCAATTTTAAAATTGCTTTAATTAATTTATTAGCTGTTCCATCCTACGTACATATGATTTTGTTCCTGTCCCTATTATTAAACGGTATAAACACTGTTTTAAATCAATATTTACCGATTTATTTATAGATGTTTATTGGTAAAATAGTTAGAAATGCACTATTAATCGATTTAAATGATATATGCATGTTGTATAAAGGCTAAATAATGGATTTCTTTTGGTTAGAAAGTTATCCTACAAACGCACTTGAAGGTTACTTTTGAGCTTTTTTTCGGAAAAATTGATATTATTTCAGTATGTGTGTTAGTGAAACGTATATCTATCGAATCACTAATATGTGTATGCTCGTCATTATTCATTAGTAACCGATTAAAATTCAAAAGTATGTGAAAAAGGGCTACTGAATCTTTATAATATAGTTGCATCAAGACTTACGGGAGACTCTTACAGGTTCATTTTATACCAAAGTAACTCGCATTTGTATTATGATTAAAATTATTAAACATCGTTTTATTTATAGAATTTTATGATTGCATACACTAAATAAAGATAAATCCTTGTAGTATCAATCGAAATACTAAGCTAAATTGTTAAAAAATAGTTAAATTTTGAGTGTTTAAAAGTGTTTAATAAATAGGGACAGGATTATTAAACAGCCGGGACATGTATTTCAAGGCGTTTAATAATACGTGCACATAAGGCTCTCCGTTTTTTAATAATATAATTAATTAAAACCGTTTAAATTAAAATGTTAAACCAGGTAATTGTTCAGAAAGAATAAGCGCATCGGATGGTATAGAAATTTCCAATATTGATGCTTATTTCAATTTTTTATTGAGATCGGAACAAAAAACATGTTAAAAATCGTTTAATAACAGGGACTTTTACCTTAATAGTTATTAATATTTTATACTGGTGAAATATATAGTCATGATTCAACAAAAAAGAAAAAAGTAATATAAATTTAATTTATATTAATTTACAAAAAAATTTTTCATTTTCGTCTGGGTAATTATAACCCTTTCTATTTCTACTAGAGGCTCTGCTACAAATTTATTATTACTTTTTAATCATAGCTAAATCTGCGAACGAATATACATATATGTAATGGAGTATTACCTATGTAAATTTCTTTTTTACTGACAAGGAAAGTTCCTTTGAATCACGGATCTTATCCAAACTTTAGGACTTGTTTTGTAATATAAAAATATGAAAAATCCAGAATTTTAGATCTATCCCATGGGGATTTTTACCAAAGTTATGCGCAATTAAAGGAAAATATTGAAAAGTAGATAATGTACTTTAGTCGTTCATAACTCCTAAACGACTAAATATAAAGATACTCGAACCAAAGTTTAGAAGAAAGTTTGGTTTAAGTGGTTTGTATCTAAAACAGAAGCCCAAATCCGTCTATTTGATTAAGAGTTATAGCAAAAATAAAAAATGTAGCAAATTTTAGCTCAAAAATTATTTGATGCAATTTCTTATTTTTGTTATAACTTTTAATCTAATAGACGGATTTGGGCTTCTTTTTTCTAAATCCTAACCACTCAATCGAAACTTTCTTTTAAACTTTGGTTTGAGTACCTCTATTTAGTCGTTTAGAAGTTATAAGCAATTAAAGTAAAGCATCCATTATAATATTTCAATATTTTCCTTTAATTGCGTATAACTTTGGTCAAAATCCCCATGGGATAGATCTAAAATTCTGGATTTTTTCATATTTTTATATTACGTAATAAAGTTCTAAAGTTTGGATAAGATCCGTAATCCAAAGTCCGTGACCTCTCCTTGTGAGTTAAGAAAATAAACAAAACAAGTATTAAAATTGCATAAAAATATTATTTATAATAAATATTTGAAAGTGAAAGGATTATACATTTGTCGTAGTAAATCAGTCAAGTATCCAATCGATGAGCGCTAAGTAAAGTATTAATTAAAGGTCGATCGTCCGATGAGCCGACATTGAAATTCTCAAAATCATATTTTAATATTAAAGCATATTTTTATTAAAAACAACCAGTTTTATTACCAAAAATATTAAAAGATAAAATAAAATAAAAAAATATAATAATATTAACTGTAACAAGTTGACAAAACTTGGACATTTGAACTGTAGCTTATCGATTTTAAGATAAAGTGTTTTTATTATAAATTAATAATTAAAGATTACTTAACATTGGGGGATACAATTAATAAAAATGATTTAATATTAAAATGTGAGGTAAAATTAGAATTATGAATTGAAAAAACTTGATTTATTTTTAATATTTTAAGAAGATAATGTTTAATGACAATTTAATTTCAAATGTGTGTAGCACGTTATTTATTGTTTGCTTATTTATACAAGATTTAATCAGTTATCTAGCCCGTTGACTATACAATCGCAATGATGTATGATTAGCTTTTGTTAGCTGCTCGATATGATCACAAGTGTAAAATAAGACAAAATCCCAAGTATTAAAATTGCATAAAAATATTATTTATAATAAATATTTGAAAGTGAAAGGATTATACATTTGTCGTAGTAAATCAGTCAAGTATCCAATCGATGAGCGCTAAGTAAAGTATTAATTAAAGGTCGATCGTCCGATGAGCCGACATTGAAATTCTCAAAATCATATTTTAATATTAAAGCATATTTTTATTAAAAACAACCAGTTTTATTACCAAAAATATTAAAAGATAAAATAAAATAAAAAAATATAATAATATTAACTGTAACAAGTTGACAAAACTTGGACATTTGAACTGTAGCTTATCGATTTTAAGATAAAGTGTTTTTATTATAAATTAATAATTAAAGATTACTTAACATTGGGGGATACAATTAATAAAAATGATTTAATATTAAAATGTGAGGTAAAATTAGAATTATGAATTGAAAAAACTTGATTTATTTTTAATATTTTAAGAAGATAATGTTTAATGACAATTTAATTTCAAATGTGTGTAGCACGTTATTTATTGTTTGCTTATTTATACAAGATTTAATCAGTTATCTAGCCCGTTGACTATACAATCGCAATGATGTATGATTAGCTTTTGTTAGCTGCTCGATATGATCACAAGTGTAAAATAAGACAAAATCCCGGGTTTTAGAAGCTGTAACATATCAAATAATCATTTAAATAACCGTATAACCGTACGTTTATCGCAGAGGTATATATTGACACGTTAGTTACGTAACAATCGAAGTGCGTTTTTAACGATGAAAATTTTTAACGGCGGCAGTCGAACTCGAGCGGCATGGCGGAATATGAATGAATTTGAAGAAACTCCATGTTTTTAATAAATACTTGTAAAAATCGCAGGAACTCCTGAAAAGGTTTAAGCGTTTATTTAGAAATCCTTCGGTTATCGAGTGCAGTGCAGTCCGTAAAAATATTATGTTTTCGTGGTGTTGCAAAATATCTATATGTAAATTAATAATTATTCTGAAAAAGAGGACTTCTCAGTTGATCTCTTTATCGTTTCACCGTATTGTTTCCTTCTTTCTAAGTATAATCCGGCAAGTGTTTACTGAAATTCAAGGATCGAGATAGATATTTTTATTGAATATAAGTTATTAAAATTGCTACGACGCTAGAGTTCAGTGAAATTTGATTGAATAAAAACGTGACTGTTTGAGAATTAAGTAGAAATTTTTAAGTACAAGGAGATAATTAAACTGATACGTTTTATAGTCAAACAGCTGATGTACCTCCTAGGTTTACCGTGTTATTACG
The DNA here is from genome assembly GCA_026168455.1 of Theocolax elegans. NCBI lineage: Eukaryota > Metazoa > Arthropoda > Insecta > Hymenoptera > Cerocephalidae > Theocolax > Theocolax elegans. The sequence goes on along the minus strand of CM047428.1, from coordinate 88,283,019 downwards.
GCAATCTTTTTCAGAAAATTCTTTCCCAGTGTATAATCAGTGTAACTTTAACTGTATTACGTCGTTCTTCTAAATCCATAAGAAATGACAAACAAAGTAGGTTCTTATGGTTTTCAAGAAATGTTTTCAAGAATTTCTATATGGTAATACACTGTACTCATCACCGACTCATAGACTCGCAGCTTAGGCAGTCAGAGGATGAGTCTCTGGGTTTCACCGAATCATTCGATGGGACGCGCCGAGTGAAGCTTTCAGAACTTCACAGTGCCGCTTGGTGGCTTCTTATTATAATGATTGAAATAAATAAAGAATTTGTAATTAGATGGATTTTTTAAGAATAATGAAAAACAATGAAAATTTAAATATTTATTTCTAATTAAAATTAATAATACGTTGATACATATTTATAATTTTTACAATTGATATTTTGTAGCTACAAATCCCTCACGTTTTTTAATCCCTCATAAGCACGATGGAAACGTATTTGGCAGATCTCTATATAAGATGGATTAAAACCATCGATAATATTTTAATTTTATTCAATTGAATTATAAATAAATAATATCATTTTTATTGTTTTTTATTATACTTAAAATAAGTAAATCTAAATACAATGCCCTTATTTATTTGAATCATGATAAAGGAGGCACCATCAAGCGGCACTGTGAAGTTCTCAAAGCTTCACTCGGCGCGGTTAGACTCGGAGAGTCATCCTGTGAGCGCCCAACCTATCAGTTTCTGGGGCCATTCACATACTAGGTCTGTGATTCCTCTCTTCATGTACGAAATCTCCGTAATAGAGACAGCTCGACGTGATGGGCAACTTTTCAAAAAATGGGCATTTGGGCGAAAAAAGTGCGCATAAAATTATAAATATTTAAGTGAACTTTTGGTTAGTTGTTATTGGGTTATTCAATCTGAACTCAAATAATTAGAATTTTACACTTGCCTGTTTAACTCATAACAGTTCGTGAACGTTTCAATCAGTACAAGATTTCGAGTGAATTTAACACTAAGATTTATTCAATGATTCCAACAATGGAATTCCAACTGGATTATATATTTATAATATTTAGAGAATTAACTAATCAAATAATAATATATCAAAAATTGTAGTCAATTGAATCTAAAAATGGTGGCTTACCTAATATATGGCGGATACATATATATATATACACCCCTAAACGTAAAAAGAAAACCCCATAAAAATCAAATATTTACTTACGCAATCAAATTGAAGATGTCGAAAGCGTGCTGCATCCATGTAGCGGAATTTGTACCAACGGTACTCGTGCAGTAGGTAGGAATAACGAACGAATGAAGATACGAGTAGAAAATATATTTTTCCTTATTGACAAAGGTGTATTCGATATAACGAATACACAAGGATTTTATAGATGATACATTTCTAGCTAAGATCACGCTGATTAGGTTAGATCCAATCGACTCTACCGGGACAATACTTGCACATCGACAAGCTGTAAAGAAGTTTTAAACAAAATTTATCCTGTAAAATATTACGTAATCAACATTTAATTTCATAAAATTCTATATTCGATACTGATATGTTTAAGAAAAAATATAATTGTTCATTTATAAAACGAACCATCTTTTCGTAACGGGTTATCAATACTTAATCGTTGCCGACGCATATAATTACGCATATTTTCGGAGAAAAAATTCACAAAGGTAGATTTTCTTTATAATTGGGTGTATGCACAAAATATTGCATAAAATAATACATCCCGTTAATATTATAGAGAAAGAAAATAAATTTAAAAAACTACGCTCGTATGCTTATTACCAGTATACGCAACAGCTGCGTAAGACGAATATTTATCAATTATTTTTTCTATCTCGTCGATTGCGCTCTGCCAATTTCTCGACATCGATTCGCAAAAGTACCAAATCTAAAATGAGAAACCTAATTATCTTACGTTCGAAAATAAATCAAAGTTCCATTTCAATACTTACCTCATTGCCACCGATGAACAAACCAACAATATTTCCAAAGTACGCTAATCCAATTGAACGTTTTCTTTTGAAATACCGATCTTCGAGAACGTATCTTAAAATCTAAAATTCGATGCATTAACTTATACTATATATATCAAATTTTTTTTCTTCCTTAGTGGAAAAATCTTTTTTTTAACACTGACTAACTTTGCCAACGATTGCCAATGATATTTAATATTAATTGTTTTGTCAAGTTTAACATTTTTTGTATAACAAGATACATAGCATACTAACTTTTTTCTATATTTTGTTTATTATACTGCCGATCGTTCCCTTTTCCCCACTCCATGCCAAAATCGGCGAAATGTTAAAGTTTTGTACGTAAAATGGGGAAAAGTAACTGACATTCCCAAATCATTTGGGATAATAGTGGCTAAATCAATCTTAAACTTTACTAAAAACTTTGTTACAAGTTCAAATCGTCATATACTATAGTTATAAATAATTTTGAGCCTACGTTTACCGAATTTAAGAAAAATTCAGCAACCAAATATATTTCCACTATATACATGAGAGTTCTCGTAAAACAATACCTGAGCGTTCTTCAGGAAATATACGTAAACGATAGCGATAAACAATCTTTCAAGATTTCTTTCCCAAAATTGCCGACTCGACCAAACTCCATTCGTAATAAAATAATAATTATCGAATACCCGCTGGAATTCCATAACGTTCAACCGAAGTATATACTCAACTGAAATATGCGCGCAACGTAAAAAAAAGAATCGTTTCCTTTATATTTATTTTTTATTATTAATATAATATACGATTGAGGGATTTATTTAAAATAGCTTGAACGACGGCGATTGATGTATCCATTGAATAATAAATGTTGAACTGGTCGAGCTTATGTACTAACCTCGATTCGTACACCTGACTTGGATGATAATAAGAATAATATACACGGTTTTATTTTTTAATGAACTTTTTCGAAATGATCGACGGGTTTTAAAGAACGTTCTTATACCACGCTTGAATTTTTTATTTTTTTATAATATATATAAGGTATATTTTAAATTACCTCTCGCGTCCCCTCGTACCTTACTTTACTTTTATTTCTTTCGTTCTTTCGTTCTTTTGTTCTTTCTTTCTTTTTTTTACAATGGGACAATTGTACTTGCACGCTTGTTTACGTTAATATTTATGTTTATTCTCTTTTTCTTATTCCAGGTTTTTTTATAGTTTATTTTTTCCTCTTACAGAAACCGTAACGTTTGGGGGTACGGCGAATACGTAACAGATATAATTAAAATTTCGCCGCTATTTCAAGTATGGATTAATCGATAATATCACTGACTATTAATTATTAATAATTATCTTAAACATTTTTTGGCAAATATATTAAAACGATTTCTTTAATAAGAATCTATGAAAAAGCTGAGGAAATAGCTGCTTTATAATCTCGGATCATTATCAATTATCTAAATTTATTTACGCACCATACAAATAATCGTATATAAAGTAAGACCAGGAATCTTGAAAGATCCAAATGTCGTAGCTTTCTCAAACAGTATCTTACGATAATTTGTTAAAAGTAATGTTAAATAGTATCAAGGATTGGAGATTTTTTTTATTCAACTTTACAAATTATCTATAGAACAAAGTTGTTTAAGTTTAAAGAATTGCAAAAAATAGGAAAATTCCGGACCATTAAACCAAAATATTGAAAAAACTCATTGTTTGTGAGAATAACTTTTAAAAAATTATTTTTGTCACTTAATTCTTTTTAAGGAACATGGAAAATATGTCCAGCTTTTACCTAACATTTAGTGGATTTTAAAATTTTGATCCGTTCAGTTAACGTACAAATGTCCCATATATTCCTTACTTATTGTCATAATTTAACAAAATTGCAGGTACAGATGAGCAACTTTTCTCGTATAATTCGTTTTCACAACAAAATATTTGCGAAGGAAAGATTTAATTAAATTATTCTAATTATACTCTGTTATTATGTGTAGTATACTATTATTTATGACTACAATACTACAATATTACTATCTGGGGCCTTATTCAGTAATTTTAACGCAAGCGCTAAGTACGACTTAACGCCAAAATGTGTTCGTTAAATGAGTTTCATCGACAAATTTTGGCGTTAAATCGAACTTAGCGCTTGCGTTAAAATTACTGAATAAGGCTCTGTGAAAATATTTCTATCTACGATAGTAGTACACCATCTAGTAATAGTTAAGAAAATTACCGTACAAAAATGGCGTAATGATTGATTGAATAACTGGCGGCATACGATAAACGACGAATAACTCGCGGTAGTCGATAAACGAGGTGTTTCTCATTGGATGATAAGAGATATCACATTCAATCGTTATCGACCGAGTTAATTGACACGGTAACGGAGTGTCCTGTCTTATTGTTAGTTGTTAGTTGTTAGCGTTACCGACCGTATCAACTCAAATGGTAACGAAGTGCTCGACGTTATAGTTACCGACCGAGCAAATGTCACCTGTTATCATGCGTTTTCTCGTGGAAATAGCGGTTTTCGATATTTTCCACCATCGAGTCGCGAATCTGCGATCTTTTCACTTGTCGTAAAATTCGTGACTTTCAGAGGTTTAAGTAATATTTTTAACCTTTAGAGGACGGGAATTTTCTGGTTCAAAAAAGCTTCTTTTTTCAATAAAATTAATGTCTAAAAACATCGGATCACCTTTAACCTTTAGAGGACGGGGATTTGGATTTACTGTTTTCTCTCACTTTTCTATAAAAATCGAGTTTTTGTGATGTCTCACATCTCAAAACTAACACATGTAAAGGGTCGATCATGGGCATGGCCCGTATAGGGGCCATCCCGTCCTCTAAAGGTTAATATATATCTGGCTCCTCATATGTTTCGTGTGCGTAAGAGCACGATTAATAATACTTGAGCCTATCAACAAGAGAATTTAAATGTTTTAAGCACATTTTTGTAAATCTATTCGAGTGTGATGTTAGATTACGGAAAAATGAAGTTTCGTCTGCTCCTGTTTTCCTGTGCCGGATAATAACGTTATAGTGATTGATCCAGCTATGCTTAGACGCGAACAATCTTTTTTGACACCGCTTTCTAGGAAATAGTATTCAATTAGTTTCGTCATGATATACATATATGTCGTTTATTTAAAATAATAGAATTTAAAAAGTTAATGCAATAAATTTTGTTAAGCATGGCTTTTGGCTATTGGAAATAGGGGTCTTAAGAAAAAGGTAAGGTTCAAGGTTTATTCAACGGGAACTCACTCGAGAGTGAATAGTTATCGATTAATGGTTAAAAGTAAGAGTGCTTCCGAATATTTTGGGACAATAAGTGTGACAATAAGTTAGTTATGAAATAAGTGGTCAGATATAGACCAGACGCTCTATACGATGTCATTAAAACCTTTGTTTTCGCACCGCGATTTACCGCGATTGATATTTTTGAACGAAATTCAACTCTGCCAGCAACGATAATACTGAAACAAAGGCCAACGGTGGCTTGGTTTTTCGAAATTTACTACATTTATTTAGCTAGAATTGTTTTGTTCGTCCTCAATGGACTCTGTCGGTAATAATAATTGAGTAGAACACCCTCTTAATATTATAATTTAGTAAATCCAATGGCTCTACCTATAATTAGATGGTCGATAAAGTAGATCGCGAAAAAAGTCAAAGGAATATAGATTCTTTCGGATTGTTCCATCCATCCCACATTGGTGAATAAATAAAACGTCGGAAACGGATAATCAATCGCAGGTGTTATTAGTTGGAGAACCGTTAATTGGCAATGATCCCAAATGATAGATCGTTTGTCGTATAAATCGCGTAAGCAACATTGACGTTCGAGAGCAGTACGTCCCCGCGTGATAAGAGGTAATAGCGAGGAAAAAAGACGTATACGAAACGACAGAATAAATATATAAATAACCCCCCGTGGCGGTAAAGGAAAGGACTTGAGAGAGAGAGAGAGAGAGAGAGAGAAGGACAATGGGGATTCCTTTGACGATCCACATTTTCCTCTAAGGTATACAGGCTGTTGCAAATGAACGCGTTTTTTCGCGAACAAGGCCATTTATCAAATTGGGTATATATATTCACGCACACGCAGACACGAGCGCGCGGGGTTTAGCTTTACCCTCGGATCGAATGGAATTTCTTCGAATCGCTTCCTATAATGAATCGGATCGCGTATATATATCTATGCCCTATAATGCTGTATACTCGGCCCGTTTTATTCACTATCTCTGACAATCCGCGGTTATCAACATTATTTATCCCTGCATTATACGTGTATACACGCATCTACATAGGTATATGTATTAATCTACGCGCGCGCGCGCACACACACACACACACATACACGATTATACACCTATACATTATAATTGAATGCGCGTCGTTAAGGATAATTAGCGATGAAAATATTTATACGGAACTCGATGTTTTAAGAATCGACGGATGTCGATATATGTCGTTGAAAAATAATTTTGGATTTTATCGGTTACTCGTATACTCTTATTCATTTATACATTTTTCCATTTTATATTATTTTCTTATAATGTTTACAGTGTTAAATATTAATAACATTTGATGCATGTCGGAGGATGTACGAAACGATTTTCTAGACATTTGACCAAAACCTATAATTAAATTTGTAATTAATGACCGAACAACAATTCTTCAACTTCACCTCAAAATCTTCAATTTCTACTGGAGTATTTAATGAAATCTGAGTAGGTTTAATTGCCTTGACGAACATTTGTAAATATTAGTAACCGCTTAATATGTAGTGAGCTGATTATGTCGTTTTCTTCACGATGAGTATATCGATAAATCTAATAATCTTTATGAATAATTTATTTTAGGTAATTCGTACCTTCAGACAATTTAGAACTGCAGTGTCAATTGATAGACTTGTTAGGTGTTCAATAATAATTATAACCTATATAAAATCAAATGGTGTTAATATTAAAGGAGTGGTGAATCTATTAACCTAAAATATAGCAATCTTTATAAGGAAAAGTGTTAAAATTTTGATCGTGTCGATGGTCACGATATATATAATTTAAATTGTCCCCTTGAATAGTAACGTTAATTTGTCGTCTCTATAGAATTTAATTAATTGTCTTCCTCTATAGAATTAATTAGATTTTTAAAACATTTATTTCATTTGCGACTCATTTTTAACGTAGTAATTACGAAGATAAATGTAACTATTTTGAATAGTACACTAATGGGTAAAAACTAGATTGAAACTAGATATTAAACAAAAATGCGAGAGAAAGTATTGCCATCGGAAGGAGAAAAATGGGCAAATTTTTCGGGTCATTTTATTAAAAGAGTCAATCCATTACTTATTTAATGGGATACGATTTCTACTGGTCTAAAACACGCTTGCAAGGAGACCATTATATGTTCGGGAAACAGATCGTATAAGTATATGTAAAGATACCCAGAGCCGTAGACCCCAACAATCGATTTTACGACAGTTATACACAAAAAAAGCTTTACGTCAAATACTTGCAACTTCTATATACTATCAAATATTAACATTCAGACTAAAGTTTAATGAAAAGCTGAGATAAAATAGATATACTTAGAAAAAAAATACGCTCGAATCCGTTGGAATGGAGGAATGTTACGACCAAATTAAAAATATGAAGTAATTTAGCTTAAAAAATCAATAAACTTTGTAGTGTCTAATTTTCGTTAAAATATCTTCAAATTCTTCATTCGACTGTAACTTTGCTCCATTTTAACGGATTTGAGCGTGTCTTTTAAATTATATCTATTTTATCTCAGATTTTCATTAAACTTTTATTTAAATGTTAATATTTGATAGTATAGAAGTTACTAGTGTTTAAACTGAAGCTCTTTTTGGGAAATTTAGCTTTAATAGAGAATAACTTTTGGGAAGATATCCTGCAAGCTGCTGGATGCAATCCGTTTCCTTAATATTTTGGCATTAATTGACTTAAAAAACGTTAGATATTTGTGATAGGATTTCTACTAGGGATATTAGGTACTGAATCGTTATTAGGTAATTCAATGGTCTTTATCATACTATTCAAGAATTCTTAGAAACTTGAAGAATTTTAAGCTTTCCATCGTGTGGAAGATATATATATATCCTCGTGGAAAAGTGATTCATTAGAAAAATCAATGATAAACATTTTGATTGCGATTAGGTGTAAAACTATCTGAATTTTTGACAAATGGATATTACATGAAATAAATATGAATATCGATGATAAAAAAAATAATTGTACAGTATTACTATATATGAGAGTATATATAGTTACAACCGAATGAAATCTTTTTAATCGTTATATTTTTATAGGTGTAGGATTTCTAACAATTATAGATAATGTGGAGTATATTAGTTACGAGATAATATACGATGTCCATTGAAATCAAAATAATTTGGTATGATGATGTAGGAAAAACATGTACGTGCTGGAGGCATGGTTATAGAAACGAATTCTCTAGGCGCATGGACGCATATAGGCTGCACAAGTACACGCAGATGTGGATCAGGGGATAAATCTTGTACCGGTTTATCGTAACCATATTTGCCTTAACTTTTAACTTTCCGTCCTCTCTTTTTTCATCGACGGAACCGTCTATGTATGTATATGCGAGGGGAAAAGTGTGGTCTATTCGTTTGGTTGTCCGGGTGCAGTGCCGCGGGATTCGTGATCTTGATTCCCTCGACGAGGGAGAGTAAGGTCGCTGCGTTTCTCCCTCTCTTTCACTATCCATGCACGCTCTCCTTTTTCTCGTATACTCCTCGAGAGGGAATCTGTAGGTGCACGCGATTCTTTCGATTTCTCACGATCTGAATTATTCTTCAAATTTCATTGTACGCGCGGATATTCTATCTCTATAGAATAATTATTCCCGATTTTCAGGTGGTCAAGCAGGCGCATCGCGTCCGGAAACATTATACTACCTTATTCCTTTAGAATTTAAACCAAATTTTTATTCGGCACCATGCGTATACAACACTTTAATCGTTCACTCTTCGCCCACACAGTATTTACCATCTTTTATCGAATTATACTTATCTGCGGTTATGTATCTCACTATAGTTTTAATGGACTTTCTCAAATGTTCTATGCATTCTTACACTCTTACACTCTTATTATCATTTTTGTACTTTCATCGATAATTCATTAATATACAAGGAGAAGATATCTTTATTGTTCTTACTGCAGTTATACGCATCGAATCTCAGATCCGATTACTCAAATTTAAGATGCCGGGTGTTTATATCCTCTTTATAACTCTCTGAATACGCAATATATTTTGGGATACACTGGTTTTATCTATATATGTTATACGTCAATAAACCCTGAATCATTACTCAGCAATATTCTTCCCTTTTTACAATCGGCTAATAGTCCAAAATCCTAATTGGACATTTTTTTAAAGTTACAAAAAATAAATAATTTAGATAAATACAAGTATAATGTAATTAATAACAGTCCACGCCCTCTACATTAGTTCTGGATTATGGATTATAATCTGATCTCTCAGAATCTATCTGGATAATCGTCATACTTATCCAAGTTTAAAATACAACAATAACTAATTACTTGTCTGTTATTAAAAATAGATACGTTCATTCGGATAAAAATTGTTTTACATTTTACTAAACTTTACAGATATTTTAGAAACAAAAATGCATAATTTTGTATATTGAATATCAAACGTTTCATAGTCGTAGATATTATTAAATTTTTTGGCCACTTGGTAGTACTCGACAAGTATTTAATGAAAATAAGAACAACAGTAAGACTAATAACGTTTAATGCATCCATAAACATTGTAAAGTCAATGGACTTGAAACTTTTATTATACTTAGTGGTTCTCGAACTGCTTCTTTTTTGTGTACTTAATTATAAATAATTAAAGTTAAAATAAAATAAACGTAGTTAAAAGTGAAGTTCCATCATTATAAACATCGGACGTATAGGTATAGATGATAGTAATTACAAAAAATCGGTTACCGATCGCGTAACGGACCGAGATAATAACCGGTAATCACTCGATCGTTCACGTTGGATAATTTCCGTAAAAAGGTAAACACCCAATTCATTAAGAATTTTAAAATGTTATTCTATTAAAAGGCACTTGACTCGTGATTAACGGGATACGTAATACTCTAATTATTATACCGATCGAGTTAACGGAGACGAACAAAACGTATTTTCATCAAATAAACTAATAAGACGTACTGTATCTATTAAATTTCAATTTAAAATATTGATGCATTAAATTCAACTATTCATTTCTTTCTGAAGCTAGAATCATAGATTTCAGAAGAATTTTCTTTCGAACCTGTTTTTGAGTGCATCAATATTTTTGAAAAAGTTTGAAAAAAGTTTAAATAAAAGGAAGGTACCACACATTTGACTGGTGACCAAGGCGGTACAGAAGATGAAATTATAACAGTATTTTTTGAATGGTCGATCGGCAAGAATTGACTGTGACATCATCCCTTAATTTAGGTTGATAAAAATAGATCCCTGTAATTTCGATACTTAAACTCAAATATGAATATTTCTGGTTGTACCCCCCTAAAGAATGAAATTGTTTAAAAGTTTGTTTTCTCGGTCAATGGATGACATAATCAGAGAGGATAGATAAAATGAAGAAAAATGTAAAAAAAAAAGTAAAAGTGTTGTTACATTTATCTGGAGTAGTGTTTTTATTAATCGTTGATCTTCGGAATTCAGTGGATCGGTATGATTGGTATGAATCGAGCGCGACGTCCCCCTTATTAATCGATATATCGTTAACGCATAACAGATTATCCGTTCGATCGTTGGTCAGTACAAGTCAGATATATTCCGGGATATATCGTGAAAAAAGTTAGATGCGATCGTACTTGGTGTCTTTTGATTTTTTTGCTTCGAATCGGGGAAAAATGTCGGGCTCCTCGGCAAAAGAGGGCAACTCGTCAGTTTTAGCCAAGGTCGTCCTTTCTAGCCGAGGGAACTGTCCCCTCGACTTAGCAAGTACGTGTGCGCGCGCGCTAGCGTGTGTGTGTGTGCGTGTGTGTACGTACGCGCGCGCATTCTTTAACGAAACTGTTGGCTTCCACGTTTGAGAAGGTCAACGCGAGGAATGTCCACGGAGTCTCGCGAATATACATGCGCTCGATGACGACGACATTGTTATGTTATTGGATGATTAAGCCCTTTCTGGTACAGTGGGGAGGGTGAGGGTGAGGGGGAGGGAGAGGGAGAGGGAGAGGGAGAGGAAAAAGGAGATGAAGAAGATGATGATGAAGCGCGGGAGAGGGTAAAGGGGCGCCAATCCCTTCTTCTTCCTCTCTTCTTCTTCATCTTCTTCTTCTTCTTCTTCTTCTACTCCCACCTTGATCGCTTTCTTCTCTCGCGAGAGGAAGGGAGGAAGGGAAGATGATGGTACGTGTGTTCTCTCGGTCGAGAGCTGCTCGAATCTTTATCCTTCGAGTTCTCCGCGGGAACTCGTGACGGTCACGCGTGGATATACATCCGTGTGCGGGCGCGCGGTGTTACCTTTAGTCATGTCCTAATTAGCCCCTGATAATAAACTCTATTTAGCTGTATTTAACGATCGGCCCTTTTCGAAATCCGCAGGTACGCGTGAAGAAAGTAAACGATGACACGTGGTAATGGTGATTGAAAATGCGGAAGAGAGATAAGAACATTTTGGGGAAGAACGTCTGTGACTGCCTGTGTGTGCCTGTGTGTGCGTGTGCTTCTGAGATACAGTGCTAAGTGAGATGATTGACCAAGCGACAACGAAAGGTCCGCAATACCAATTACCAGAAGGACTATTATTGGTAAATCGATATCTTTTAATAAATCACTCTTTTCGAAATCGGTGATCATTTGACAAATGAAATAATGATCGCACCTATATAGTAAAATACCTATACAAGATATTGTTTGCAGTATTAAGAATAACATATGTGTATATATATATATAAGTGAATCGCGTTTGATAGAAAAAATAAATATAAAATATATAAATAAAATCGATATTGGAAAAACGAACCGTCGTAACCGGAAAAGTTTACGAAAATTTGAACAAACGGCTTGAATATTGTATCGCTCCTATACTTGCGTCAGGCGCTATCGCGCCTTTTGATAAGAACGATTTGCGATACCGCGTGGTGTGTAAGATTGTTTTAAACTCGTAGAGCGAGAGAGACGTAAATAAGAGAATCGCTCGGCAATTGAAAAAAGAAGAAAAAAGGATAAGAAACGTACAAGAAAAGAGTAGAACGATTTGATCGTTGTGTATATAGGTTTAATTCGAGAATTGTACGTTTAATCGCGAAGGAGTATCGGAGTATCGGAGTATCGGAGTATCGGAGTATCGGAGTATCGGTGCACATGCGCGAGGACGGTGACGGTGACGGTGACGGAGACACGAGCGCAGACACCTTATTCTGGTAGGTGCGGAAGACGGGCTCGGTACCTCTCGCGAGTCGCGGCTCGCCTTCTCCTCGAGTAAATATTCATCAGGCTGCCCAGACGATTTGCATATTCACAATCAACCTCCTCGTATCGTTGCGAAACAAGGTGAGGGCTTTTCCCGCGGGATACTCTCCACGGGCGTACCCGTGCCGGTTGGCTAAAACTCCGTACCGCTCCGTACCGCTCCGTACCGCTCCGTACGGTCTGTACAAACTGCCTCAACTGCATGGTTCAACGGTCATTCTCTCTTCTTTTCCTCGTTCCTCTAGTCCTGTTACTATATTATCTGATTATTTAATAAGGGTTGTTACGTTACTCTTTTTTACTCTCACCCTTTTTTGGACACTTATACGATATTACAATTCGATCAGTATGTGATACTATATACACTCAGGAGGATATCGGAGGACCGACACATCGACACATCGCGGGTATCTCGAGACGATTTTCTTTCGAGTGCGGAAAAGGAGAAAGAGGAAGAAAGAGAACCTCGGTGAGCGAGTGCGACTGCAGTCCATGGGGCCAATTAATTATCACGATTCACGGGTCCACGGGTCCACGGGTCCACGGGTCCACGGGTCCTCGCGTGCCCGACGATGCCTTTTTTCTTTTCACGTCTCTCTCACCTTTCGCTTGTTACGCCCCGATTCTTTCGCACGTATACCCAGATATTTTCGTTACGTCGGTGATGACGACGATCCGTTCATCTCACCGTTTACAGATTTTCTTGTTAATACCGATACCGATTAAAACTACGATACCAATCATTTTCAATAATAATATTTAACAACGAGATACATGTTATATTAGTATAATTAAAACCAAGGTTAAACAGTGGTTCATTTGTCGTTAAACATTTAGGTAATTCATTATCCCCTTAACTAAAAATCCTAATAATTTAATAATTTATGTCGCTAATAATTAACTAAAAACCAAAGTTTTATCTCTAAATTGGCTTCAAATTATTTTATTTTATTAAATGATTATTAGCTACTTATTCTTTCCTAAAAATTTTCTCTATAATAACGGTTAAAAATCGTCAACGTGAAATATTTATGAAAACTTAAAGTATTAAATAATTTATAATAATAATACGCTTATGTACGTTATAATCGTAACTTAAAAATACATAAAAAAATCACGTGTTGACAAAATTGTTTAACTCTTCCAAATTTTATTTATTTAATAACATTTCGATTATTTAACCTTAAAATTTGAGTGTGGTTGACGAAATTATTCATCATCTTGATAAACATAACTAAATATGATTATTAGTCGAGAATATAACTAATTTTAACTAAATAAAATCAGTTGATTTTATAAAAATTTATAATAATTATACATCATTCACTTTATTATTCTGGGAGATTTTGAAGTCGTTGAATCACGTATAATATATCAGAATTTTCTTAATTTTAAAATTCGGGATGACGAATCCACGATGACGGACGAGCTAATGTAAAAATGAAACCTGTTATTCGGGGTTTTTTGGGGATGCCATCCTGAACAAATCTGACGTAAGGATTTAGTGTTTCCTATCAAGAAAACTTGAACCATCTACGCTGAAACGTATTCCTTATATAATGCACTTCTGTATTCGGGTTTTTCATAAAATTGCGTATTTTGTTAAATAAATGTATTGACTATGATTGTTTGCTCGATCGGTAACCCAGATACATGTATGCAGATTCCTATATTACATATTTTTCGTAATTTAAATTTGTTTTTGATTTTTACTTAATTATTGATGTGACCACGGATTTGTTACGAGTAAGAAAGAATAATGTGAAAAATTGCAAATAAATAACGAAAAGTACGAAAATATTGGTTGTAGTTTTGCATTGACATCCCCTTAATATTTTGAGGTTATGAACCCACTACTGATGTGTAGTGCTACTACTTGTAGGTTATGAAATCGTTTAATTTGAATAGCTATACACTACGTAGGAGCAACAGAATAAAATTCTCGGTAGACGTACGCTTCACTGTAATTGAATCAAATCGGATAAAGATCGAACGTAATAATAATATAGATTATCATAGGAATTAGTCTTCCTTAGTCGGTGTCTAGGGTCTAGGTGTATAATGCGCGGACGCGTGTGTGGGACAGTGTGCTTGGGTGTGCTTGGGTGTGTGTGTGTAACCTTCCGATCTAAGCCGAAATCCAAGGAGCGACTCGGTTAGTTTAGGCCTACATATACACACCCACCCAATAACCCAACGCGGCAGCACTGGCGGTGCATTTGACTACGCGATAATATGCTAATTGGCGTATCGCGTAGAATCGCGCGAGCGCTCCGTACCCCTCTGACAGCTAGCAAATAATTTAGATAAGCGGATCATCCACGCGTTCCACCTCTTTCTCTCTTCTCCTGTATTTGTATACACATATACATGCACTGCGTGTACACGTACCTATACCTATACGTATATATATACATATATATATTCTCTCTCCCTTTTTCTTCGATCTGACGAGGCCGCGCCGGCTCCTATTTTAACGGAAAGAAAAGAAAAGGACGACTCGATCACTATACGAGGGACCGCGAGAGAATTTACAAGTCTCAAGGTGGATTTATAAACGAGACGTTAATTGATCGTTTTAGAATCTTGATGGGAAGAGGATTGATTATTACTTAACTTTCTTTGCCTGTTTCTTTTAATCGGTACGGTTGAATGTCCGATATTTTACCTCGGATAATAATCATATTGATCTCTTTGAATTTATATTTATTATTATGTCTTTCTTTCCTCGATATGCTTTCGTTTACGTTTCTTCTTCCGGTATACTTGCGGTATAATATAACCTACTATTTTGATACTGTTATTCGCTTCTTCCAACTATATTAATTAACTTTTTCTCTTTTCCTAAATTTATCTTCTACAACTCTTAAACACCACACTGATGCATAACCCAGAGAAAGATACGTGTGATCGATTAAACTTTTCTCATAGGTACTTAAATTTTACTCGCCATACCTTATCGAGGTTAAATGTCTCATAAAAAAAGGGATTGATTTATATAATTCTAAGAGTTGATCATTACCCTTTGAAACAAGAATATTTATCAATTTTCGGGAATCATATCCCATAGTAAAAATTATATCAAAATTATATTTTCGTACAATTTCAGGTTACATTTACTGTTACAGAACCTCGTTAATCAATAAAATGTGTATTTTAATCATCTACAAATGTTACTTTATGTCCAAAAAATAGAAAAGGTAAAAATTTAGTACATCATCCCCTATGCATTGGAATAGTACTTCGGATAAATATATATCCATAATTTGTTGATGTTAAATTACTTATATAAGATACTTCAGAGATAAAAAATTTCATTTGTAATTATAAATTATAATCTATATTAATATTCACTATTGCCGTTTGAACGAACATTTATTTACAGTCGAATGCATCGACGCTATCTTCTGACATTTCCCAACTAATTACCAATGAAGAATAAATCCTCGATACTCGTCATTATATATATATATATATATATATATATATATATATATATATATATACCAAACGCAATATTGACGAGATGTAATACTCTAATTTTACCGATCGAGTCAGAACAGACGAAAAGACTATTTTAATTAAATAAATATCGTTAATTAGAGTGAACCAAGGTAATCTCTTATAATTTTAATCAAAAATTTATTTACATTAAATTTGACTCTTATATATAATTTCTTTTCAACCATATATATATTCGTGTTGTTTTTTCAGCAATGAATCTTGACGATCTAAGGGAAGTCAATAATTTTGGAATGGTGGTCAAATATCAAAATGCATGCTCTACTTGTATTAGTCGATCTTTCTATAGATTTTCGCCATTCTCGTGAGACTTTGCGCTTTTATCACGGGCACAAGAAAAAATAACACAATAGAAAGAAAAGAATGTTATGTGAATAACTATAGAATAACTAGTTATGATGCCTAAAACGTCAATCTGTAAATTAATTAAAAAATCGGCTGAATATATTGAATAATAAAATATTAGATGTATGGGCAGACTACTCAATGGAAAATTTACAGTATCATTAACATTATACTTCTAGTCTTCGTGCAGCATTTTGTTATTTAATCTTTACTATTGTCACGGGTGACGTATAAGCCCGGTCGAATTGAAAAAGCGCATCGTGTGACAATATGAGGTCGTTGCGTGAAGAAATGTGCACAGGCATCGGTAGCTCAGTGGACAGAGCATCCCTCGCAAAAATGGAATTAGGTCCTGGGATCGAGTGCTGGCCGAGAACGTTGTTAATATTTAGTCATTATTATTATTACGATACATAAACAATCGTAACACTACCATGGTATGAAGATTTCTTTTATTTTTAAATTTATAATTTGCAGTGCAGTAATACAGTGAGTTTTAGATGCAGTACAATTAATACAATTTATAGGAACATCAAATTTTTTTTGTAACGGAATTTTTTGTATTTATCGTATACGTATGATAAGAGGGTATACAACATTGCGAGGATGGCGAAAAATTTTCGAAATGTCCTTGAATATTGCTGTTTTATTGCTCAACTTTATGTCGAATTAATTTCCCCTTTAAAGACACAGTTTACGAGCGGATATATCTTCACTAAATTTATATTATTATGCCTAATTATTATTAAAACTTCTGAGATTAAGAAAAATTGTCTTTTTCTTGTCAGATCGTTGCCTAAGTGTGTGTTATAAAAATAAAAAGTAATTATAGTTATTTTAAGTGCATTATTTTGTAAAAAATAACTGATAAATGTGATAATAATTACTAGAAATAATTTACTAAAATAGACTAGTTCCAATTTTTTGTAATTTTTATCTAAATTATAATACTATAGAACATGAATCGTTATAATTATGCAGAAAAAAAATTTAGTGAATGTACTAAAATAAATTGTTTAAAACTACGATATCTTTATTTTAATTAATATTTTTTACATATAAATATTTGTTGTTAATTATTATTAATAAATATTAATTAATATTATTAGTTTGAAACAATGTTTCTTGCTTTCAAACCTACTAGAAATTATGACGGATTTTTAGGTAATAATATAATGTTTTAAAATATTTCAATAATCTTTTATAATAAGGTATTTAACGGTTTTTCCGAATCAAACTTAATTTGAAATTATAAGAAGTAACTTTTAACTTTTCACCCACTATGGTCAGTGGAATTTCCCAGAGCATGACTTTTTTAAGAAATGGTAGGTGTAATTTTGATGCCTCAGTAATAAATAACTGAAGATCTTAACTTTACGATAATAATAATATTTGACGTTCATGATTTTAATCAATTTTAGACAAAAATTCGCCAAAAATTAGTTAATCATTAACTTTTATATAGTATTAGCATGATAATTTGAATGAAAAAGAGACTTTATAAGTAAAAATAATTCTAGTTAATTTTCTGGCAATACGAAATGATGATAATAGTAATAAAATAAAAAAGACAGCTAGTAGAGACGAGATTGGGGGAATTTATTGAAAAATGTCGTTTGACACGGGACCGTTTAAGCTCGAGATGATCACCTCTCGCGACTAATAAACCCGTGGATCATTTCCTCTCGGAGTACTGGCGCGATTGACCTCGTAACACGAAAATTACGGTGAGGAAGAGAGTAAGGGAAAAAGAGAGGTAGAACAGGCGGGAAACAGGTATACGAGTAAGAAAAAGAACAAAGTTTGGCAATAAAGGAATCAATACGCGCCGGCGGTAGGTAGAGCAGTCAATTTCGGTCTATCAATCCACGGGAGAGTAAATAAATCGAAAAGCCCGGGAGTCGTCGCGCTGCGGTAGTCAAACGAGATCAATCACGGATGGTCCCGTAGCGACGCTATCCTCCCCCCATTTTCCCTCTCACCCTCTCACCCTCTCACCCTCTCACCATTTTTGGAAGACAAAAAAATAGAGTTTGAAAGTGCAGTACTCGCGCCCTTTACTACATATATAATACACTACTTCTGTCTCCCATTTATTTTCATTTATATTTTTGTGTTTACCGATTAAGGAATCGCGCTAATAAAGCCCAATGCTCATCAGGTTCTCTTCGGTACATTATCTTTTGTTTACTACTATTTCGGAGGTGTACATTGCATTGCATAACCTGTACACATTATTTAAAAGGAACAAAATTAATTTCATATACAAAGTGAGAATATTACCTCTAGTATTTATAGCTACATTAACGCTACTTCCTTAACATTTTGTTATCTTATAGATAGATATAATAATACTGTCATCTTTCTGCTAGGGAGATCTTGATCATTTTGATTCATTTCATTAAGAATGCTTACTTCGCAGCTGTCAATATAATTTTTATTCAAAATCAAAAGGCGCGATAGCGCCTGACGCAAGTATAGGCGCGAGAGCCATTATATACAGCTAACTAGCCCCCCAGATTTTTACTTTTCTAACCGCTGCATTATTACATTATGTATGTGTGCTATTGACCACGCATTAAGTTCCTTATTTATTAATCTTTACTGTACAACAAGTTTTACACGAATTCATTTACGCACAATCAAGAAAATCAATGCCAAAGATATTGCTTGCTGATTTCCTTTCCTCAATTTTCGTCTTCTCCCTTTTGATATATATAGTCAACTTCAAACAAAATGAGATAGAGATAGTATAGGAAAGGCATGAGATAGAAAGAGAAACAATGCTTTCCAGCCCGTGAGAGAGCGCGTACAGAAGTAAAAACTTATAGAAGAAGTTCAAACGTGGCCACGAGAGGGAGCTAGTTTCAGGTGAATACTTTTGTCACAGTTGAATCATCTGGCTGATTTTGTGTGAAAAGTTATGAATTAAAATTATTAATTTACGTAATTATTTCCAATACCTCACATTATTCCGTTTCGGTATTTTTTATTGTAGTGCAATGCAGATACTATTGCAAGGTGAAGATTTCATATTCGCCCATATCCTATACTAGTATATGTCGACCTTTGACATCTCGACGAGAGAAAGAGTGAGAGAGAGAGAGAGAGAGAGAGAGAGAGAGAGAGAGAGAGAGAGAGAGAGAGAGAGAGAGAGAGAGAGAGAGAGAGAGAGAGAGAAAGACAAACATTGATAAAATTCTAACCATGAAAACAATGTTTTCATTTCCATGCAAGCGATGGTATAACTTTTTTTAATCTTAAAGTATAATATTAATAAGAATTGCACAAAAAATAAATGTATATTATTACATTCTTTTAATTATATTTATTATATTATTAATTCATTTTATTTGTATAATTTGATGTGTTTGCTTTAAGTTTATATTATTTGAAGGGACTTATGCTTGTATTTTTATAATGAATCCCTCATGATATCTCAATGTTTTCCACATTGACCAAAATAATTTAAAAAACAATAGATTTTAATTAAGTGGATGCTTGATCTTTCTCTATCCTAATTAAAATTACTGAATAATCATTTTATTTTCTATATAAAGCCAATATATGTGTTCGATACTTTGCCAAGTACATAATATTTAATAATTATATGGACTATAACATATGTAGTATGATATTCTTTCCAACGTTAAGTGAAATGATTGCTTAATAGTATTATATGTACTGACTTAAATAATTTAAAAGAATGTTGATAAGTTATTGTTCTCTTTACATATATTTATTGAATACCTTTTTTAATATTTAAATAAAATCAATGTGTCAGTTGTTTGGTACGTGTAAAAGGCATTTAATAATTTTGTAACTTTCACATGCCTATAAAATGTTTGATAGTGACACTAACTAACATATATAGTTAAGTAATTAAATAGAATTTCTTGTGTTGTACTAAAATTATAATATTAAATTGTACTGTTGTCATTAATTATTATAGTAACCCAATAATATAGAATTTAATTTGTTACAAATAAATTTAGCTTAATTAAAACTATAAGTGTATCATATTAAATTCACTGAATAAGAAAGGGTTATTTTTAAAGTATATTAATTTTAAGCAAATAACGTCTCTGAAATGAAAAATTATTAGTATAAAGTAAAATTAAAGCAAATTTGCTGTGAGGAACATTTTACCTTGTAAATATTATATGCTATATCACCAATGAAACGATATAAATTATTATTTTAATCTAATACAGTTCCTAACATAGAGAACCCAGTATACTGCCTTGCGCTATTTTTTTAAATACAAGTTTTTATTAGTAGTTCTGTAAAATAATTATTATACCACTTCACTATGTATTTATAAAGATTCTACATAATTTTACCAATTAATTCATGTGCTTTAAAGATATATTTATTAATAATGAATTATAAATAATGAACAAAATACTTAAAAGTAACTGACAAACAAGACTCGTATAAAGCACAGTTGTAACTTTATAATGTATAATCTTGTTAATTGTAATTTTGACATACTTAATGATGTCCCATAATATTTTTTTCAAAACTTTATGTAATTTGCAGAATAAAGGTATTATACGTATAAAAGTTGACAATTTATATAAATGATTAAATATTTAGATTTCTTAAATATGCATGAATGTATTAGAGTAAAATTTATTGTACATTGCAGATAAATAAATAGAAATTTATTATTTCACTTAAGTAAGTATTTATAAACAATCTACATGATTTTACCAATTAATTAGTGTATTTTAAAAAATATATTTAATAATAATGAATTATAAATAATGAACAAAATACTTAAAAGTAATTGACAAACAAGACTCGTATGAAGCACACTTGTAACTTTATAATGTATAATCTTATTAATTCTAATTTTGACATACTTAATGATGTCTCATAATATTTTTTTGAAAACTTTATGGAATTTGCAGAATAAAGGTATTATAAAAGTTGACAATTTATAAACGATTAAAAATTTAGATTTTTTAAATATGCATGAATGTATTAGAGTAAAATTTATTGCACATTGCAGATAAATAAATAGAAAAAGTAATGCTTATCAAATTACACAAATTAATAAAGTAATAATGCGGACTTTTATGAAAAGTAAAAATTAGAGAGCTATACTTGAGTGAAATACAGCATTTTAACACAATGAACTTTAAAATAAATTTGCAAACGTTCTTTTTGGATTTAACATGTATAACAAAAAAATCAATGGGAATTGTGCTACATACAAATAGTCTGGGGACTGAATGGGGGGAGGAGGTCATTGGAGGCCACAAATTTTGTTTTCATTTTTGGACAAAAAATTACCATTTTTAATTGTTTTTATTTTGTTGTACATTCATGTAATTGCCATTTGAATACAAATTACTTATCAAAAACACCTTCCAAGAAGGTGTCAAAACCCGCAAGTATTTTGTGTTCACACCTATTTTATATATAACTTATATTTAACATTTTATATATATAAAGTTTCTGCAATTAAAAGTACTTAAATCAAAGCGGTATAATCGACAAGTATTTTGTAACAATGGCCAAAAAGAGCTAAAATCTGTACATATTATTTTTAGAAAATGTTTAATTTATAATTTTTGTAATTCGCACGTATGGGTGGATTCCAAACATATTTTCAAAATACTTATCCGGTAGTTAAATTAAAGAATTACTTCGTCCATTTTTTTAAAACCGTCAAGTCGGCATAAATCCGCATAAGTATGGGTATTTTCCAATCACGGTTTTTAAATTTTTTTTCAATATTTCACATTTTTGCTAAAAATAATTTTTTTTATAAATAAAATTTATCTAATAATAACTTTAATTATTACTCCCAGCTTTTGTCTGTTTCTTAAATTTTAATTAAATATTTTTTTTTATATTACAAATCTCCATATATGAAGCTTTTGCAATTGAAAGGACTGAAATCAAACTGGAATCGACAAGTATTTTGAATCTAACTCCCATATTTTCTCTACTTATTTATATTTTATTACACCTTTTTTATATATTCCATAATAGTTTTCTGCAATTGAAAATATTGAAATCAAAAACACCTTCCAAGAAGGTGTCAAAACCCGCAAGTATTTTGTGTTCACACCTATTTTATATAACTTATATTTAACATTTTATATATATAAAGTTTCTGCAATTAAAAGTACTTAAATCAAAGCGGTATAATCGACAAGTATTTTGTAACAATGGCCAAAAAGAGCTAAAAATCTGTACATATTATTTTTAGAAATGTTTAATTTATAATTTTTGTAATTCGCACGTATGGGTGGATTCCAAACATATTTTCAAAATACTTATCCGGTAGTTAAATTAAAGAATTACTTAGTCCATTTTTTTAAAACCGTCAAGACGGCATAAATCCGCATAAGTATGGGTATTTTCCAATCACGGTTTTTAAATTTTTTTTCAATATTTCACATTTTTGCTAAAAATAATTTTTTTTTATAAATAAAATTTATCTAATAAATAACTTTAATTATTACTCCCAGCTTTTGTCTGTTTCTTTAAATTTTAATTAAATATTTTTTTTTATATTACAAATCTCCATATATGAAGCTTTTGCAATTGAAAGGACTGAAATCAAACTGGAATCGACAAGTATTTTGAATCTAACTCCCATATTTTCTCTACTTATTTATATTTTATTACACCTTTTTTATATATTCCATAATAGTTTTCTGCAATTGAAAATATTGAAATCAAAAACACCTTCCAAGAAGGTGTCAAAACCCGCAAGTATTTTATGTTGACACCTTTTTTATATGTAACTTATATTTAACATTATGTATATATATATACAGTTTCTGCAATTGAAAGTACTGAAATCAAAGCGGCATAATCGACAAGTATTTTGTATATATTACCGTAAATTTGTGATTAATTAAACATTTACATATATTTCTTAAACTCCAGAAAAAGTTCTGCAATAGAAAGTACTGAAATCAAAGCGGAATCAACAAGTATTTATTTTTAAAAATACAAATATCTATTAAATTGAAAACAAACATTTTTCAGAAAAGCATCCTACAAATTTACATTTCAATTCTAGTCCTGTCATGTCCTACAAGCAATAAATAAATAATTTTTTAATAATTTTATTAATTTCTGCAAAACTGATAAAAAATAAATTTCTGACTTTTTTATTCTCTTTAAATACACAATGTCTATCCTTCCCGTGTCTTACAGCAATAGATAAATAATTTTATATAATAATAATAATAATAATATTCATTTGTGCAAAATTAATTTCTGCAAAACTAATAAAAAAGTAATTTCTCTCTTTTTTATTCTCTTTAAATAAAATAATACTTGCACCACCGTTGGTTAAGTATTTCAAAATTTTTTTATGATTTCCCTAGTAGAATTTTAAATATGAAAAATGGGCTTAAAACTAAGAAATGGCCAGTGAAACTGGTCAGGTTCTATCTCAAAATGAAACGCTTTTTCACACCTTTCTTGACCATTTCTTAGATGGACATAACCTTCATCAAATATGAAACAACTTTTCGGGTAATCCTGTAAAGAAAACTTAAAGCGTGTTGTGAAATTTGATCGGTTTTACCATTTGTAATAGATACAGACGCTTATTTACGCTATATAAATAGTACATTTAAAGATATTTTAACGTTTATCATTTTTGTCTCAAATTGAACCAAATCATTTTTAGGAGCTTGTTCATGGCTATTATACCTAGCTAAAATGGCCAATTTTTCTTAGTCTACTTAAAATTCCAAAAGCATTTTTGATGGTCAGAAAAGGTTTATAAATTGGAATGAAAACTATGAAATGGGCAGGAAAGGTTCGAAAAAGCGTTTCATTCTTGTACACGACCTGACCAAGCGTCCTAGTTAGTTTATAGATTGACATGAGAACGCTACTCAGTAAATGGCTACAAAATTTTTGTTGATTCCACCAGGGTTACTAATAAGGTAAAAGTACCAATTACTGGACACCTAAGGATATTAGACATTATGTTTAATGTATAGTTTGTTGAAAAATATACACAAAATTAAAAACTATTAGTGCTAATAAAAAGTATTTGCTTTATAGCGTGTGTTGCATTAATCGCACTAATCTTCATGTTTAATTTTCATAATATAAATGAAAATATACAATTGATGTCATTGAACCAATATCTGGACTAACAAAACGTGATTGTACCTCTGTCCGAATGCATACGTCCCAATAACTGTACGTAACTTTACCATGCTGTAAATGATAATTTAAAAAGCAACTGCACCATAATAAATAATTAATAAATACGTAAAATCTGTGCAGAGAATATAATTATTTATTAATTAATGTATAAAGTTTTTTACGAAGGAAAGTATATAAAGTAAAGTAAAGGTTAAATAAGAAACTTATATTAAATACGTTTATTACAAAATTTTAACAAATTTAACAATGTATGAATGTTTCTGATTAATATTTACACACTTATATTAATATTAAATGAATAAACTGAAACAGTTATTTTAATATGCAGTATTTAATTATAAAATTTGTAGGTTAACTTTGTCTTATTCTAAATTTACTAATTTTTCTTATACAATACATACATTATAGTATAAATAAATATAACTGTAAAATAGTTAATACTTACTCAATTCTTTAATGAATAAATAATAATTTAGAACAAAAGTCGAGATCATGAGAAATTATTACACTGGTCAGTTACTAGGACATACCTCGATAGAACGTAACAAATAATATAAACTATATTTTTAATAAAAAAAAGTATAAAGCAACAAAAACATATTGTTTAATATTGATTATAGTACATTAAAAATTATGTTTATGCATTTTTTAGATGTTATAACTAATAAATATATCCCAAATCGCCTTAAGCGTGCACGCGAATTTCTTAGCAAATCGTTCAGAAAATCCGTTATTTTAGTATTGTGAACATCATTAGTCAAATATTGATTTTATATAAATTAAAACAAAACCGACATAAAACTTTTTTTCGTTTAACCTAACGAATATTCAAAGTATTTAAATATATTAAATACGTTTATATGTCTGCTCTCATAATTTTGCAAAACGTAATTTTCCATTCGTGTCCAGCATCTGGGACTTGTCCAGTCATTGGTACTTTTACCTTATCCTCTTGTATACTGATGATAGTTTAAAAAAAGTTGAAATAAAGCAATCTAATGTTTAAAACCTAATATTTCTAATTTGGAACGTGTCTATTCTTTTTCTAATCATAAATAGTTGTCAAGTGCGGGTGCTTTGTTTAATTGCTGAAGTCAAATAAAAATTAATCGCTGATACGATATATACAGGTCTCATGAGAAACATTAAGTCATATATATACTTAATCTTACCTTAAAATATTTATAAGCCCTTGATAGAAACATGCATATGCAGTGTGTTATGCAGTTAGAATTAGACTTAACATACAAGAGAAAGAAAGCAATTCAACGAGTGGTGCAAGTATTATTTTATTTAAAGAGAATAAAAAAGAGAGAAATTACTTTTTTATTAGTTTTGCAGAAATTAATTTTGCACAAATGAATATTATTATTATTATTATATAAAATTATTTATCTATTGCTGTAAGACACGGGAAGGATAGACATTGTGTATTTAAAGAGAATAAAAAAGTCAGAAATTTATTTTTTATCAGTTTTGCAGAAATTAATAAAATTATTAAAAAATTATTTATTTATTGCTTGTAGGACATGACAGGACTAGAATTGAAATGTAAATTTGTAGGATGCTTTTCTGAAAAAATGTTTGTTTTCAATTTAATAGATATTTGTATTTTTAAAAATAAATACTTGTTGATTCCGCTTTGATTTCAGTACTTTCTATTGCAGAACTTTTTCTGGAGTTTAAGAAATATATGTAAATGTTTAATTAATCACAAATTTACGGTAATATATACAAAATACTTGTCGATTATGTCGCTTTGATTTCAGTACTTTCAATTGCAGAAACTGTATATATATATATACATAATGTTAAATATAAGTTACATATAAAAAAGGTGTCAACACAAAATACTTGCGGGTTTTGACACCTTCTTGGAAGGTGTTTTTGATAGTTAGGTACTTTTTAAACAAAATTTTTATACAACTTTAGTATTTTTGTTTCATTAAAGTCGATTGATAACATTTTATACAGTTTAGTCTCTTAAATTAAGTCGTTTCTCTGATATTTCCTTACGTTTAGTGCATCATAGAGTGTCATAATTAATTAAAAAATTTACTTTACAAATAAACGATCAAAAAGCGTTTCGTTTAAAATTAATAAGAATGCATTTATAAATTAAAAAATTAAGAGATATTGCAAAAGTCGTTGCATAACAAATTATTTATTATTTAACAAAAGTAATCTTTACGTAATTATTATATCCTGCCTAATTTATTATAAGTTAATTTATAATAAGATAATATGAAATGTATGCGTGTATTGCGTCTCTTACTGAAAATAGTATTTTTCTCTTTATTACTTTGTAAAATTCAATAATACACGGTGTTGTAAATTTTGAAATAATATTCACATACGTGTGTTACTCTTTCGAAAAATAGAAATTTTAATAACCTCGATATAGGTAAGACGAATCGAAACTTTATAAATAACGCATTGAGCTGCGTAACTGGTATAGTATACAATTTTCCGATAAAAAAGAGAATATCAAGTTATCTCAACTCTTCGCATCTCCTGGAAATTTTCTTTTTAAATTTTACAAAATAAAAGTATCTAAATTAATAAATTAAAAATTGTAGAAAAATAAAGAAAGTAGATTAAATTAGTTCATTATGAAAAATCTTATGTATTTATATATACCGCGCATACGCGTATAAACATTAAGTTTTTTTCTATTCAACGTAATCGTACACAATATACTTTCGTAATAGGATTGTACACAAGATCGTAAAATTCGATGGATCGCAAAGGTTTATGAAGCTCGAACAAAAAACTTAAAGACTCGATTGTCGCTTTATCGTCGGCTCGATCGAGGAACTTTCCGTGTATTTTTCTGCACATACACACGCACACACACGCGCGCGCGCGCGCGCGCGGACACACAGACACACACGTGCTCCATGTGCTGGATTATTGAATTTCTCGGAGTGAAGGCTTTTCCATTTAGCAACCGTGTTAATGAGAGGAAATCGCCTATTCGAAATAAAACGGTCGATCAATTTTATTGATAATTATATAGACACATACGTGTATGTACAGTCGAGATATAAGGGATTATAAAATTTTGTTTGTTTGTACTGTTAACTCTGAAGTTGGGTATTATTATTAATTTTATTATTATTATTATTATTATACACTGTTTTTAGTTAAACTAGAATTGACCATGCGCGCTCCGCGCGCTCTTTCGTTTTTTAACAGTCATTATTTGGAATATTACTTATTAAAACAACAATATTTAATAATATATTTATTCATGATTTATTATAATCCGATTTAGTTAAAAAAATTCAAACATTACCTTTTTCCCGCGCTGCCAAATCTAACCTAGAATGTTTTAAACGCATGCGCAAAACGTAAACCAATCACATAGCCGTTTCACTTGGCTTCACAACATCCGGCAATCACTTTTTTATATAAGGATTAATGTGACATTCGTCCTAGCATAGATCACTATCGTCGTCTCTCATCATAGAATCAGCGAAAAAGATATCCGCTCACGTAAAATATTAATTATCTCCTATTGGGAGGTATTGTTCAGTTTTGTTTCAATTCATCGCAAATCTTTTGACAATATTTTCTCTAATGATTGTACCAACTTTTATATTATATAGTTAGATGCATATGCACGGTATTTGCATCAGAAAAACGAAACATTTCTTATCACGAGAGTAATATATTTAAACAAAATTTTACGTGCATTTTAACGTACCATACATATAGATATGTATTCATAAAATATCCGACATAAATTAAAAATTGGTGTGGCCGCCGATGTAATGCAGCGTCCACATATAATATACACACGCGCGCACTCACGCCCCCAATGTATATGTGTACACACATATACACACATATACACACATATATAATCCGAAATAAATGCCGAATGAAATGAAATGTAAATGTAAAAGGCACAAACAATTTTCACCCATTATTTTAGCATTTAAATTCGTGTAATTAAAAGAGTTTAGCATCAACGCAAATTCTTCATCGTCATATACATACGCGCACGCTGGACACACACTCGTCCAGGTATATATATATATACACCCAAATATTCTCGCATTAAATTCGTCATAATACGTGCATTAATGCACGGACCGACGTAGATTTAAACTTGGCTTATCTTCGCATATAAAAGTTAAAAAATCCTTTTCGGATCGACTGTTGTATAAAACAAGATATAGCTTGTATAGGGTCCCTTTATTTCAGTCTGCAATTTTATTTCCCGATGTCATTATAGTTGAACGGATATATAAATTCAACTACTTTTTAGTCGAATTTATAGTGCATCGCCGAATCTATATCTAATCTTTTTAATTACTCTGTCTCATTGGCTATGACGTATGCGATAACGCATAACTCTGTAAGATCTTGCGTATATATAATGGATATACTCTGTTTCCTTACGAGTGACTATCTTTTTTTAATTTTTATTCAAAGTAAATGTACCTTCGCTCCAGTAGACGATGCACCGATCACCTGCAGATACTATATTCTAGCTCTTATATGTACTTGGATATGCACTATTTAATTTAAATTACAATTTTAACAAACTCTTAATTACGTCGATCTTGTTTTTATCTCGATATTTCGGCGATGTTTATATTTTATATAATGTCGATCAGGTAGGGAGAGTCATAAAGATAAAAACAGTTGAATATATCTACAGCACCCGTTAACGGAGTATTATATATAGGTATATATCAAATAACATTTATTTGACTATCTCTCAGTCAATGGAATGATTCTTAAATGATCATAAATGAAATTACGGAAATTAAAGAATTAACCGATAGTGCGGAATAACTTTTTTTTGTGTAATTTTTTAAGTAATTTAAAGTTAAATATCTCGAACTGAATGAACTACATGACTAATCATTGATCGTACAGTCGTACGTATAATGTCCGTTTTAAGGATACCCGCAGCACTTCCCGTAAACGAACGTTCACTTACTAAATTGTTGGAAGACCAAACGCAGATGTCATTAAAATGCGGAATTTCGAGTATATACTCTCCATCCTCTCAAAATTACGTTAAATTCCTTTTGGTGAAACTTGGACTACTCCAACAGATTCTATTTCTAGGATTGGCATAGCCACATTTCCTTTCGTATATCGACTGACTCTCGCTTTTGCTTTTTCTTAACTTCTATACCTTTTGTAATCTCAATCTAATGTTTTTCAGATTTTACAACGCGCAAACTTGGTGCGGTTGTATTTGCTCGTTCAAAATTACGAATGTTCAAATGTTAGTTAATAGTTTAAATTCTTGGTTCGAGATGGAAATTTATGATGTTTCACGATAAAACGCGCGGTTCTAAGATTGATTTACACTTGTTACGCTCCACACAGGACTACGGGAGAGATCGCGCGCAAACTTACACCCACTAATGTTGAAACGGACAAGATTTACTAGATTTTTCCCATTTTTTTTTGTTCGTTTACCTATCGATACATATATATCTATCTAGAGACGCGCGCATTTAACTTTATGTCGTTAATATTTTATTAAAAAGATTAATTGATTAACTATTATTTATTTATTTCAAATAAGACCTTGCCTCTATGCAATGATGTAATATAACGAAATATTTCGGTTAACCTACTGGAAAATTTGAAGTATCATAATTAGTATTAAGATTCGAGCATAGCTGTTGCGCTTATGAGATTTATTGTTTTACAAATTGTGTTATACAACAAGTTTTTATTTTGAAAGCAATTGATATTCGATTTTCTTTTTTACGTTTTTCGTTAATGCTAAAACAACCAATTTATTATCCAAACTGAAAAGTGTGATACGTACGTATTATTAGAAAATTGTAAAATACCGAATTATTTGTAATAGATGTAGATACACTGGAATGCGAAAAGAGCTGTCTACTTCTACTCGAGTGATAAATATTCGCTTAAGATACCCATATTGAAATAATTATTTGAATATATAAATGATCCGATCGATTCGCTTGAAAATAATGAAAGGATAATTGGAATACGAGCTATAAAATGGGTATATTTGCAGAAATATGTCCAGGTTTCTAGGAGCTAGGAACCTCGAGATCTCGAGAATCTAAAGAACTGTAGACATACAATAATTATACAAAACGATACGAACGTTTGTTCTACATATTGTCCGTTTTGAAGAAAAAAGAGACGAAGACGATTCGAGATGGAATAAGAAAAAGGGATTAAAGATGTAAGGTATATATAGGTATAGGAGTCCGAACGGATCGATAGTCGATCGGGACAGGTTGTTTATTCCAAGTATACTCGTATATGCGCACGGTCCATTACCCATTACCCACCCCGTGCTTAAACTCTATTACAATACAATAGCCGCTCTGATTTTATTTCCCTAAATCCCTATACGTGGCATGTTATTTTTTTTTTTTTTACACTCTCCACCTTTTGCATTTTCCCCGTCTTTTCTCTTCCTCCTTCGATGACTCCTTTTCTTTTCCCTTTCATACCGATTAACTTGACTCGCACCAAGCTGTTGGCACCCCTATACATCTATACATCTATACGTTCGAATAATGTATGTACATATAGAGATGTGCAAGATGTGCAATTAACGCGTATAATCTTGTTAAAAATCTTATTTTTTGTTAATTCCAAACGTCTAAGTAATAATAGTGATACATGAAAATCTTATTATACATATATACGAAAACTTCCGCGTGCACATATTAAGTATATATATATACGTGCTGAGCGAAAACCAGATTAATAACAAATAGAAAAACCGTTGAAAAAAAAGCATCAGAATCGAGTGCTCGAGTGCGCGAGTGCGCGAGTGCAATTAAACCGACGTATATACAAGGAAATTACAACGATCACAATTTTTCGGCGATTTCGTTCAATCTTCTTTAACGGCACGGCGTCGCTTCATTTTCGTTTTTTCTTTCTCGCTTACGACGTTATCGAAATTTCCAATTACGAGACGTCTCGCGCGGATTTGTTTTTTTTTTTCGGTGATGCTTGCACTTGTATATAATACATTCTAGTATTTCACTCTAATTTCACTCGAGGAATGATTATAACGTGTACGGTTGAACGTGTGAGTCTCTGATTTTAATCCACGACATTCCAAGTGGGATTTTAATCTTAGACAGAATTAATCTCGAATGTATACACATATTATACGTGAAAGGCTATCTTTATTATATATACATACACGCTGTTTTCAAGCAACTTGGAATCTTATTTCATTATTTCGTATATATAAGTTACAAGTTGAGAGAGATTCGTGATTGTCAGAGTGTAGTTAACTTCTTTAGACTTTGCGGATCGATGTATTGAGCTAAATTTAATTATAATTTATATATCTTGGACGGTTTGCGTCGAGAGGTTATATGCGCGCGCGTGCATACACCTACTCGTACACAACAATTTATATGGGATATCTGTGATTATTAATATAATTAATGGCTAAATGATGAGATAACTTTGTATTATATGCGACGTTTACTCACCATGTGTGTACGAATTACGAAACACCCGTTACTTTTTCCAAATTAAATATGGTGGACCTAGCGTAATTTTCACTGTGATTATGGACACTTGGCAGTCAAAAAATATCGATATAACCTCGAAATCCAACTACACGTCCGTTCAGTGTATCTAAATCCTGATTAATCAAATCAACATTTATATATATATATATAATACTGAATTAAATACTTTAACCTGCAGTAACTTTTACACAAAACATCGAAATATAACCTATCACATTATTATTTAACAAACTTTTGCGGGCGCCAAATATTTTGTTTTAAGAACAAAAATAAGTATAAAAATTTCAGCATTACTGCTTAGACGTTACATTACATAAATAAAGATGTGTTAATAATTTTTTGCAGCACAAACATATTTTATAATGTGTTGGTAAAACTCCACAAAAATTGCAGATCATTTCATTTGGTGTTAAAAAAGTTACGTTTAACATTAGTAACGTTGTATAATAAAAGTTACAAACACAAATCAGATGTAATATTGGATTATATTACATTTGCACATATTTTAGTACGCTAATTCGTTTTATGTGTTAAATAATTATAAATTTAGAAGTAAAATTTCTATTGTTATCGAGAGACACCATGCAAAACAGAAAAGTTTCAAAGAAAAAAATCTTTGGCATATTCAGAATTTTTGATAGAAAAATTTAACAATGCAAGATGTGTGAAAACCACTACGAAATCGTAATTACGTCTCGTCACGTTGTTAGGGATTCTCCATGAATATAAAACGGTCAATCCACTTTTCACAATGTGGAAATTAAAATGATTAATTTTCAATTTCTTGAGGTTGAGATAGGTCAGATAAGTTTTCAAATATAAATAAAAGAAAAACGACATTTAAAAACCATTTTTTACGTTATATGCAGCATTGCGATAAATTGACAAATATAATTATCCACATTTTATTTTGCACAACGAAGCATGGATATTATAAGTATCATCATATTCACTTACGGAATAATCGAAAAACCGTAAAATTAATTTACATATTTGAAAAGAAAGATATAACGGAATATTTATTTACATTGGAAACAAGGTAAAGCCACTCTTGGCAAAGCGAGATAATTAAAAGCCCAAGCGTTTGACAATTATAGCCACATTAACGAACCTAGGAAGCAAGCCCGTTTAACAACATTTTTACCAACGTTACACGCGACTCTCGAGATCGCCTTTGAAAACACCCGTTGAGTGAAGACACACGAGGCAAAAAAAGGAAAAGAAATGGGGATGCTCCTACACTGTCCCAGTTTAACGACGTCGAGATGAAAGAAACACACTTTTTTTCTACTGCACGTCGTCCGCGAAGAGGAAAAAAAAGTCAGTTTTTCGCGACTTTTGCTTAGATCGGGTCAACCATGAATTATATACGCACGGAGTTGAGATCCAATTTACTTAGTTTTTATTATATCGCGACGCGATGCATCCCTATGATATACGTACGTATATATATATATATTTAAGATTGTTGTACAAGGATGAGTTGCTTTATTATTTATCTTTCTTTAATCAAGTTATTACAGTGAGGTTATGTTGTTAAAGTTTTTCCGGCAAACGGTCTCATGATCTATTTAAAAATATATGTGGAAAAAAATATTTTGATATACCTATATTTATCTGATTTATACATGTAAGAGAATAAGATCGTAAGGGGGTGTATATAGTTATATCTTATTACGGTTGGAAATTAAAATAATAATGTAATATAATTTTGCATCTGGATTCGGATCGATAGCGTAAAAATTCGTTCGCTCGAGATATGAGAAATGTGAGAAATGTAGAGACGAAAATAAAGACTTGGCATATACGGGCGATCGGTTATATACTACATTGCAATTCAATGATTATCTATAATTATAATCTTACGCTTTGAAACCGAGCGTAAATCTTCGTTCGGTTTGAGAATTACGATTTACTGGTGCATTTAAGAAAACTAAATCGCATAACGGGGGGGGGGGGGGGATAAAATTGTGTGGGGTATCGTTCCTCCAAGAAATTCTAATGATACTTTTAATCGTTCGAGGCTAGAAATTGTTTTCCGTAGGTTATGACTAAGTACAGCCCTTTTTCGATTTGCAAACAAATCGCTTGTTTGTACGGTACCTAAAAACCGTTTCAATTTTCATTAGTGGTAGTACAAGGGGATGCCACATTTCGGAAAAAATCTGGTATATTATTTATATTATATATATTTAATAGTTGATTAAGAGATAACAACTTGTCAATAAACGGAAGATACATTTTAAATAAATAATACAGGTAATTAAATGTATCGAAAGCTTATGCAATATCAAGATATTGAATGATGAGAAACAGGAACCTTACCTGTTAACCTCAAAAAATTATGAGTTGTCCATTGATGATAATACTTTTACCCTTCATTACCTTTCGTTGGCGAAATTCGCCAGGTTCTTCAGGCTAAAGAAGTAATTAATTATATTAATCAATCACAGGTGACGACAAATTAATAAGATTTTTTCGTTGTTTTCCTTTTGTGATTATTTTAACCAAATATACGGATACACAACTAGATATAACTTTTGGGGAAATTATTATCACTCCCTAGGAATTGTTATCCGCAGTTTAAAAGATATTTTCAAGGCGCACAAATATTTAGTGCATTATTTTCAAAATTGTGATCGGATCCACTTACTTATCTTCCGCCACACTCATTTAACTAAAACTCAGATTCTCGGATATATATATATATTAGAGTATCAATCTACGTTACGTTTTACGTTAAAGAATAGTATCACCAAGGCACACCCGTGCCGCCCGTGCCTCATTATACAAGAGTTAAAACCCGATTATGTTTTAAAAACAAAAGAACCCAAAAAGAAAAGTTGTTATCGAGATCGTCAACTGGATCGTACAGAAAAAAGAGATGTAACCTCCGTTCTCGACGCGATAGATCATCAAATTAAATCGATTGATCATCATTATCATCATCCCCTCCACTTAATAAACATCATCGAGATTGCACAATTGCACGGTTAACCGAGCGTAATATACGTATAGTATCAAGTATGGCAAGTGGATTCCACGAAACCGGCGTATTTTCACGGAACCGGGCGTTCGGCGCGCGTGTGGGAACGAGACGGATGCAAAAAGAATACAAAATTTCGAACGCAAAAAGAAATCTCGGGGGCGTACGCGCGCGCACACGGAGAGAGGGAGAGAGAGAGAGAGAGAGAGGCACGTATATGTGCAGGGAGGTTGTTGTGCACAGCAGTTGCCGCTCGAGGGAGGCGTTCTTCTCCCTCCCCCCCTCGCCTCCCTCGCCCCTCGCCGTACCGTCCACCTAATTACACGGTGCGGGCAGTGTATGGCTGTAGGTGTGTATGTGTACGGGTACGTACATGTAGGGATTGAAGGCGCCTGAAGGGAAGGTTCAAAGGTCAGGGCTATATGGTCGGATCACGCATCCCCACCTCCTCTAGTCAGGTAATATAGTTGCATTTCTCAGCTCGGACCGAGCTTCGTGCGTCTATGTATTAATTTATGCGTGCGTGCGTGCGTGCGTGCGTGCATTTTTTAGTTTATATATGTATACTGTGTTTTTATGCTCGCTCCGGGTTACAATGGTAAATCTTAGGTATATGTATTTTTTTTTCTTGGTCGGTTTCAACTGTTATTGTTAAAACGTATATGTCTGGTATTGTGAAAAAACAAAGTTGGTAGAAAGATCATTAATTCTTTTTATAGATTATGAAATATTGCGTGCCAATTTGCGTTACGATACTAATTTCAAAAAGAAATATGCTTTACATCGGAATAAAAATTTGAGTATAATGAAAAAAATGATTTTTCTTAGTGTAGTGATATTTGTCGAAATATACGGGGAAGTTAAGGGGGTTCCATACTAAATTTTTGATGATTACTTAATAAAAAAGTAGAACAGTCTGTGAAAAAAAAAGAGAAGAGCTGCGCCTTCGTTTATTGACAATCTAACTGTGTGCTGATTTTTAGATTAAAATATTATTGCGTTTTCGAGAAAATTCTTACCAAAAATATCAAATATTTTCACCTCGTTGAGGTTAGGTTCACTTTTTTGGTAAGACTTTTCTCAAAAACGCAATAATATTTCAATTTCAAATTCAGCACATAATTAGATTATTGACAAACGAAGGCGCAGCTCTTCTCTTATTTTGTCACATACTCTTTTATTTACAAATTTATTACTGATAATCGCGATTGCTGATAAGGTAGGGAGGATAAATATTGACTATGGCACCCCGTTACATTGTTGACATTTGTTCAAGTATATGCAAGTGTCATTGAATAATAAATATTATATTACAAAAAAGTGCAGAATCGAGAAGAGGTATTCATATTATAACTGTATTTATATATATTTGTATATCAAAATAAATTAAAATAATATCCCGAATAATTTCGTGTGTTTAATCAATTTCGATATTTACTTTGAATAATATTTATGCCTTTTGAATAACATTTACTTACATATACATATACATATACATATATATATATACACGTGTAAATTAATTTAATTGAATTCGATTTTCGCAATGTTTTTATTTACTCGATTGAGTACTTGGAAAAGTCTCTATAACTCTATTACTTAAGTGGTTATACTGCAAATTATGAAAAAAAGTTTGTAGTAAATATATCACTACGTTATTCAGTAATTGAGATATTACGAAATTGAGAATTATTATAAAAAATACTATGTTATACAGAAAAGTTAAAAGACATATAGAGTTACTTGAATGATTGGTCAACTCTACTGCTCGACCATTCAATAACATTTTAGCTTTACCGGAACCTTTTTCTTCGTGTAAATCAGTTATGTTGTTCAAGTATACTATACCTCAGTAATCTATGGATTTAGTATTTAAGTGAAATTTTAAGTTTCACATAATTTTAATTCAAGCAAATATTTGTACCCAAGTGCGAGGTTAGGTGAAACGATATTTAGGCATAAACTAACGATTCGTTGACCATCTTTTAGGATCAAGGGAAAAGTTTCTCCTCCAATTTTAAAAATTAGCTTTATGAACCGTATATTATTAGATATTATCGACGAACATAATATGTCAGTATTTTCGTAATGTATTCCTTTATTATAGAATTCGAACTTGGAAGGATTGACGAAATATAGTTATGTTTTAAAACTACCTAAAAACTGAGCATTTGACTAAAAGTGATAGTAAATAAAAAGACATGTCAACTAACTACAAAATGCTCAATTTTCTTTACGTGGGGAGAGTAATATTTTGTAAAAAGTATTTGTAAAGGTTCTGGTAAACGTTGTGGTTAAAGATCCCCGAGAAGAAAAACTCGCAAGTATCAGACCACTTGACTTTCAATAGTGATACGGTATACCTAACTTTAAATGAAATAATTTGGAAAAGCATCGGTGTAAAATAATCGAAAAAGAAAACGTCCCCAATAACGAAAATAGAGGAGAGTGCAGTAAGTGTATTATACATATATAGGTAGAGAGATCTGGAGAATACTAAACCGCGTGACGTTAAAGATATCAGATGAATCGTAAGAATTAAACTGGAAATGTTTACGCGTAAATAGTCTCGGGAACGATTTGTATCCGCAGGCATAATTGCTCGTACGTGAGCAATCGGTAAGAAGATGAAGCGCACCAAGAGAAATAAGAAAAGAAGAAAAGAAGAAAAGAAGAAAAGAAGAAAAGAATAAAAGAAGGTACACGAAGGCGAGTGTGCGTGTGTGCGTGTGTGCGCGTGTACACACGGGTTATTAAGCAGTGGGCGAAGAAGAGTTTCCAAGGCAAGTGTATGTTACGTATATATGTAAATAGAAACAATGTTGTTCGAGTACACGCGCGCATTTGTGTGTTTATGCGGATGCGAGATGCGAGATGCGAGATGCGAGTACGGAACGGATATGTATGTATGTTCACCTGGCAGATTGTTAATCAACAACTCGAATTTCAAAGTGACTTTGGTGCGTCTTTATTTTCCTCTTTCCTCGATTAACAACACCTTCACTAATATCTCTTTGTACAAATGTCTTAACCTCTCTGCCTTTTACTTATACCTTATTTACCACACACTCCTTTTTCATTATTTTAATTATAATTCATCCAAACCCCTCACTACACACATTTTGGAATCAACAATGCTTTATTCCAAATTGGAAAGCGACTTGTATGTCTAATGCGCAACATTATTTTGTTATATATGTGCAGGTACAATATTCTACCCCTATTAGGGTCTCTTGTTACGTTAAATATCAATTATATATATATATATATATATCGTCGCCCTAGTGCAATAACGTTCCAATCTAAATTTTTAGAGTAACGGAATGAATAAGTCAATTGGAACCTTTTCGAAAAAATATTTTAATTCGAATCTTATTGCACTAAGGCGACGATATGTACTAACTTTAGTACATTGTATTTTCTAGTTAATTTACATTTTTAAGTTACGGTCATTCTTGGCATTATGTCTGTCTAATTTTAGGCAAAAATATCATTGCGTCTTCGAATAGGATGTGAAATTAACCTTATAATAAGGTGAAAGCACTTGAAATTTTGGATAAACGATGCTTCTCAAAAACCCAGTGATATTTTTATATGTGATTCAACAAACGAGGGACATTGCACGCTTACTCTGACATGTCTTTCTCGAACAAAACATCTAATGTTTCCTTTTGTCAATCGCTGCAGAAACGTTCATCTTTTCTTTCTTTTTCTGTCTGGTCGTCTTGTTTGTTATTAAATTTCCCCCGACTGCACATGTATACCGAGATTCGACACTTTAAACCGAGCGACGGAAAATCCGGTTGAAATGCCGCGCAAACCCTCAATCGAGCAATTTGTTTCGGCGGTTTCGTTATTTCGTTTTCAACGGTATATATATATGTGTGCGTGTGTGCGCGCGCGTGTGGGGGGTGCGTTTGTGTAGGTATATATACCTATAACTCGGTGTTAAACCTTTCTATATTATCCATTCAGTTTCACCGATCGCGGTTAACCCCTTAACCCACCCCTACACTTCCCTCCCCCTCCCTCTCTCCTCACTCTCTCTCTCTCTCTCTCTCTGTTTTATTTTCATCGCGCGGTTCACGATTACCATTTTCCATTTTTGAAATATTGAATGCAAATAACGGAATAAAGAAGATACTTAATTGGCTAATGATAAAATTACATTGAGAGAATAGTTTTTTGATGATTATATGTGAGTGTAATTTGGATAAAAATTGTAGTGACAACGTGGTTAACAATTGTGGTATGCAATTGTCTACTATAGATTTTCAATTTTTGTATAAAATATGGATACAAATAATACGGACAATGAAATGTGGGGCGATACTCCTTGGCTCGCGAGATTATTTAAATAAAATAACTGAATGTCGGCGAGGAGAGGAGAGAGCACAAGTAATAATAATTAAATTAAATAAATAAAAATGAAACATTTATTCAATTAATTTTGATATATACAATATACCATAAGGCTGCGAGCACACACTGCGACAATAATTATATTTTTTGCGCGCGGACGTAATAATAGTAAATGTTATTATTCACGGGGAGGGGGTAAAAGGCGGTAAGGCAAAGTCAATTTCCGTTGTCGATCGACTCGAGCGTATCCTCGGATCCCTTATAGTGACTTCCTCGGTGACTTCCCATACTAGGCACGGAGGCTGAATCGACGGCGGCGATGATGAAAGGGTGTCCAAATAGGAGACCCGGGTTCAAGTACTCGATCTTGTCTCGGCTGTATTGTCCATAAGGTCTCGCACAGAAGTACGGAGTTTGTCGCACTCGTCAGTCCTCGGCTCACTCGAGTAGTACACCCGGACAACACCACTCGCTACGATCATCGGATCGGTTGGTCCGCACTACATAGGCATTAGCCTACTTTTGGGAAAAAACGGATGAGAGAGGGAACATCTACATGCACAGGGCACACGCGCGGTTTTTTATTAAAATGTAGTACACTTTGTTAAATAAATGTAATATTCGATCTGTCTTGCTCCGACGGAACCCGTCGGTCGTCGGTAAACAGATGCGCCATCGTCCCTTTAAATTTAAAAATGTCCCCGTATGTTTTGCACTTAACATTTGAACCTGCGATCTTCACTTCGAATGTCGTTTCCTACCGAACTGAGCTGATTCACTGTTACGTCCAAAAGTTGCATTCAGGTTATACCAAAACAATTTGAATGTTTATTGCCAATTTAACTATCTGATGTTAAGATTAAAATACTCGGGATGAAATCAAAGTAAAATGCAGGTCAGTGCCGCACCAGAATCCCGCATAGTCGCTGAGGCAAAGGCATTCTAACGCTTTCAATTTACCTTTTTTTTTTCTTTATTAAAATAGAATAATATAAATTTGTATACATGTACATTTTTTAAAATTCTATTTCAAATATTATTTATGACAGACATTTGAAACTTACACTTACAAGGAGACCCTCATATGTTTGGGAAACGGATCGTGCCCAGCTTGTAGTATATGTTTTCTAATATAAAAATATGAAAAAAGCCAG
This sequence comes from Theocolax elegans, assembly GCA_026168455.1. NCBI lineage: Eukaryota > Metazoa > Arthropoda > Insecta > Hymenoptera > Cerocephalidae > Theocolax > Theocolax elegans. The sequence continues at coordinate 88,242,491 of CM047428.1, read as the reverse complement.
AGCCGCAGACTCTAACAATCGTTTTTCAAAAGTTATACGCTGTTAAAGCAAAATTTCCAAAGAAAAGAGACTTCACTTTAAACGCTTATAACTTCTGACCTATCTAATATTGACATTCAAATCAAAGTTTACTGAAAAGCTGAGATAAAATAGATACATTTTAAAAAAAAGTACGTTCAAATCCATTAAAATGGAGCAGAGTTATAACCAAATTAAGAATTAGAAGCAATTTTAAACAAAAATTGAGCAGTACAAATTTTATTGATTCTTTTAAGCTAAATTTCTTTAAATTCTTAATTCGGCTATAACTCTGCTCCATTTTAACGGATTTGAACGTACTTTTTTTTTTAAAATGTATCTATTTTATCTCAGCTTTTCAGTAAACTTTGATTTGAATGTCAATATTAGATAGGTCAGAAGTTATAAGCGTTTAAAGTGGAGTCTCTTTTTTTGGAAATTTTGCTTTAACAGCGTATAACTTTTGAAAAAACGATTGTTAGAGTCTGCGGCTCTGGCTTTTTTCATATTTTTATATTAGAAAACATATACTACAAGCTGGGCACGATCCGTTTCCCAAACATATGAGGGTCTCCTTGTTAGATGGTAACACGAATGGATTAAAACATATTCTACACAACTCATTATACAAATGTTTAATCGATATTTATCCAATTTTATAGGCATTTACGGTCGTGTTTCCTATAATCAAATAAACCTAAATTAAAAGCAGGCACTATCTCTCTGGTCAGGCTCTCTGTTCACTATATTTAGTTAATACTTATTACCGAATGGTAAATACATTGTCTTGAATATTTATTTATTATTATTTACATCTCACTTTATATCCAAATACCTAACTTCGTACAAAGTTTATTTAGACAAACGCAAATTTTAAATATAAACTAAATCAACCACGTGAAATGTTTACACGTATTTAGGGAATAATAGGATATTGGTCATATTAATCCATCATTTTTCAAAAGAAAAATCGAAGTTAAAGGCTAGCCCATATGTGTATAGTCTCGTACACTAAGAGAAACGGATATTTGCATCGTAATTAAATATTTCATAATTTTAATATTTATCATGTAATTGTTAACGCATATGCATTTATTCCCTTCTATCACAATCAGTGCAGTCCTTCCGCCGAGCGCGGATCCTGTGCGCCTTCTAATTTTGAACATTAAGCACGTAAGATCCAAAACACTTTTCCAAGGAAGTTCATGTATGTACAATAATCACTGTAAATAAAAAAGTTTGTTATACAAAGACACCTCTAAAATTTAAATTAAACTTTACTTTTCGGGTAGTCGCGAGCCAGAATCTTAATTTCAACCTCGCTCTCGATGGGTTTACCACTACCACCACCGCGAAGGCTGCTCTTCAAGAGTCCTCGCTCGTTTCACGCTTATACGTTGAATTCCGCGACGCTCGTTGCGGATTTCACGTTATACATATATATGTATTTTTTTTTCAAAGAGGCGAAAGAAAAAAGTAGAAAAAAGGTTAACTTTAATTACTTAACACGGAGTAAGATTTTGAATTTTTCGAGTTGTACGATAAGGTGGATTTACGTGCTTGGAATTGCTGTGGATACGTGTAGGTGTGTGCGTGCGCACGCGTGTTCAAGGGTGACAGGAAATCAATTATAATGAGTTAGCTTTGGGGTATCGGGGAAACTCGACGACTAACTTCCCGGATATCACGAATTGGCTTATCCGTACAAAGCTAACGAAATTGTCGATAATATCGGTGACGATTATATATCTTCCGCGTATTACGTAATACCTGAAGCATTGTCTTTGGTTAACC